>PVHT020000144.1:1405464-1441046 GCA_004024745.2 Catagonus wagneri
GGCTCACCAGTAAAGGCATATATACAATAAAGATACTAAATCATCCATGCACAACTATGCTACCAAAATCAGAAATCGTGAGAAGAGAGCACAAATGCAGGTCACTGGAGACACACGTGCAATTAAGAAACCAACAACTTAAAACAATCTCATTTGTATATAGACTCCTATATCAAAACTTCAGGGTAAAAAAAAAAAAAAAAAAGCAACAAAAACCCGAAACAGTTAATACAATGGCAATAAGAACATACATACCAGTAATTACCTGAAATGTTAATGGACTGAATGCCCCAACCAAAAGACATAGACTAGCTGAATGGATACAAAAACAAGAAAACAACCAATGGATCACTGAAGAAATCAAAGTGGAAATTAAAAAATACCTAGAAGCAAATGACAACAAAGACAGGACACTCCAAAACCTCTGGGTTTGTATGTCAAAAACAGCGCTAAGAGGAAAGTATATAGCAATACAAGCCAACCTCAGGAAACAAGAAAAAGCTCAAATAAACAACCTAACTTTACATCTACAGCAGCTAGAGAGGGAAGAAGCCAGGTCATGGAAACAACCTAAATGCCCATGGACAGAGGAGTGGATAGGGAAGATATGGTACATACACATAATGGAATATTTCTCAGCCATTAAAATGAATGGAATAACATTTATAGCAACATGGATGAACCTAGAAATTATCATACGAAGTGGAACCAGTCAGACGATTAGACAGCAACACCCAATGCTACCGCTTACATGTGGAAACTAAAGAGACACAATGAACTTCTTTGAAGAACAGACAATGACTCACAGATTTTGGAAAACCTTAGTTTTTCAAATAAGACAATCTGGGGGGTGGGGGATGCACTGTGGGTTTGGGACACAAAATCTATCGTATTGACTTATGATCTTTGTACACCTATAACTGAAATAAAATTCATTGTTAACATAAAAAAAAAAAAAGATTTCATTGTATGGGAGTTCCCGTCAGGGCACAGTGGTTAACGAATTCGACTAGGAACCATGAGATTGTGGGTTCGATCCCTGGGTTAATGATCCGGCATTGCCTGTTGCCATGAGCTATGGTGTAGTTTGCAGACGCGGCTCAGATCCCTTGTTGCTGGGGCTGTGGCGAAGGCCGGCAGCTGCAGCTCCAATTAGACCCCTAGACTGGGAACCTCCATATGCCGCAAGTGTGGTCCTATAAAAGGCAAAAAGACATAAATAAAAAGATTTCATTGTTTGGATGTGTTACAGTTTGTCCATTGACCTACTAAAGAACATTTGTTGCTTCTGAGTTTTTTGCAATTATGAACAAAGCTGGTATAAACTCTCTTGTGCATGCTTTTTTGTGGACATAAGTTTTCAACTCAGTTGGGTAGATACCTAGGAGCAGGCACACGGTCAGATTATGTTTACCTTTGTAGTAAGCTGCTAAACTGTCTTCCAAAGTGGTTGTACCATTTTGTACTTGCATCAGCAGTGAATGAGAACTCTAGTTGCTACCGATAACATTTGGTCAGTGTTTTGGATTTTGGCTATCCTAATCGTTGTGTGACGGTATCTTACTGTATTAATATGCATTTTCCCAATGATGTGATGTGAAGCATAATTTCACATGCTTATTTGTCAATTCGTATATCTTCTCTGATGAGCTGTTCAACTCTTTTTCCTAATTTCTATTTGGGTTGTTTGTCTTCCTATGAGTTCAAAGAATTATTTTTATATTTTAGATACAAGTCTTTAAGCAATATTTGTTTTGCATATATTTTCCCCCATGAAAATACATGAAAAGATGTGGTTTATCTTTTCATTTACTTAGGAGTGTTTTTGACAGAGCAGAAGTTTCTCACTTTAATAAAATTCAACTTACCAGTTTTATTATGGGTCATGATCTTGGTGTTGTATGTAAAAACTCATCACCAAACCCAAGATCCCCTAGATTTTCTATGTCATCTTCTGAAAGTTTTGTAGTTTGATACTCACTTTTAGCATATGAGTTAATTTTTGAGAAATGTGTAATGCATCTATTTCTTTTCGCACATGAATGTCCAGTTTGTTGGAAATCTTGTCCTTTCTCCATTAACTTGAATTTGCTCCTTTGTCAAAGATTAGTATGCTATATTTCAGTCTATTTCTGCATTTGTATTCTGTTCCATTGATCTGTTCATCTATGCTTTCATCAGTATTACAGTCTTGATTATAGCAAGTCTCGAATTCAGGTAGGGCCAGTCCTCTAAAACAGCTCTCCCCCTTCAATGCTGTGTGGCTGTTCTGGGTTTTTGCTTTCCCTGTGAACTTTAGAATCAGTTTGTGAGTAACTACAAAATAACTTTCTAGAATTTTGACTGGGATTGCCTTAAATCTATAGATCAAGTCAGGAAGAACTGACATCTTGGCGATATTTAAGCTTCATAGCCCCAAACATGGAATATCTTTCCATTTATTGAGATAATCTTTGTTTTTTAAACACATTACTTAGGCAGAACTGACATCTGGAAAACTATGTATTTAATGTATATGACTTGGCAAGTTTAGAAATAAGTGTACACCCATGAAACCATCACCATGATCTATGCCAAAAATCTATCCATCACTTTCAAAAGTTTTTCCATCTTATTATTCATAATTAAGAAAAATTAAGATCAACCCTCTTAGCATATTTTAGGTATACAATACTGTACTGTTGGTTATAGGCACCATGCTGTACTATACAGATCTAGGATTTATTTCTCTTGTATAACTGAAACTTTGTGCCCTTTGGCTAATACCTCCTTGTTTTCTCCTCCCCTGCCCCCGGCAACAATCATTTCACTCTGTTTATATTCATTTAATACAGATTCATTGTATAAATTTTTCTAGTATTTGTCTTTCTGTGTCTGATTTATTTCACTTAACATATGATCCTCCAGTTATTCATGTTGCTACAATATCAGGATTTCCTTCATTTTTAAGGCGGAATAATTATTTTATGTATATATCACATTATTTATCCATTCATTCATTTACGGACATTTACGTTTCTTCCACGTCTCGGCTATTGTAAATAATTCTGTGATGAACACTGAAGTACAGATATCTTTTTGAGACGATTTTTAATTCTTTTGGATACATATCCCAAGAAGTGGGATTGCCGAGTCATATGGTAGTTATATTTTTAATTTTTATGCAAACTTTATTTTCTCTTTTGTCATTTTTAGGGCCGCAACCGCGGCATGTGGAGGTTCCCAGGCTAGGAGTCTAATCGAAGCTACAGCTGCCGGCCTTCGCCACAGCCCCAGCAACGCAGGATCTAAGCCACGTTGGCAACCTACACCACAGTTCACGGCAATGACAGATCCTTAACCCACCCAGAGAGATCAGGGATCGAACCCAAAACCTCATGATTCCTAGTCGGATTCGTTTCTGCTGAGCCACAGTGGGAACTCCACTAATTTATCTATAATGATTGCACCAATTTACTTTCCCACCAACAACGTACAAGGACTCCATTTTCTCCACATGCTTGCCAACATCTGTTCTCATTTTTGTTTTGATAATAGTCATCCTAACCAATGTGGAGTGATATCTTATTGTGGTTTTAATTTGCATTTCCCTGATCAATAACGTTGAACACTTTTATTTCCTTGTTGGTTATGTGTGCCTTCTTCAGAAGATAATAGATGTGTGTCTATTCAATCCTCCCCCCCAATTTTTTAAAGCTTTTTAGGGTCTCACCTGCAGCACATGAAGCTCCCAGGCTAGGGGTCAAATTGGAAGTGCAGTTGCTGGCTACAGCCACAGCAACTTGGCGTCCTTAACCCTTTGAGCAAGGCCAGGGATCAAACCCACATCATCATGGATACTAATCAGGTTTGTTGCTGCTGAGTCACAATAGCAGCTCCCCTTTTACCCATTTTTAAAACCGAGTTATTTGTCTTTTGTAATTGAATTTTGAGTTTCTAATACTTGTTGGATTTAACCCTTTATCAGATATGATTTGCAAATATTTTCTCCTGTAGGTTAACAGTTTTGTGCATTGTTTCCTTTGCTGTGCAAGTGCTGTTTAATCCTACTTGTCCGTTTTTGCTTTTGCTGCCATATCCAAGAAATCATTGCCAAGGCCAATGTCAAGAAGTTTTTTACAGTTTTTCTTCTACGTGTTTTATGGTTTCAGGTTTTATGTTTGGTTTCAAGTGTTATAAGTCTTCAATCCATTTTAAGTGTAAGAGAAAGGTCAAGTTTCTTTCTTTGGTATATTTATATCCAGTTTTCCCAGAACCACTTATTGAAGAGACTATCTTTTCCCCATAGTGTACTGCTGGCAGTCTTGTTGAAGATCACTTTCAGAAGTATTATGTATTAATCAATCCTCAAAAAAAAACGTATAGTGTAGGCAAAATTATTATTGCCATTTTACAATTGTGGAAACTGAGGTCCATAGAGATTTTATACCTTATTAAAGATTCGAACCTGAGAAGTCAGTCTTCAGGACATAGATCAGCATAATTAGTCCCCTCAACCTAGTCCTGCCTTCACCAGACCCTGCTTTGCCCTGTCCTCTTATTCTAGGGACTCAGCTCGGGCCTCTGAACCCATCACCTGGCTCAGGTCCTGCCACTGCAACCAGATCTCGTCAGCTCTGTGCAGCTTCTCAGTTGATGGCTTTGGAGCCAATTATTTTAACTCACTAGCCTTTCTACATCTGCCTACCAGGCACACCTGTCCCCTAGTCTGTCTCACACCCCTCTTGATGTCTTTGAGTTCCCATCCTGACCTCACTCAAGTTACGGACAGAAAATTTGAAGAAAAACATTTAAAAGATGGGTCACAGCTTAACAATAACATTTGTGGATTATCAACAACGCACACTCAAAGTGTATGAAGGGTTCTCAGAGATCCCGTCCTAACAAGGGGGAAGATCAGAGATTTGAAAACACTGTTCAATCACAGCTTTTCTGCAGCCAGAAATGATAGAAGACAGGTAAAGTCAAATAAGGCAACTAATTTGACATAGTGTTAAATGAAGAGTCTGTGTTCCTGGCCAATTAAAGTCAGATCTCCTTTCCATGGTGAAAGAGAAGACACTTTTATTGGAGGAGAGGCCCCAGGTGAGGCTGAAAAACCACAAGTTCCCTCCCCCAAGACCAGCTGCTCAGGCCCATGGACATAATGGCCTCAGCCATGTTCTTGCTTCTCCCTTGCGGATGGCACGTAGTTTCTGTGAATTATTCTGTCATGGAAACTACGGTGAGTGGATGATGTTGAGGAATTCTCTTTGTGTTCACTCAAAACCTTCCTTGTCACCTCTCTCCAGTGCATGCTGTCTTTAGGGACAGCCCTGGAGACCCACACACACACACACACACACACACACACACACAAAAACACCTTGATTTCCCCATTAGTACCTCACTCATTGATCTAAACAGCCCTCTATGAGGGATCAATTTATATCAGGAGATCAGTATTCTCCCATTGCTGTTCATTAGAATTCATTAAGAGCCAAAATTGATTTCCCATTCTGTGCATTTCCCTGCCCTGAAATCATCGGTCCAGCAGAGCTTTTTTAACAAGTTGGGTTCAGTTTAATACCTACTATCTCACTTTTGCACTAAAAAAAAGGATCAGTGTCCAACCAGCCCAGTACTGGTAAATGTTTAACAACCAACCCCTCCCCCCAAAAAAAGTGTGTGCCGATTGTACCGTTTGCCAATTTGTTGCCTACTAATAGTGCCACTATGGCCAGTTCTGAGCTCTCAACATAACAACATCACCAAACCTGGAGTTGGGAAGAGATGTGGGTAGCAAGTTATTCCACAGTGTTTCCATCACACACAGATGTAAATACCCTCGAGAGCATGAACGATAGTAAGTGGTTGGAAAATAATTACGTAATGATCAGTGGAATATTTTATAATCTTAATTTACTAAGTTTATATAATTTTTAGAAATTAGCTAACATTCCTAAAAAGGTAACAATCAGCAAGCTGGTTTGTCTAGGCTCCAGCATGCTCTGGAAAGGCAGCATGGCAGAGGAACAGAATAAGCATTGCAGCAAGAAGGGCCCTGGATTTAAGTTAAGAGACTGTAGGTGACCTGGTGAATTTTTTGGCTTTAGTGGCTACAGTAGATAATCTCTTAAAACACATCCTCTTCAAGTTGTAGAGCTCTGATTATTGCTATTTCTATTGGCGCCTCAAAGAACTCTATACTGTTGCTCTTTGCAATTGGACTTGCAGATTCCTTTCTACCTAAACACAAGTGAAACTGTAGACTAATTTTTCAAGAATAGCTAACACTAATTAAGCATATACCACATGCCAGGAATATACTAACTTATTTAATCCTCACAACTCAATAATATTGATACTGTTGATTATAACCACTTCAAATACGAAATGTTAAATAGGCCTCGCATAACAGGCCCCCTTGCCTTTAGTCCTTGCACTTCAGTAAACCATACCATTTCCATTATAAAGGGGGATTTTTAGGACTATTTGAATTATGATTTCTAATTGAGAACCTGATAAAACGAGAAGTGTATCCCTAGAAGCAAATACTCAAGAGTACCCTTTTTTCCAGGCTAAGTTTTTTTAATAACTCGTTTGGGAAAGCTTCTTACAACAATGCATGGCTCCTCCATTTTTCAGTCTAATATCTATAGTAGTTCCTGACAAAGGGAAGGTTCTTCATTAATTTTAAAAAATACTCTCTTCCTATATGATGAGAGTTGGCAGCCTTTGCTAACACAAACTTCCAGAAACAAATTAGATATCCCTTTACCCCCTAATAAAATCTTATAAGAAACCATCAATTACTGTGAGAACTATATTCATTTTAACCATCTGGTTCTTCTGAATAGCAGGAGTGTATACACGTGAGCCTGAGATCAAGCTAGAGAACTGTTATCTTGATATATGGCAACATGTGAAAATAATTGCTTTTAGTGTGGTTAATGCTCGTATCACACACAGCACAACTTAAGGGCAAAATTCTTGTCTCTGTTCCATATAAATAATTTGACTCAACATTCAACTCTCCTTATATGTACAAAACTGACTAGACATTCTAAGACTAACTTAACTTTGCATAAAGTTTTCCAAACGAAGTGATGAAAACTCATACACAAGAAGAAAAGGGAGTTAGTCTTTCCCCCTAACGTTTGGAGATATGTGATTGGAGTTTTATTTTTTGCCCTTTTAGGGCTGCACCCACAACACATGGAGGTTCCCAGGCCAGGGGTCAAATCAAAGAGCTGTAGCCTCTGGCCCACACCACAGCAACGCCAAATCTGAGCCACATCCGCAACCTACATCCCAGCTGGCGGCAATGCCAGCTCCTTAAGCTACTGAGCGAGGCCAGGGATAGAACCTGCATCCTCGTGGACAGCAGTCAGATCCGTTTCTGCTGAGCCACAATGGGAACTCCTGGAGTTTTAAAGAGAGATAATGTGGAAAGTTCTCTTGTGGCCCAGAGGGTTAACTGACCAGCATTGTCACTGCAGCAGCTGGGGTCACTGTGGTGGCGTGAAGTCAATACCTGGCCTGGGAACTTCCACACGCCTGCCGCGGCAACAGGCAAAAAAAAAAAAAAAGGCGAGAGATAAGGTGTACCGAGTATGCTGGGTTTTTTCTATATGGCTCTCGAACCTAGGCCTCACCCTCCATTCCCTGTTCTGTGTCCAGGAGCCTGAACTCTAGTTGTTCTTATCACCCAAGTCCCTTTGCCCCCTGGCTTCGGATTGTTTTGGGTCAATGGGAAGAACTGAAAGGAGACTTGAGAGAAGAGATGGCTTATTTGTCCCTACCTGGCCGAGGTTCTGAAGGACTTCGTATTCTTAGGCCGCAGATCCTGCCGTGCCGTCCTCTCACCGGCCCCTCTCCTGACTCCTTCAGACATGCGCAAGGCAAGGCCTCCACCCTTGCTTATCCCGTGGGCGCTCAACAACCCTTCTTGCTTCCTTTAATACTGGTCACACCTCTCTAAACAGGCTCTTCATTACCTTATTTTGGTTAAACACTTCGCACCTGCCTTCTGTTCCCTGCCCAGACATTCCTGGAAACACACTTCAAAAAAATCAATGATGGGGTTGATTGTTTAGTATATACGACAACTTGTCAGACAAACATACAGGTAGACAAATAGGTATAAATATATTTTCACCCCCACAATATTCCTTTAAGCAAGAGAGTAAGTCCCGAAGTATTTGATTCAGGTAAATCTGATTTAAAGGTATTTTTCAGGGGATACACAGGTTGCATAAATTGAGGTATCCTAGAAATACAGATTATGGTTTGATGCCGACGAAAGGTTTAAAGATGCATCTTGGTCTAGAGCCATGGTTTTAGTGACTAAATAGTGAAAGCCGACAGAGTCCAGAAGAAAATAAGATCCATTCTAGCCCAAGTTGTAGGGCTTTGATTTCCCCGGGTTTGTTATCACCTCAAAGAACTTGATTGCACGGCCTTTTGCACTTTACAGCTATAGACTCCTTTCTGGTAAAACACACATGAATGAGTTAGTAATAAATTGCAATAACAATAACAACGATAGGTGACATTGATGGAGCCAAATGTTGCATGGGGCATACATATCCTAAAAATTGTCTGTTTATCTGACATTCGAATTTATCTAGATGTCCTGCTTCTTTAAATTTCAGGGCTTTGTTTTTTTGTTTTTGCTAAATCTGGCAGCTCTACACATGTGTGAGGGGCTATTAGAGAACACAGATGTAGAGCATTTCCATCATCGCAGAAAATTCTACTGCAGAGCTTTGTTCTAGATTATTACGAGCTCAGTTTACATTATGTGCTTCTCTGTAATAAAAGCTAACAATAATGCTAGTCATCATGCTCTTACTAAAGGGCAACACATTTGGATAAAAACAGCCATGTGTGTAGCTGAAATCCTGAATAATTATTTTATTTGTTTTTGAGGGGAAATAGACACTGAGACTTCTGACCCCAGCTTTCAAGTTAACACTGTAGGGAGCTGGCTAGTCATTTTTCACAATAATGCACCCTTTGAGAGAGTCTTCCTTTCAATATCTCATGAGACATTTAAAAAAAAAACTTTTCATTACAAAATGCAATCTCCATACAGAAATATTTAATACACACCTGTACAGTTTCGAAATAATGTCTTGACATCCCTTTGTCATGTGTTGTAGAAGCTGGCTACTTTCATGGGATCATTTTAGTTTCTTCCCTTACAAAGTTCTAAATTTGACCAGAATTTTTTTTCACATTATAAACCCCGCTCAGTCAGCACCCAGTAAATCTGTAATTATAATCCTCAATAAATTACTTCGAAAATTAAGGAATAGATTGTATTAAAGGAAGGTATTAAGAAAACTGACCTCTGTTTCTCTAATAAAAGTAGAAAAGAGAGGATCCTTATAGCCCAATCAATGCCATTAATTGGTTATTGGAGCAAATGAATGATTCTCTTTACCTGTTCTCCTCCAGGTTTAGGAGGAACTAATCTGGTCAATTAACCTTTGGCATCACGGGTTTGCAGCAATTTGGAAGAAGGCTATTTTGCATTTCCCTGGTCTGTCCTTTTGTCCCAGATACTTTAAGAGAAAACTCCATCCAAGTCATTCCAACAAATCCAGAAGGAAAAATCCTGATTCCCCTGATGCTTGAGAAGTGAGAATCACAAGCAGGCCGTGGGCCTTTATTTCTGGAGGGAGACAGCTGGGGCGAGCGCTCTCTGAGGGGCTAAGAGCATCTTGCTCTTTATTCGGCTTCCCCGATCAGGCCTTTCGTTGGGCATCAGTTTACCCACTGGTAAATGGAGTTGAATAATATATACTTACCACTCCATAGTAAATGAATATTGAAGATCTTTGGCTAAAGAGGGCTATGAATATGCAAAAGCACTATGAATACAAATCAAGAATTCATGACTTAGTAAAAGCTCAATATGTTGATAAATCTTGAATTTTTGCAAATGCTGAGATGTTTCGCTTTTATTCAGAATATATAATAGTCAGGGATTGAGGTTTAGCCAGAGAGGCTTTATGCAAAGGACACATATGTAACTACATACAGTAAGAAGCTGTACATCTGGCATGTTGGGGGAAATTGGAGGCACCGATCAGTCAAAAGTTCTAACAATTTTTCATTGCTTTCGGTAGCTCTCTTGTTTCTTGTCTTGGCCTCTCTACTAAAGCCTAGATGGGAAAAAATTAAAGTTGGAGATTGCACTCTGGCAAAGCTCTGTTGTTTGCCCAAAGTCCACTAAAGCAGAGATGGAGCTCAGCCTTACACTGTGTGCAGCCCAAGACGGCCCAGGAGAGTTCCCTGTTCACAGAACGTGAGAGCCTTCCACGAGGCACCCTGAGCTCAGGGGAGCGAATGCTGGAGTGGGGACCGTATCTGCAAATAGAGTGTGCATGAGTGCAGGTAGAGCCACTCCTGCCCATCCTGCACTGTGGGCTAAATTAGAAGAAGGGCCCTTTTCTCTGGTTGGAAGCTGACCCCACACCAGAGCACATGACTTGGCCCCCTCCACTTGACCCTGCACACCTGTGCTCTGAAGAACTGCACCGTCAGAGGTGTCCCCAAGGACGAACTTGAGTGTGCACTTTGATTTCTTCCAAAGGATTTGTCAGCATAAAGAAATTTTATTAGGTTTAATTTTTTTAATGTCTTGCTACTAAAAACCCTGTACTCTCCAGACTCAGCTTTCTGGGTGATTTGAGATGTCACCTCTTTCCTATTCAGAAGTACAGGGTAATTCAGCAGCTGTGAGTACACACTAGAATTAATGCTGAGCTTCCTTGTGGCCAGGGTGAAAAGGCAACTCAAGAAGTTCAATTATTCTCATTATCAGAAACAGTAAATAGCATACCTCTAGAGAGACAATGATCTTTTTAAATTTTCAACTGAAAAGGAAATTTCTCAAGTGGGATTTCACTTGGGAGCCACCAAGAGGCATTATAGGTAACAGCTGCATCAAAAATGTAACAGCAAATGCAATAGCAAGTTCCATATGAGTGGTTTCTTGTAACAAACATTGATGTTGGCAGAGCACAGGTGAGTCGATTCTGAGAAGACAGAGCTAATTTTGGCTGCAGTGTGGATCTTTTGCTGCCTGATTTAATCAAAAGATAGAACTTTTGGTAGAGTATCTGGGGAAGTAAATACCCAGCCTAATTCTCAGACCAGTGGTTCTCAGATGTCTGCCTGTAGTTAATTTCTCGGTGGTGACAGTTTTGAATGTTGCCCAGAAAAAGGTGAAAAAGAGGAGCAGACATACAGACATACAGATTCATTGCAAACTGGTTCTCTTTCTTCACTTGGTAGGACCATGCTTCATTCTAAGAGTATGCCCTCGCAACTGTTGGGAGGGATCTCTGATGTGGTGATGGTAGAGCAGGTGGGAATTTTATGTTTTTTATTGTTTGTTGAATGTCTTTATTTGCCAATATGAACTTGACAACTTTATTGGCCACCAGGTCTAGGGGGTGGCTATTACTGCTCCATGAAGTCCCAGTGTCTGGCAGTGATGACCACAGACCATCTTCCCAACATAAGATTTCCCAAAATAGTAAATATTTGAGAGTCATACCCACTGGTGAGGGCTTGGGCTAAGTGCACCTGTTCAACACTGATGCTGAAGATTGCCAAGTCTCCCCACTACTCTCAGAGCCAGACCTCCTCATTGACACCACAGCTGGGCCCCAAGACCACCTGCAGGAAGCAGCACTGGGTACGTGCAGGCATTCTGACACACAATTGGTTGAAACCCCATTGTTCCATTATTGAGTCTGGAGGCTTTCAAAGATGTGTCATCTGTGATCCGCCTTTGATGTAGAGAAGGTTCTCTTACATTGTGACCATGCTTCTCGTGTGAAGCACCCAACTTGATGCTTGCCCACCATGGAATTAGGTACGAAATGTCTTCCCAGATATCTGAATGAGGTGGCCTGCCACTGGAAATATTTGGTAGATCCAGCTGAATACAGAAGAAAAGAAAAATGATTTATAGAGGTAATTTTACTTTTGACAAGTGCACATTGAGTCACACTTCCAGGAATAAGACAGCAGGAGTAAGTACAACTTGAGGCCACTCCTAGTTTCTGCTCATAAAAGCAGGCATTGGTACCTTGGAGGATACTGACCTTCCCATCCAAAGTAGATTTAAGCTGTGCCCCCTTGAGGCTTAGTATTTTGGGGACTATGTGCTACCTCCTCACTGGCACACTTTTCTTGAAGCCAAATACCATCACTTCTACAAACATTCCACATTTAAAAATATTAAACGCTGTACCAGGCACCATCTTTGATTTTGCGGACAAAGATACTGAGGGAAAACTATCCATTATAAATAAGCAGGCATTGTGCTCTACATTCTTTAACTATGATACTCAAACACAAAAATACTGCAAGGTGAGTAGTTTCCTCTTTTTACAGATGTGGAATCTGAGAGCCAAATTAAACAATAGTCCAAAGTCACAGAAAGCCCAGTAGGGTAGTCAGGATTCATACTAGATCTTTCTGATTTCAAACCATGCACTCTGTTGTTTGAATAAGACACCATATCTTTCCTCGAAGAGCTCACAATCTAGTAATCCCATTGCCACTGGCATTTAGCATGTTTTTTAAAAAACGAATTGCAGTTGGTTTACAATATCGTGTTATTTCAGGTTTTGGTAAATTGACTCAGCTATATATATATACTGTTTTCAGATTATCTTCCATTATAGATTATTACAAGATACTGAATACATTTCTCTATGCTATACAGCAAATCCTTGCTGCTTATCTATTTTATGTATAGTAATTTGTATCTGCCAGTCCCACACTCTCGATGTACCCCTCTCTCCATCCCACCCCCATTACTTGGCATCCTTTTGGGCCCTGAATACCTCTCTATTTATCTTACATTTAGATAATTTCCCACCTAGGAATCCATATTTCCCCAAGACTAAAGACAGAAATTCACTTTCCCAGTCTTCCTTGCATATGGCAGACTACTTCATTCAGTCGCCCCGGCATAAGACATTGACTTGCAAGAAAGTGCAAAGAAGAGAAATATGCCACGTGGATTCCATTCTTTTCAGTGCAGTAGCCTTCAGAGGCAGTAGGGGTAGAGATTCTCCAGGTGGCATCCATGCCCAGGATTGGGGGGTCAAGTTCTGGAGCTTGTGCCTCCAGACAGCAGTGTGGTCTCCACCAGAGGAGTCTTAGACCTTGATCCTCACCCTTCAACTTGATTCTCTGTGAGTGCCCTCATGTCTTTTAGGAAAGGCCTTTTTCGGCTTAACTAGCTAGAGTTAGTTCTGTGGTTGTCAACCAAAGATCCTAACTTAGTTTCCCTCACAGTGATTTCAATACAATAGATATTTCATGAATTTGGTTTGTTTGTTGATTAATGACAACAATTGAATAAATAAATGAATAGAAAATAAGCTTCCAAGGGAGTTCCCTTTGTGGCTCAATGGAAATCCCTGGCCTTGATCAGTGGGTTAAGGATCCGGTGTTACTGTGAGCTATGGTGTAGGTCGCAGACTTGGCTCGGATCTGGCATTGCTGTGGCTGTGGTGTAGGCCAGTGGCTACACCTCTGGTTCGACCCCTAGCCTGGGAACCTCCATATGCCATGGGTGTGGCCTAAAAAGAAAAAAAAAAAAAAACAAAGAAAAAAAAGGAAGCTTTAAGGCCTTTCACCTTCTTGATCACCCTATTTTCTGAATGGAAATAAGTTTACTGATACTTTACCAAAACATGACATCAGAACCAAAAATAATGCTGTATTGTGGCCTGACTGGTTTGAAGAGAATAGGATGATCACTGCCCTTGACGCAAGGGGTATTTTTCTCTTCAGGCAGTCTGAATGACATAAGCTCTCTCTGCAGCTACATCGAATGGTTAATTAAAAAAAATCTAAGGTCTTAACAGATTTAGCGGTCAAAATCCAATGTGAGTTCAAACATGTGAGGTGGTTATTAGAAGAGCCCACATCAGTAAGAGCTTAGATGGCATCAGTAAGAACTCAGGGACAGCAGAGCTGACCCGAAGGGGAATAGACCAGGTTCCAAGGCATAAGCACTTAGTTTTGGAGGGACAAAACTGCTTGGCCTGTAGCCAAGGTATCTTCCAACCTGAAATTGGATTTCTGCTTTGAATAAGAGGATGTGCTAGACAACAAAATCCATGGTTCAGTGATTCCATCTTCCAAGACAGCACAGAATCACTGACTATAAATTACCCAAATGTGGGCTTACAATATCCATCCTAGAAGTTTCTGAGGCCCCAGGTACCTTGGCTAAACATTAAAGAACTATTCAGATGGAGTTCATATCTAGAAAGTGATTTAAATTCTAAATCCAGACTGATGTTGGGGAAATTGAAAAATCCAACAAGATGGAAACTGCTACGAAATGTAGCCTGTTGAATATTTATTGGTTTAAAATAAAAAAAAAAACAGGCTTTTTGCCCCCCTGGTGTTTTCACTGGGGTAGAGGAATGGACAGATAAATAAAACCATGAAAAATAAGTAAATTACAGTCTATGTCAGAAACTATAAAAAAAAAATTAAAGTAGGGTCAGATAAAAGGGATCCAGAGGGCGGCATTGGGGTCTGTTTGCAATTTTAAATAAGGCGATCAGAGTAGTTGTCCTTGAGGAGGTGACATCTGAGCAGACAGTTGAGGAGTGAGCCTGTGGTTATCTGGGGGAGTGCTTTCCTGGCAGAGCGAAGAAGTAGAGG
Organism: Catagonus wagneri; assembly: GCA_004024745.2. NCBI lineage: Eukaryota > Metazoa > Chordata > Mammalia > Artiodactyla > Tayassuidae > Catagonus > Catagonus wagneri. The sequence continues at coordinate 1,420,162 of PVHT020000144.1, forward strand.
GTAGGGTCCCTAAGGGAAGAGTGGGCTCTTGTGTATTCCAGGGACAATGCTCTGGAGCCAGGAAGCGCGCGGGGGGGCGGGGGGGAGCGGAAGGGAAGAAGGTCAGAGAGGGTCAGATCAGGTAAGAGATGATGGTACCTCTTACCAAGTCGGTAGCAGGATTGAAGGTGAGAGATTGTCAGATCATGAATACACCTTGAAGGAAGAATCGAGAGAAATTTTCTGAAAGAAAAAGAATAAAGGATAAACCCCAGGTTTTAGGTCCAAGCAACTGGAAGATTGGAGTTGCCATCAGTTGGGTGGGCCAAATTTGGGAAAGACAATAAGGCCATGTGCAATGGAGGGGGTGAGTAGGCAATAGGACCAGTCTGGAGAGCCCCAAAACGTCTAGGCTGCAGGTAGAAATTGGAGGCTGTGTCCACCCGGGTACCTGTAGCATCTCCATAGCGGATGAGGAAGGAGTGTCGATCCGGAAGAGGAGGACCAGAGAAGCCCCCTGACTGCAGCAGCTGAGCACCCAGACACTGGAGAGAAAAGAAGAAATCCACAAAATGCACCAAAAATGAGCAGCCAGCGAAGAAGGAGAAAAACAAGACCGTGGGGTGCCACTGGTGTTTAAACATCTAATTGTGAAGTCTTCAGAAGGCTACTAAACTGCCTCTTACATTTCTCTCTAATTTAGAAAGAAAACCATATTATAGCTCTTGACAGGGGGAAAGAAAAAGGAAGGGGGGGGCAGCAAGAGACTAATGAGAGAGTGGAAGAAAGAGAAGGACAAAAAAAAAAGAGCAGAAATACACAGCACAGCGACCCTTCCAAACACAAATGCTTTAAATTGTGTAAATAAACAACTTTTAGAAACATCAGACTTAATTTTACTCTAAAACTTATCTGAAGTGTTTTAAGTCATTTATAACATTTTATAATATCCTGTTTCTCTTTCTCTCTTGGAAAAAGGAAGAAAGGAAGGATTTGTTCTAGATGCTTCTAACTAGTTATTTAATTTAATCGTGACAACAGTTCTGAGATCTACAAATCATCAGTCCCCCTTTATGGATGAAGAAACTGAGGAGCTGGAAAATAATGTAAGTTGCACCACTGGTAAGAAATAGATACTAGGATAGCTCGTTGCCTTCTCATAATCAACTTGAGAAAGATTAAAGCTAGAATTTTCTCCTCCTTTTTCTTAAGCTGGGCAAGGGTTCCTAGGATTGCACAGCCCAAAGTTGCTGCAGAGCCTCCCAGGACCCCCTTGGTCTGTGCCGTTTTGTGTTAAAATCGGATTATATGTGATAATGGAGAGTGAATAAATTACAGTTCTCTAATTAATCATTGCTCTACAGTATTCATTACAGTGCTAATGGAATATTTTTGTCATCATTTCTCCAAATGTGAAGGTAACATTTTAAACCTCTTAAAATGTCACCAAAGAAGCCACTTCTAGATTCTTCTGGGACAGTTTTACTAGCAGAGCACGCTGTTTTTTTAAAAATAGGTTTTTCCTTCAAAACAAAACTCCATCAGAAATGTCATACTCAGACAGGATGATGGAAAAGTGTGTGAAGAGAAGCCTAAAGGTCATCTCCTATAAAATATGTTGGCCAATAAATTGATGTTCAGTTCATACAGCCTTTTTAGGAGCTTCTAGGACATAAAAAGAGGGGCAGTGTGATAATGGAGGGAAAACGTAAGCAATGGAGACATGGAGGCTTGGCTTTAGATCCTGTCTCTACCATCTCCCTACAACACTGAGTTGGCAGGGTTCTCAATCACCTGGCCCTTACTGCACTTTTCATTCTTCATTTCTGTCTCTGACTCAATGTGCCAGTTCTGGACATGCTCATCCAGAGGAAACACTGTCACACCCATCTCCGTGTGGTCTGTGCCACCTCCACCTGCCCACTCCTGTTCTCTGCATGAATAAATGCAAGGAAAGGCTTCACACCTTGTCATGGGGCACAGCATCCACAACATGCCACAAGAACTGGAGCGGCCCTGTGATGGTGGAATACTCTGGATGCTATGGGGGCATAGGAGGACCTGTAACCACACTGGCAGGACAGATCAGAGGGCTTCCTGGAAGAAGTGATGCTTAGACTGATTCTTAAAGTTAGCCAGAAAAAGGATTCAGGATGGGGGTGAGGAGGAAGAGGTACTAAGTACGGGGAGTAGCAGGGGGCAAATGTGCCTTTTCATTTGTCCTCATCTTATCTATTATCTTCAACATCCTTCTTGATAATTTCTCTGGCAGAAGCTGTGAGTGGCTTACCAAATATCTATGTTCCCCTTCTCTCTGGAGTTAATGGAACATCTAGAAACATTTACCAGTCTCCCCTGCATTGAGATGTAGGACTTGAAGACGCCTCCATAAAAGAAAGGGACTATTTCATTTTTTACTCCTTCTTCCTTCTTGATGTCTGGAAAGCGGGTGTGATGGTAGGAGCTCTAGCAATCATCTTGGACCATGAGGAAGAGGGAACACAGGAGAAGTGGAGCTGAGAAATAGAAGGAGTTTGGGTCCCTGACCAATTTCGTGAAGCCAGATTATCTTAGCAATTTCTTTTATATAAGAAACAGGAAAACTCTTCCCTTGCCTGGGCATTATTTCATCGTATTTTAAATTTTATGCAGCCAATCCTGAGTGACATACATTTCAAGACCATTCTAGCTCACAAATATTAATAATTTCCTTCTCTAAATTAGAGCACATGTTTATACCACTCACTAAACAAAAAAAATCCACCTGGAGACAAGTGTTGTATGACCATTTCACTTTTCCTGGGTTTATACTATACATTTTCAATTAGTTGTAAGCTCCTTGAGGGGAAAACATCAAGTCATTTATTTTTTCTTGTCACCTAGGTTCTAAGCAAATTATCTGGCCTAGAGTACATATTTAATAAACGTTTACTGTCTGATTATACCATGATTGCCCTTTAGAAAAAATGTGGGGACATTTAAATCTTAGTTTAAAACTTTCCAGAAAGAGAAATAACAGTATAAAGGAAAATCTCTCATCCAAGAAAGAAAAAAAAAAGACAAAAACTCAGCCCATTAAATGATGGCTCTGTGATGCTATAACTTAACATATAGTCAAGAAATCTCTCACTTTGCTTCTTTGGAAATAAAAGTTGCTAGCACAGAGACCACCTTCTAGGCAAAAGGCAATCCATCCACGGGCAGAGCCTCCTGGTTTTGAGTTTATCTGAAGACATACGACTCCCCCAAAACATAGCCTCGGGCAGGTGGAAATCACTTGTTACAAGTCAGGTTCTCTTACACATACTTTACTTCATGTCTTTATCCCAAATGTAGAATTCACTTACATTTGCATAAGCAATAGGTTTCACCCTCTATTGAATCTCTAATTTTTAAAAAATCTTTTTAGTGCTCTGTGCTTTGGGGCTGTTTGCCTTTCTGCAAACACCCAGTTTCCACAAACTGTCCTTAAAACAGATCTACAACATACATGGGCTGTTAACCATCATGGGGGTGGGGGGAGGGAAGTGAAATGGAGGATGAGCAGAAAGAAAAATTACATCTGTAAGTCAACCAAACGCAAGAAAATGAAAAAAAGAAAAAAAAAGCCAGAAGGATAATTTACAATATCAAATGAATCACTTTTTAACTGACTTTCTCGTTGCCAGTTCTGAAGCTAAGCACTCGCTCCTTTCTTATTAACTTTAGCCTTATGAGCAATTTTTTCCATTGTAAGCACTTTCTAAAAAATCATTTTCACACATTTTTCAGATTCATCAATCCTTCCGGCATTCCTCTATGCTCACATTATGGTACCCAGCTCTAAATATAAAAGACTTTTATTATGTCCATTAACCATGGACATATGTGCTCCAAAAGTTTCCTGACATGCAGTCATTTGTGGTTTTTTAATTATAAACAGAAAATATTCACTAGCAAAATAAAGAAGCAAGCCCATAAATATATCTTTTTACACTGAGTTTTGTTTGTATACAAGAGAGCATTTGGGCAAGTGATTCCTGCAGTTGCCAGCCTAGGATGTGAGCAGGCACAGGTTTATAAACACACAGACTCACATACATCCACATGTATGATTACGTTCTTGTTTTGGACAGGACTCAAACATCTGTAATCGCAGGTACTGCTGTCTCATTTTGTAAATAAGCAAATGGATTTTCCTTCCACTCACAGGTCTTATTCCACATGAAAAACTAAGTAGGGAAGAAGGCAATGCCCAGTGAAATACTTGACAAAGTCGTATTTTTTTAATGCGTTTTATTTTAACAACCAAAAAATTCTAACAGCCTAACAATGCACATAAGTTAAAAATTAATTATCACTTAGTGATAACAAAGATAGTTGATTTACATGGAAAAAAGAACATTTACAATATGTTAATCCTTATTCACATTGTTGATACCGCAATAAAACACAATTTGTTTTTCATTTCACAAAAAAAAAAAGGCGGGAAATTGTGCTTTGTCAAGAGGCACTACAAGAGAAAGTTTCTTCTTCCAAATAGATATTATATGACAGATATTGAATAAATAGACATATATGCATTGTAATTCGCAAAGATCTGGCAAGACCACAGGCTAAAATGCCCACAGATTCACTTAGAACCACTGCAAACTTGGCAGTGAAATTAAAAAATAAAAGGCAAGACTTAGCATTGAAAAATACCTAATAAATTTTTGGTTGAAGTGTAAAAGATACCAAATGCGGATGCCATCGATAGATGAACCACCTTGTAAGAGCTTGGCAAAATCAGTTTCCATTACGTGTACAGAGTGACCTTCAGCAACAGTGTAAGAAGACAATTTGGAAAAGAGTAACTCGGAGATCAAGAAGCAGCAACCACGGACTTTCTGATTAAAGCTGCAGCATACTACAGAAATAGGAAGGATGGTTCCAGGGCTTAACTGCAAACAACCATCCTTTTGCAAAGGTATATGACGCTCAGAGAATTTTTTTTAAACATCGTTATTTGAAAAAGTACAGGAAAATGTCCCTTTAAAAACTCCAGAGGTTACTGAGCAGCTAGAATTAGCTTGTATTGCAACATGTCTTCTCCCTGTATATTGTTAAGTTCTGAGTTAATATCTACACAATAGAGGTTTTTTTTTTAACTCCGACCTTTTATACCTTTCAAATATATAAATAGTATTAACAGTTATATTACAATGTTTGTGTAGTAAACAGAAAATAACTTTCAAAGTGATATTGCATGAGGTCTTTGACAAGGCTGCATGACAGCACAACTCAAAAAAAAAAAAAAAAATCCAACCGTGTAGGGCTGTTTGACGGCACCTCGAAGCATGGATTAGGTGCACTCGGCCAGTCCTGAAGGTGAGGCCTCCTCTTGCAATGACTAGAAGTGGGAAGTAATGCTACTGGTGTTTCTGGTGGGAAGCTAGAGGCAGAGGGGAGGACTATAGTAGATTGCAGCTTTAATGCTCGTTCCACTAAACAGCCAGTCGACATTAGTTCTGCTTTACGTAAGGTAACTGCTATGTAGGGAACCGGGAAAATGTTTCCGTTTGGGACGAGTAGGTGATTCCACTGACAATGCTTCGCTTACTCTATTGCCCGGAGCTGCGCAATAATTTAAAAACAGGTTCTTGTGAGGGCTGCCCCGCAGCAGGGAAGGGAGGAGGCTCATGAGAGCAGGGACTAAAAAAGTCTGCTTAGGTGGACGGAATGTGTACGAAGAAGGAGTCCAAAGCGAGACAGAAATGAGAAATGTTCTTTTGGGAGCTGGATGGACGGAGATTTGTTTGAGAGGGAGCCCCTTTAACTGGGCAGCAACTTCTTTTCTAACTTAACATTACATTGAACTATTTTCTATTAAAAAAAAAAGAAAAGAAAAAGAAAAAGAAAACAGCAACAATAAACAAGTTTTAAATGAGCAGGCTTATTAAGATTTGAAGCCACGAGCAGGTAAATAAATTTCGTAAGATGTGGCTCATACTCTGAATTCCGTATGTCTGATGTCAAAATTTCATTTTATCGAGACTGCACTAACGGACAAGTCTTCTCTGCACTGAATTTCAGTTTTACTCATTTGGAATTCCACAGAAATGCATCTGTTCACTACAGTAATGACAAGTTGAATAACGGAACGCATCAAGTCATTTTAAATGTGCATTGTGTCTTTAATTTGACCGGTATCATTTTAAGGTGCCCTGATTTTTTTCCCCTTTGCTTTCTTCTTCTTTTTTTTTCTTTTTTTGGCAGTGTTGATTTATTTTGTTAAATACATACCTCAAAAATTACCCATCAAGCTGCCAGATAGGAAGCTATAGAATTAAAAAAAAAAAAAATCAGGAACACAGAAAATAAATAGGAATTCAAAAATAGTCACCCCACCCTGAGAGCAGGCCGCAGTTTATCAAAAAGCCAAAGCGACTCACTGTGAAGTGGTTTTTTTTTTTTTTTAATACATAAACAAGTCTCTTCTTTAAGAACTCATTTCACAGTCTATTCTTTCGGATTGTAAAGTTCTCTGTCCCATGCAATTTAATATATATATGTAAATATAGAGATATATACATATACATATACACACACACTTGTAGCTTCCTTCATTTATTTCGTAGGTCTTTTCATCCTGGGACTTGCCTGGTGTCTCCTCCATAAGTGCAAGGATAATGAAGGCAGAGTCTCCTGTGATTGTAATGATTATGATCCAGTCCACTGTAAAAGCGTAACACTTTAGTGTCTTTGCCAAGGCGATGTCTGATTCGGAAATACTGAACTTATTCAGTCTACAGGTGTATCCTGTGCAACAAAGAAATGTCAAAAAAAGGTAAGAGAAACAAAACAGACCCCCCAAAAAAGACAAAAATAAAATAAAGCAAAAAAAATGTTTTTAAAGAAACTCAAACAGAAAATCCTTGGACCCATGTATTGCTTGGCCTGGTAGGAGTTCACATTATCTCTGGTCAATTTCGGCAGGCGCCGCCTTGCTCTTCTCTGCATTCTCCTCCTCTGCCTCCACTTTGTACATCTCCTCCGAGCCTTCCTCGCTGTCATTCTCCTCCGACTCTGTCAGCAGCTCCTCGTCCTTATACTCGGCCACATCCACCGCCGAGCCCAGGTGTTCCTTGAGCTTCCCATGATGCTTCACGTGGTACCGTTGGTTCTGGAAGAACTTGATGATGGTGTGTTTGGGAAGATCCAGCTGAGCAGAAAGAGTGTGGATGGCCTCCTGATCCGGGTACAGGCCCACATCGTGAATGAAGCTTTGGAGGATACCCAGGGCTTCCAAAGAGATCTTGGTGCGAGACCGAGGCTTTTTGGCACAACTGTCTTCAGTCGGAGGAGGCGGGGGAGGCGCTTCTTCTCTGGGAGGGGAACTCTCCTTGGCTGGTTGAGACTGCTGTCTGTGAAGGACCTGATAATTAAAAATTATAAAAAATTAACATTTAACTCACGATTTCATCCTTCAAGAGCCATCATCCCTCTGAAGTAGGAGCTGTCTATCATGGGAGTGAGGCTGTAGTCACTGCAAGGTGAGGCCTTCTGAAAACTTAAGGAATATCTGAAGATTTAGAATCTCATCTACAAAACAAGAGGTTAATAATAGTAATGGTTTCCTTCCTAGGCACAGAGAAGTTAAGTCCTGTGTCGTCCACAGTCATTCGAATTCAAAGGATCTGGCTCCAGAGTCTTCCTTGCTGTTAACAGCAGGATGTGCCACCTCTCTGAAGCCCAGTGACAGAGGGTCTAGACAAGGAGAGGAGGCACAGGCTCTACAAGTGAGTTCTCATGGGTCCGTGTCCAGACTCCTCCTTGGGCAAGACACTGCACGACTTTCAGCCTCAATTTCACCATCTAAGGAAGGAGGATAAGCCACTGACTTCCTAGAGACATTGTAAGGATTAAATGACATAATGCACGTAAAGAAGAGTACTTACTTAAATCAGAGGTTGACACATTTTTTTCAGCAAAGGGCCAGATGGGAAATATTTTAGTCTTTAGCAGGGCCACACCGTCTCTGCTGCAACGTCAGCTCTATCTTTATAGTGTGAATACTGTGAACATTAACAAACCGGCATGACTCTGCCCATAAACTTTATTTACACAAACAGGCGGCAGACTGGATTTGGTCTGTGGACCTTCATTTGTTCAGCTCTGGCTTAGGGCAAACTTTCAATAAGTGATGATATTATTTATATTTATTATTATATCAGCCTCATAATTACTCTTAGAATATAACAGAAGAATAGTCAGTATTTGAGTTCGAAAATCAATTCTCCATAAAACTGGGAACAACTTTTGTTTCTTTTCTTTTAGCCCTGATCTTAATCCTTAAACAACAATGTTTTTTAAAAATATGAAAACTTCCAAATGTAAAGACATAACTTTTTATTAAATTATAGACTTTTTTTTATTTTTTTGTCTTTTTTTTTTTTTTTTTTTAAGGTTGAACCCATGGCATATGGAGGTTCCCAGGCTAAGGGTCTCATTGGAGCTACATCTGCCGGCCTACACCACAGCCATAGCAATGCCAGATCCTTAACCCACTGAGCGAGAGCAGGGATCAAACCCACAACCTCATGGTTCCTAGTCAGATTTGTTTGCACTGAGCCACGATGGGAACTCCAAATTATGGACTTTAAATGGCTAATTTATACTTATATAAATGATTCCTCCTCAATATCACTATAAACTATTAATCCTTTGTTTTACAACACACTTGTGATTTTTTTCTTATCCTTCATATCGAGTTTTTCTAGCTGTAATTAATTTAAATCTTTGACTTCTACGTATTCCCTACTCAAAAAAAAAAAAAAGAAAAAAGAAAGAAAGAAAGAAAAGACCCCTAGTATTTAGATACATTTGTAGACCTAAGATGGAGCCACACCTGCTGGGGTGCCACATCAGCAGACTGAAGTTCTGTGTTGCTGTAAATGCCCTGCTTGACCAGAAAATCAGTATCCAGTCAGCCAATCCTCAAGCGCAAAGCTAACTCCGGGCTCTATACTTATTTCCTTGTCTTTGATCTTGCTAAGTAAGGCTGGATATGCAATCCCAGCCAATCATGAGCTGACTTCTGTGTTGCCACTTCTAATGCTCTATAAGGACTTCCCACGTGGCTTGCAGCATAACTACTTGGCATTACTTCTAATGCTCTATAAAACTTGCCCCAAAACCCTCCAGAAGAATGTGCCACTGCTTATGAGGAACTGTACCCCAGCCCCCATGGACTGTTCCCCTTGAATAAAGGACATCAAACTCATAACTACTTTGTTTTAGTTTTGTCATTTGATACTAGTTAGCCAAGTTTATTCTTGATCTTCAAAACTAATTCTTCAACATCATCTCTGAATGAATGTTAATATTTATTTATGAACTGACTAGAGAAAGAAAGCAATACAAAGAAGGCTGTCAGAACAACTCCCCCTGTCCCCCTCAGAGGCCTATGCGAGAGGGTTTGGTGCCGAGGGGAGAGGGAGCGTGGGACCCCAGAGAGGAACTGAACCACTGCTCACGCTTTACAACATCCTTAAAAGGCTACCGTGAAGGTCCCCACTGAAAAGCATTATGTCAACTCCAAAGGCAAAGACCTCATATTTCCTACATTCGGATCAGTGTCTAACTTCCTGGATCCTCCTGAGACCTTTAAGAACTTCACAGCAAAGAAGCTTATGGACTTGGAGAACAGACTTGTGGTTGCCGAGGGGGAGGGAGTGGGATGGACTGGGAGCGTGAGGTTAACAGATGCACAATACTGCATTTGGAGTGGATAAGCAATGAGATCCTGCTGTACAGCACAGGGAACTATAGCTAGTCACTTGTGATGGAACATGATGGAGGATAATGTGAAAAAAAGAATATATACGTGTATGACCGGGTCACTTTGCTGAACAGCAGAAATTGACAGAACCCTGTAAATCAACTATAATGGAGAAAATAAAAAACTAAAAAAAAAAAGAGTGGGATAAAACAAGAATAGTGAGTTCATGTTTTTAAAAACACACATTTCTTTTTTACCATTTTCTCCTATTTTATGTGGTCTTTTCCATGTTAGAGTAATAAATTAAACATTTTCCAGAGTTTGGGGAAGTCTGTCCAATCAATGCAGAAGAAAACATGTCCAGCCACACTAAAGAATCACTGGCACCACCACCACCACCACACCACACACTACCCACATGACCCATTTATTTTTAAACTACGAAACATCAGCATCAAAGCGAGCACTTAAGAAAAAACCCTCTGCCATCCTAGTCTCAGGGACTACCTGATGAAAAACTAGTTTCTCACCGATGTGAAAATGTCAGTCTTTAGTGTAGAATTTTAAAAATATTAGGACAGATGAGATTGTTACTCAGGTAAGGTAACAGAAGAGGACAAAACTTTTAAAATAATAATTCAGAATCAATTAACAACCAAAATAGCAATAAAAGGATAATCAAATCCAAATAAGAATCTCCACCATAATAAGCTGATGGCTGGTGGCAGAAAGAAATCTAAAACAGAGGACCATAAAACAGGGGCACTAAAGGTCCATATAATGTTGACCAATTAAAATGAATGTTCTTGGTATTTTCTTTACCACTTTCAACTAAGAGTAAACTCATGCGGTCTGCTGTGGTAAGCTGGCATCAGCAAAAAAGTGAGAGCTCCATTACTTCAACAGCCTAATTATAGCCGCCAGGGAAAAGGGGAGCTGCACGGTGGGCCTGCACTGCTCACGGCAGCTTTGATGGCAGCAAGACATTTGCTCTGAGGCTGTCATCTGGGCAGTCTGAGCATTGTCATAGATGAACCTCTATGTCAACAGGTGAGGATTTGGGTTGGGGGTGGTGAGAAAGAGAGACTGAAATTATATAGGGAATATATACTCATGGAACATGTATACTCAAACACGAGGACCCCCTTTTAGAGCAATTGTGTTAATTGGAAAACAAAAGAGAATTAAAATGCCCCATTTTCTAAATTATGCTTGCCTTCTGTAGTAAAAGTCAGCATAACGGTTCCATTTAATTAAATAATTAGATTGGTTCTCTAGGGGTTTTCCATTGTGCATTGGTTAGATTTAAAGAGATTTTCCAAAACCCTACTTTGAAGTTACTATAATCTTTCTGCATGATAGGGTCTGTTCTTCTCCTGAGGTCCCACCCATTGGCCTGCTTCACCTCCCCTTCTTACTTAGAACCTGGCAGTAGAAACATATGCACACAGAGAAGCCACACACAAAACAGAGAAGCAGCAATCACAGCAGTCCCCCCTTACTGAATGCTTACTCTGTGCCAGGCAGTTCTAAGAACTTTACATGGATTAACTCATTTAATCCCCACAATTCCCGGTGAAGGTACTCTTTGGATCAAGACAAATCAGGAAACATGGAGCATCTCAGGAGCCCACTCACAACTGGACATTATAAACACAGGGAGCTGTCAGTGTAAGAAAGAAAGCTTCCAAAGAACAATGACAACATTGCTGCCATCACAGGAAAGGAAGATGTTTCTCAGAAAAATAACAGCAATAGAAATGATCGACAGACCGAAATGCCCTGTTTCCAGTCAGACAATATTCTACAGTGAGTTGGGAGGCATGGCGATCTTTGTATGGAGAAGGTTAAATGATATTTCTAGCTTCTTTGAGCAGATAGGAAAGAGCAGTCAAAATGGAGAATGACAAAAGGAGCGGCTCTGAAGTAAAACTGTCTTCCACATTCACGCTGAGGCCTGCCCAAGGTTTCTCAGTTACAGTACCACTTTTCTTTGGCTATAACTCCCTTTCAACCACAATATGCATAATATCTGAGACGAAAAGAGTCCCCATGTCATCTGTCCCAACTGTCTTCATTCCCCTGAAACGTTCTGATTACTCCAGGCAGGGAACTGTTTACTGTCTCAACAATCTTTAGCCAAAGGAACTGCATACACATTTCCTCGCTAGCCTACTGCAGTAGCTTATTATCATGACAATCAGGCTTTGCTTCTCCCTGTCCCCAGGAGTGAGGTGATCTGAACAAGAGCAGAGTCGTGCCTACTGCTTATAAGATGGTATTCGCGGCAAGGCCATTGGTCCAAGTCCTCTTCTAAAACCCATCTAAACAGCAGCATCAAGTCACCTTTTCTGTGCTTTTGCACATATTAACTAAATAAAATGTCAGTTGTTTTAGTCTGTTCTTCGTAGGACAGGATTCTGAACTGCTGCTTAACTGAATGTTAGTTTTTCTGTCTGAGCATCTCAGAGATGTATGAAATTCTCTGTTAGTTAACTAGGATGACTCAAGTGTGGTCCCTGTCCCCAGCAAATGCCCTGAGTAACTCCAGCATGAGGCCGTGTCATTGATTCCCACTGGACGGGCTACACGTCACCCTGTTCCTCAGCGTATCTGACAGTGAGGGCATATATTTCTAGCTGATTGATTTTTTTTTGAAACCACAAAATTTACAATTACTTTAACCAAGACAGAGAATGCCCTGCCAACTAAACAGATAGGCTCTTTGCTAACAAGTTCTTCCCACACCCAGACGATTCTTTTCTGGTATTTTTAAAAAGGTAAGTGTCCATGGAGCAGCTACCCAGATATTTAGGCACATCTGCCAAAGTCTGCCCGCTTTCCAGCCATAGCCTCTCTCCCCTTCTCAAAAGAGGCCCAGCATTTGACCTTTCTATTCCTAAGTCCATCATGTCCCTTCACATGATTTTCCCAAACAACAGAATATATCATTCTGAAAAGACAGCTATCCATCCCTTTCCTCTTGACCTTTGCACACTGAAGCCCGACAATTCATTCTAGCTCTCTTTGGGTTTGGGTTTTTCTCTATCGCAGTTGAACTTAAATTATCTGGTCAGCAATTTATTTCTGATAATTTCTACAAAAAGAGTTTGAAAAGGTTTTTGTTTTTTTTTAAGGTTTCTGTATTCCAAAACCTTTAAAAGGTATTCTATTGTTGATTTTTCAATATAACAATTAGGGTTCACAGCACTGAAATATCTAGGCAGTTTCAATAATAATAATAACAACACTATTAGTAATGGGTAGTGGCATTCACATAAAGTTTATTATGTGCCTAGCACTGACCAAAGTGTTTTGAATATATTTTATTTCATTTCACAGTAATCCTGGAATAGGTATTTTTACCCCATTTATGATGAGAAAACAGGGTGGGTTCAAAAAGTGTAGGTAATTTGTTTGAGGGCTCTAATCAGCAGGACTGGGATGCTAAAACATATCAATCAGATTTTAAATCCCATGCCCTTAAACATGTTCTCCTGTCTTCCATAAACAAGATCACACAGAAAAGGTAGGAAGGCTCTAGAGCAAAGGAGACAGACTATCAATAAGATATCAGGTAGTAACAAATACTATGAGCAAAAACAGACCAAAGCCTAAGGAGGAGAATTGGTGCTGTTGGGGGGTAGGAAGGTATTTTAGATTCAGTGATCTAAGAAAGGCTCCCTAAGGAGGGATCATTTGAGCAGAGGCCTGAGGAAAGTGAGCACCAAGCCATGAAGAAGAGCAACCCAGATAAGGGCAAACAGCAAGCAAAAAGGCCAGGAGACAGCAGTACACTCGGTATATTTGAAGAATATCAAGGAAGGCAGCGTGTTAAAGAGTGTCACCCAATACAGCAGCTACTGCCCACATATATGGCCATTAACATTTAAATTCATTAAATCTCAAAAAAAAAAAAAAAACCACTCAATTCCCTCAGTCAATAAGCCACACTTCCAGTGCTGGATAGTGAGACTGTGCAATGCCATACTGGGCAGCACAGATACAGCTCTGTCCATCACCATGATCACTGCAGGAAGGACTGGCAGACAGCCTTTTCTAGAGAGAGATGACACCTGGGGGGTGGCCAGGGCAATTCTACCATCGGGGTGAGGGAAACCCCTACTGTGACCTGCAATCATACAATCTGATCCAGCCCAAAAGACAGTAGGACTTGAAACTGCCACTATCACTAGAAAGAAGCGAAATAGTCATGCATCCACATACTAGGAAAAACTCAGCTTGTAATATATTACTGCACTGTCAACACAATATCACAAATAGCAACACCATCATAAAAACAACCAGAAGGATGCATCTTGGCACTTCTGTCCTCAAGAGAATAGTTAATTTACATTTAACTGATGGCTGCCTTCTTCATCGGAAGTGCTTATCATGTCTAAAAGAAATTATGTTTAAAACCTTCGACCCTGGGTTGAAAGAGTAACAAAGAAAATTCCATTTATAAAATATTTATGGAGTGTCTATAGTAACTGAACAAATTAATTCACAAAACTTTCTAATAAGGAGCCCTGTCGCCAAGAGTTAGGTGTTAATGAATAAGTTATGATTAGGACATAATCGAATAGAAACAAAAGTTTATTAAGTATCTTCTTATGTATTTGCTGAACTCTTTTTGGGCTGAAATACAACATCCATGTGTATAAATGAACATAAAGATGATGATGAAGAAAGAAAGGTTGTAAATATATTCAAAAGAGACGTTAACTTCAAAATAAAACCCAACAACACCTCCTTGGCCAGTGACAAACTACAATCATAATACGGATACATTTTGTTTTCTGCCTTCAAAACCGAAAATTTTGAAAACATGAAGACAAAATGGTACCATGACAAAAGTCGACTGAGAAAGATAAAGCAGCTCTTCTTAAACTGCTCAGTGTTCAAATAGATTTTGAAGGCCTCAATGAAAACCAGCTGGGAGCCATGTGTAAAATATAATGGCTTTTGCCTGCAGGGAAGGAAGTGAGATCCTAATGATTAAGTTTAGGAAAGTATATAATTCACTGTATCATTATGGGTTGAACTGGATTACTTATAATATGCCAAGACTTTGTGGTCTTTTTTATATAGAGAAAACGAGAAATTATTAAGGAGGTGACTGTAGCGGGTGGCTGATCCAGAGTAGTAATAGGTAATAGGTTAAAATCATCTCCCAGGTGGCCGCATCCACTGTCTTTAACAAGCCTCACCCAGAGAAGTGAGCAGTCCCAGAGCCTCAGGGCCTACATGATGAAGCACATCAATAGGAGATGACTTCTGTCTGCATTTATTTTGAGTTAATATGAGAGTTGTTTTGACTTGTTTAATTTTACCCCCTCTATGACAACAGAATATAAAATAGTTGATCCAAAGAAGGAAAGCATTCTTCCACTATAAATCCTGAGAAAATATATTTAACGGGCAATAAGAACAACTGGGTAGAACTACTGGAAAGTCCTTGTGCATAACTCAAGAGTTTGTCAAACGAATAAGTGCTCCTATGTTTAAAATACACTATACATAAAATATCATGTAACTGAGATATTTAAGTTTCAATAACCTAGCTCTACACCCTAATAGTTCCTTTAAAAAAAAATCAGCATTTAAGACTTAATTTTGGCTCAAAACCTTCGTGGGGAGAACTTAGCATTAGTAATTAATAAGTAATATAAATATTAATGTAACTAACTATCTCATCTAAGGGGCTGTGAGCTACATACCAGCACACAGTAAGTGCTCATGGACATCTTTGTTCTTCTGCTACACTGGATTGATTCCATATTCTCTTTTCCTTTGATTGCAGACTATTTTTATTCTATACAACTTATTATTTTCCTTGCTATTATTCATTCTTAGCAAAACTATGTTTTAAAAGTAAATAAACTGCCATTCATTTAGGACCTTATGGGTACCTGAGAACAAATATATATATATATATATATATATATATATATATATATATATATATATATATTTAGGAGTTCTTTTGTGACACAGTAGGTTAAGGATCCAGCTTTGTCACTGCTGTGGCTTGAGTTGCTGCTGTGGTGTGGATTCAATCCCTGGCCTGGGAACCTCTACATGCCACAGATGTGTCCCCCCCCCAACAAAAACCACCATTTCTTGTGTTAAAAAACATTCCAGGGCATTGCATAACCCTTAAGACAGCTTTTACATAAAAACTGTTAGCAGGAGTTGTACAGTCACAAATTTCTTGTTCTGAATTCAGTCCTTATCTCCCAAAGCACATCTGCTTACTAGCCTTGCAACTCTGAGCAAGCTACTTTCTCAGAGCCACAGTGTTTGTTAATCTGAGACATCTCCCTTGCAGTTTTGTGAGGATTAAGTGAGATAATGGATGCTAAGTACCTAGCAGAGTTCTTATAACAAGTAAGGTTTTCGTAAGTAGTTCCCATTATTAAAAAATGAGAAGAGGATCTAAGAATCAGGAGTTTAACATGTCATGTAGTTCTCTATCAACTATACTCATTATAAAAATTAGCAACAGATCCAGAGCTCTATATTTTTCACTCCCCAAATCTACAGAGCTACAAAGGAGCAAGTCCACCAATAAGCTGCTTATTTCTTTTATTCATATACTACACATGTCTTTGTTTTTTAACACAGCACTTAGCACATGGAAGTTGCTTCTAAAACATCTTTCACATGGGGTTATACCTCATAGTCATAATCCCATTCAAGGTGACACCTTCCATATACACAGCCTGAGATCCTCTTAGGATGACACCCTTTATCAGTGGTTCTGGAAATGTGGTCCATGGACCCCTGGAGGAATCCTGATAGGCTCATAAAGAGGTTCATGAATCAAAACTATTTTCATAGCAAAACTAAGACATTAGTTGCTTTTTTTGACTGTGCTAAAATGTGTACTGATGGCACAAAAGCAATGGTGGGGAAACTGCTGGCCTATTAACACAAGTCAATTTAGTGGCACCAAACTTCACTAACAGTTATACACTTCACTGCCACATATACAGAGTAAAAATGCCACTTTCATTTAAGACTGTCCTTGATAAAGCAGTAAAGTAGTATTAGTTCTATTAAACATCTACCCTTGAGTATCCCTCTTTTTAATATTCTGTGAGATGTGTTGGGAAGTACACATGAAGCACTTCTGTGGCATAGCAAAGTAAGATGGTTCTTATGAGAAAGAGTATTTGTGCAGTTGAGTTGAGAGCTGAGCAGGGTAACTTTGCCAAGGAATAAATATCATTTTTACCTGAAAGAACAACCAGCAGACAAACTATGGTTATTCAGACTTGGCAATATGGCTGACATTTTCTTAAAAATGAAGTAAGCTTATCAATTAAAAACAAAAATCAAGTAGTATTCGTTGCCAGTGATTAAAATTTACCTTTCAAGGAGTTCCTGTCATGGCTCAGCGGTTAACAAATCTGACTAGCATCCATGAGGACTCAGGTTCGATTCCTGGCCTTGCTCAGGACTGCCGTGAACTGTGGTGTAGGTCACAGACGTGGCTCTGATCCTGCGTTGCTGTGGCTGTGGCGTAGGCCAGTGGCTACAGCTCCGAATGATCCCTAGCCTGGGAAGCTCCATATGCCACAGGTGCAGCCCTTGAAAAAAAAAAAAAGCTAAAAGAAAAAATTTACCTTTCAAATAAAAATCAGAATTTTGGAAAATTTGTAGCTTCCACTGAAAGCTTAAGAGCTCCTGAATACTTAAAGACTCTCCTGGCAGTGATTTAAGAAATTTTTTTAAATATAGCATACAATGAAATATGTCAACATTTAGATCTACATACCTCAATAAACTAATATTTTCCAAATGAGCAATGTATGATATTATAAAATTATGAATAACTAGAAGATCCATTCAAAGTGCAAGGCAGACGAATTATAATGTAAAAAAGTATGAAAGTATGAAAAGTTCATTAATACGATTTTAGACTCCATTTTGCCACTAAGCCTTAAGAAACTACCGCTTTTAGAGTTTTATATCAAAGAAGAATATCATAATTTCCTGGAAAGGCTACTAAAATATTCCCTCCTTTTCTAATTATATGCCTGTGTAAAGCTTGATTTCTTAACTTCAACCAAAACAGTTTGTACCAGAATGAATGCAGGAACAATTATGGGAATCCAGTTGTCTTCCACTAAGCCAGACATTTAAAATATTTGCAAAAATATATATAAAACAATGATACTATTCTCATTTTTTTCTTTTGGAGATAAATATATATCATTTACACATAAGCACATATATATTACTTATAATTACTTTCAAACTAAAATTTTCTCAGAATTGATTTCTAATATCATAACTATTGACAGATACACACATTAGTAGACTCCTTAACAGTAAGAATGAAAGGGGATCTTGACACTAAGCAGTTTGTGTCACTATACGAATTACTTTGAATACATAGCCCTGGTCTTTCCCCTAAAGAAAACCAAGCACTTTACTATAAAATTCAAAATAGATCTTATAGTTAAAAACATCCTTACTTGTGCCCAGTAACCTAGGAAGGTCTTAGAGAAAGAGTGTAGGAGAAAGTACACACACGTTATGATTTGCCTCTTGACTTTATCACTCAGAGATATTTTCACAGGCAAAACATATCCACTGAGATACACAACTCAGCACTATTTCTAACTTCAAATGATGTTACTTGAGTTGGCTCTGATGGTTGTAATTTCACATCCTAACATTATAAGACTTATTAAAAACCATGGTTTAGTTTTGTTGCTTTTTTTGGATTATACAGTATCCTAAGGTCAAAACTCAGGAAATCTGTTATTAAAAAAAAAAAAGTATCCATGAAGTGATGACAAATTGCAGACTACAGGTGTTAGATTACATTTTGACTTCAGGCGGGTTTAATATAAGTTGGTCTCCTTTTACAATTGCTCTTAGCACATACAGCTATGGGACGGGGATTTAAAAGGGGAGGGGGGAAGAGGGAGCATAAGAATAACAACAAAAAAAAGAGTAGTGCTCAATAAAAGAAGACCATGTCAAGAGAAATCAATACAAACAAGCAAAATGGCAGGAAGTCTGACACGGAAATATGTGTTCAATTTCATCCAGCCTTAGTCTAAGTTTCCTTTAATATTGTAACCAAGATGGTATTGGAACATCGTGTATGTTTTCAATGCAGTTTAATAATTGTTTCTCAAAATAAACACTTTGGTCAAAGATAAAAGCACAAAAACACTGTGACACAATAATCTGTTAAAATAAACTTGGGGGTTTGGAGGAAGCACAGTTCTTAAAAAGACTTTGGCTTATATCATTTCCTCTTTGGTAACAAACTGAGAACAACTATACCGACAACTTTGGTATGGTTTGGATTAAAAAAAAAAACTGCATTGTAGTCATTAATCTGACTATGGGGAGTAGCCAGAATCTGCAAACCCCAAAGAGGTAGCTGAATGAGCTGCTTTTCCGATATATGGAGATGAGCTGATAGTAACTTAAGCAGTCAACACGAGTAACTATATTTCAATCAAAGAGACTCCACGACACATAAAAAACAATTCCCTCTCCTGTTAGAAAGTAGGAAAGCTAAAACATAGACATATATTGAACCTAGTGGCAATTTACCTTTGCCTTCATCAGTATCATATGATAAATAGGTTTATTTGATCACTTAAGACATAACATGACCAAAATCATTCCACAAACATAACAGAAAGAACCCATGAGAGGACCCAGGAAGAGCAGACTCTTTAGAAGGTACAGGCCACACCCCTGTGTCCGTCTGCCTAAGAGACAGCATTTCCTAGCCCACCCACCCCAGCTCCGTTTGCCCGACATCCATGAGCATTCATTTCCTCCCTGTTCCCATAGACTTCCACCACCCTTCACAAAGTCTTCTCAAAACACACAGCTTCACCTAAAAATTCATAAAGAAGGTCTATCTTTCAAAGGTCAGATTCAAGATACAGGAAATATTAAAGTGTCTTTAAAGACCTTATGTTTGAGGTGAAATGAGTAAAGAGTAACATGGACATGACTAGTGCTGGCGGTTACCACTGGGGCTCTGATTTCTAAATAACTATTATGACTTGTTTCATCGGTAGAGTCAAGAAAACAGTGGCTTTTGCACCAGTATGGATAAAAGAAGTCAAAGTTAAGTTAAACATAATGAAGAGAATAAAAGGTTAGGACAATCTGAATACTTGGAATTCACTATGGTATTAGAAGAACGAACCTGGAAATTCATGACACTTCATCAATGGCAAATGAGCAAGAGAGAAAGATGTGCAGCAATTAAGGATAAGAATGACCTGTCGGAATTCGTAAACAGTTTCTCCAGGTAGCTAAATAATTCTCAAGTGAAGCAAAATGAAACAGAATGAAAACAACTTCGTCAAATGCCAGTGATATAGGACCCAGTGAACTCTGGAATTGGACTTCTGAAAACAGATTCATGGCAAGCTTAAAAGGACAGAATGCAGGCATACCTCATCTTACTGTACTTCACTTCTCAGCCATTGCATTTTTTTAATAGATGGACAGTGTGTAGCAGCCCTGCATTGTCAGATGACATATAGCAATTTTTAGCAGTATTTTTAAATTAAGGTATGTACATTATTTTTTTTTGATTCATGCTCCTGCACATTTAATAGACTATAATGTAAACATAATTTTCATATGCACTGGGAAACCAAAAATTTGTGTGACTAGCTTTATTGAGGTATTCACTTTATTGTGGTGGTCTGGAACTGAACTCTCAATATCTCTGGGTTATGCTAGTACAGATACTGCTTCAGATAAATAAATTTCATGCAACAAGTTTAATCATAGCAGAGTTTCAATTCCTTTTAAGTGAAAACATGTTAAGTTAAAGGAGATAGAGAATAGATACATTTTACGAGAACAGACATCCTGTAGCCAGCCAAAAATTGCATCAATGAATACTTAAATCATGATTTCTAAGGGAAAGCACTACAGTCAAAATTCAAACCAGTTCCTAATCTCTCACTATTTAGAAATCTGGTGATAAAAATAATAACTTGAAAACACCTGTTTGGTAAAGAAGGACTTAGAAACACAGATGCTGTGGGGGAAAAGAATATGCACAGTTTAAGTTGTAGGATCTCAATAAGTTATGTAAGCTTCACTGAAGCTTCATTCTTCCTGATTTACACACAGATTACATGATGTGACTTGGGGG
>PVHT020000144.1:1442046-1487155 GCA_004024745.2 Catagonus wagneri
TGCAGCTTCATAAAAACATTAACAAACTAACCTCACAATGTCAATGGGTCATGTGTTTATTCTTCAATGAGAAACTGCACGCACAAAATTGAACTCTGATTCCCAAATCACAATCTCCTGACTCAAACACATAACAAATATATCTTTACTGCCATTTAGCTGGAAAATGGAGAAAAATACAAAAACTGTTCTGTTTTAAAGTTCTGAACAAAATTTCATTTCGGTGTGAATAAACATCTTCCAATTAAAATACAAAAATAACACTAAAAATGACAGAGGATATACTATTCAGTGTTTCAAGTTTATGGTTAAAAGTGAAGACAAACAAGTAAGAAAAAATTATAGTACATTATGGAGAAGTTCCTCTCCCAAATGTTAATTCTGAGCGGGTTATAAAGGGATTTTTACTTTTTCTGTCTGTGGATACCATTTAAAAAAATAATATACCCAATTTTGTCAAAATTTGCAAGCACACAAAAAAGAGCTTTTTCCTGACAACACTTAGCCAAGACTCAGTTTAAGATGAAAAATCCCCATAATTGTAATGGTATAAGTGACACTGTAGTTATGCTGCATTCCAGTTTCTTAAAGAAGAGGGTTTATATTATTTAAGAAGAAAGGGTGCATGGATTAGATCCTTTTGTTGGGTGGTGGGTGGGGGAGAGCAGGCAAAGAAGAAAGAAGGCAATCCATGTGTTTGAGGTCTCACATGGGGCTATTTAGAATCTCATGATAGGCCACATTTTCAGTATAATTTTTACAGTTGGGGCACTCAGAAGTCAGAACAATCTGACAGTTATGGTTAGTGAAAATATTAGATGTTCACCAATAAAATACTACCTCAGCATATTTTTTGCTTTCTGGATGTAACCACTTAATAATAGGACTTGAGAAAACTGCACTGTGTGAATCAAACACATAAAAGTACAAATATTCCTTTTATAGAAAGCAAATCTTAAGCGGCGCATTATAATCAACCACTCTGGTAAAAGACAAAACATCCAGCATGACCACACCATGGACATATTATGGTTTATTATACCCTAAAGTCCAAACTGGGTAAACAAAGTCAAATGATCAAAGAAGGGTTTTCTCCTCAGACTGTGAGGTAAAGGCCACTGATCTCTAGGGAGTGGCAGCAAAGAGTCCTTGTGGCTTAGCAATGAAAAGGTGTCAAATGAGAGCATATCAAACACAGCCTTTAGTTTTCAACTTCACTTAATTTTCATCAGGGATTGACTTCCTTGGTATTATTTTCTTTCAAGAAAAAAGAAAATGGAAAAATTAGATCATGTGAGGCAAAAACTCCAAAAAGTTGATTCTAGAGTGTCCTTTTAAATTTGAAAACACATTTAATTCACTATGAGGATACTAGTTGTACATTCTTCACATTAATGATCATCCTAACTGTAACCAGGTATGGAGGAACTTCTGCTTCTGCTTTGTGGTAAGTACATCAGGTGAGAGAAGGAAAGCAGACAGGACTAGGCACTCTTACTCAGACTGTGGTTTACTCAGGAATGGTCACTGGGAAGAGAAATCGCGAATCCTAATTCCCCAGGGCAAAGGAACTGGATTGGCCATTCATTTTCCCACAAGAAAGATTTCAGTCTCCAAGCTGCAAATGAACCATTCTGCTCCCATGAGGCCATCATGCAGCATCCTTATCTCCTCAGATTCACAAAGCAAGTCCAGTTTTATCTCTGTGCCACGTTGCCTTGGCTTTTCTAAGCAAATTTGATTATCCTGTGTAGGTTGTCCTCAGAAACTAGAACTGTCAAGTCCTTACACTTCCAACTGTGAATTTGCTTAGGGGTGGATTCAATTTAATAGCTGAAAACTCAGTACAAAACAAACATACTTACACATGACATTAGCAGGGAATTAATCATTAATGCTCACGATTGGGGTTCCAAGACACCCAAATTGCCCCGGCTAGGATCTGAGAGTCCTCAGATCTCCTTCCCCTCATCTGAACCTCCATTTCTAGCCAATCCCACGTGCTGCTGATTATCCTTTTTAAATAGTTCTTGGATTAATTTCCCCCTCTCCATTCTACTCCTGTTGCTGTTGCTTAGATCATCATGATCTCTTGCCAGAATTAGTTTACTTCCCAATAGCCCTCCCTGCCATGTCCCACAGAGCATCTTGCCAAAGGCCTACAGTGGTCTTGAGATGGGTCAAGGCTTCCGGCACATCCCAGAGACTCTGTGACCTGATGCAGTAAGTGCCCCTGACTCATCCTTGCTCCTCAACTCTGCCCTTCGGCTGCGTTCCGACGGCTCTAGAGCTGTAGTCCTGATTCTGATTTCGGTGCTTTTGCCTCCTCTGTCCCCTCTACCTGGAAAGCTCCTCAAATGAGGAATTCTATAGAGGACCCTGAGTAGCACTATCTCCTGGAAGCATTCCAGGTCCCCAGCCCACTAGGTCTGGGGCATACGTGCCCTTCTTCGGGGCTCTTCCTTCTCTGTACTTACTTACATGCTGTATTATAGTAATCTATCCATATACCTGTCTCTCCATGAATCTGTGAGCTCCTTAGGGGTAGATTCTGAGTGACATCCATATCCACACACTCAACATTTAGCACAGTGTCAGGCACTGTGTTTTGAGTGAAGAGTGGAAACTTCAAATTTATCCCAAAATCTGCAGAATACTTCTGTGTTGGTAATAGCCATATTACATAGACAGAAAGTCCTCTTAAAAATTAGAACATGCCTAATAGCTGTAAGGGGAAGAATGGCAAGTTCACAAAGGTACTTATTAAAAAAATACATTGAGTACTGAAAAGGGCTAAATTACACTAGCTCATAATAATATATTAGGTTCTCACACACACACACACACACACACACACTCTGCACAGGCTAACAATACCATACAGTGAGTGGCTCATATAGTTCTTTAATTCTCCCCAAAATTATCTGATTGAAAATTATTGATATTCAGAGACATACATTTAGGGTGTCACTGTTCTCAGGGATAAAAACTGACATATTCATCAGTTTCCCCCTCCCCAACCTCCAGAAATATCTCTACCACTAACAGAATTCAAAAGGCCCACAGCAGAAAGTTTCTATAACAATAAATAAATAAATAAATAAATAAATAAATAAATAAATAAATAAGCAAGCAAGCTGCTGGAAGCAAAACAGTAAAACAGCAAATGACAATAAGAGAATCTATATACCATAAAGGAAAGGAACCTTTTAAAATTATAAAAACTAGATGTATTTGCTTAAAAATGGATCATACGATCACAATAAGAGCATGAGACAGTAAGAGCCCTCAACCAAGAGAAAAAATGTGGAAGAATGTTGCCTATCTACACAATGCTATGGAAAGCACTGGAAAGTTTTTCCAAAACAAATATTAGATGCCAAAACGATTATCCTTAGAGTAGAAAGAATGACACTAACTCACGTGTGAAGAACCAACAAATAAAGAGAAGTAACAAAATTAATTCGAAGTATGTATTTTTGCCTCCACTTTGATTCGACCACTATAATATCAACACCACACAATCCAGAGTAAGGCAACTGGTTTAAAGTTAGGGCCAGAAACTGCCTTTGCTGCTTCCTGGCTGCCTTTGCAGCTTATTTAAATTTCAGTAAAATTTGTTTTTAGAAACATTCAAATAAAATTAAATAAATCATGGGGGGAAAAATCCATGAAAAAAAATCTAGAAAGTAAATATAAGCCATCTCATTTATACTCATGGAGACCATAAAGCATTGGCATTAAAGAACATTTTTGTTTTAAGGTGCGGCGCTTTTAAGGTACTATATAATCACCCTTACTGAGAGTATAGTTTCCAGCTTTGTCAGATTCTCTGTTGGAATTATAATTCCAGACTGAGCAAAGAATTCTATCAAAACTCTATTATCATATTAAAACACTTGATCACGTGTTCCCTCAAGATTCCCAACTTTCTATTTCTGAGAGGAGAACAGATTTAATGAGATATTTCCAAAGTAGAGTTGGTAAAGAGAATATTTGTGAAAAGCACTGCCAAAAAGACAATTCATTTGGTAGACACAGAAAAGGCAAATTTTACCACATATACTGGAGAAATAGATATTAAATAATCATCTCTGAAAAAACTCGACAAATCAATATGGTCCTTTTGGTCTAAACTAAAGACGGCACTGCCTAAAGGAAATCTCTAAGGTCAACCAGCAATTAACTGAAAGGTTTTGATTGAAAATGTTATTGACTGCTTTCATATCAGACAGCTTCCTGGTTATTATACTTCATGGGCTAAGTAGGTGCCAAGACATTAAACTGTCAATAATCTATTAATATCGGACTGTTTGGCACACTCTCCCTGAATCTGCAGACAAAGGTATTCAGGCCAAGCATCTGCTTAGAACGAATGCAAATTCGCCAACCCAGATATGGAAATCATATCTTTATTACCTCCCAGCTTATGTGCCTATAAGTGTTGACACTATAAGAAAAATATGCAGATAATAAATGCTTATTCAGATGACTTAAACTAGCATTTTTTTTTAAGAAAATGCTGAAGGGATGGGGACCATGTCCTGGGGTCTGACTTTCTTTCTAAGTCATATTTAACAGTCTCTAAATTGAATGTAATAAACACTTTACAAAGAGAAATGAGAAGTTATTTAAAGTGAACCTCATTGGTCCCTGCCACTCAGCATCTGGAAAGCAGTTATACACGTTGGGCGTGTGTGTGTGTGGGGGGGTTTAATGAATTTAATAGAGAAAAGCACTTTAATTAAATGCTGTCAAAGTGGATTGTATTAATGACTGTACACAGAGGAATTTAAAGCAAGCCAAGTTTATTTAGCAAATAGAAACTGGGCTTTCGAAGCCTGCAAGTATTTATGTTTCCACAGTTGCCGTACATCTAGGAGATGATGATGGTGCCAAAGGAAACGGTTGAGTTATTAGATACGACTTTATTTATTGTGTATTATTAAAGTTTCAAAAGCCCCAGGGGAATTAATTTCATTTTCAAAATGAAATACCACATGTTGTCAGAAAGGGTTAAGAAAAGGGAATACTGTCCCCCACTCTTTTCTGGGCCCTGGAATTTTGATGCAGCTGAGTGGCTGATGGGAATGACCTTTTCTAAGTTCACCCAGTCAGAAGTCACATCATTGCATAGTTGTGACAAAGAAATCGATGACAGTATTTCTTCTATGACTTCTTCTTCTGTTTTTTTTTTTCCAGTGATTTGCCACTAAGCATAATTCATTCTATTTCACATAGCAATAAGCTGAAAAATGACCAAAGCTCCTAAAAATCTCCATGAAAATTTGGTTGCCATAACTTTTTAAATGAAAAACATGAGTAGCACACACTTCTATAAAGGAAAAGGTATCAAATGTTTGACTTGGGGCAAACAGGGAAAAAAGGGGTCTTCCTCAGTATCTACTCAGAGGTTGACCACAGAACAAACCTATTATTAATGATAATATTTTAAAAACAAACAAAGAAAATAGGAACCTTAATGCATGAAAGCTATAAAAGATTGAAAAGCTGGTCTGGCTGGAAAATACTATGTGTGTGTCAAAATGATTTTCTCTACTGTTTGTAAAAATGTAATTATCCATGATATGCTATTATCCATGATCGGCTACAAGGGTGAGGGATTTCAAGTAAATCCACTAGAAGCCAAGGATTCGCCTTTGGTCTTCAGTTCCTGACACCACCATGTCTGTGAGATCACAAACCTCTGCCATGACTTACCACATCCTTTTTGCAGTTATATATACACTCTTTAGGTCTGTCTTTAGATTTTAATTCAAACCATGAGGAAGGGGGAGGAGGAGAACATGAGGATGGGAGAATAAAACCAAAACACAAAACCCAGCACCTATTTCCTTTCAAGAACAGAGTAACGATCACAAATGGAGACTTTCAACCTTCTCAATAATTAACTTAATTTTTAACTCTCCCCTCCCCCAATCCAAGCTATGTATGCATATCATACGTTTGAACAGTGTCTTTGTAGTTCTGGAACTTATAAGCAACTCAGCTTTCCCCATCTGTGCCAAGACGTTTTAGACTAGTCTTTGAAATGCTGCAAATGCAGATGAATGTGACATAAGCTAGGAACTGATTACATACACACTCTGTATGTGAGTAATGGCCACACAGAACACAGATGACATTACATGTTCAAAGAGTGTACTGTACGACTCTGCTGTATATATGCAAATATGGAGCGATTATCAAAATACAGCATGCCATCTCTAGCATGTCTATTCTTGCAAAATAAATTGGTTGATTTCTTGCAAATAAAATGACAAGAAAACTTCCTCTCCCCTGGTACATGAGTAGTTCTGAAATGAAGATACATCAAAGAATCGTCAGCTGATAGAACATACTGATGCATTTGATCCAGATTATGTTTTACAAGCAAAAGAACCCGTCAATTTGCTTCTCTTCTTTCATTACTAAGGAAATGACTGTATTAACTTACTGCACACACTCTGACTATTTTAATTCTATCTCTTCGGGAGATTTCCATTTCACATGAAGCACAAATTCACATAAGGATTTCTTTCCAAAGTATACTCCTAAATTACACCTACATGGAAATATTTGATATGCGTGGACCAGAACTCCCTTTTTGCTCTTCTAGTACCACCCTTTTGGGTACACTGTTGATAGGAATTGTCAAAAAAACTGAAATGAGAAAAACTATATTTAAAAAATCATTTGCATGTATATATTGCACTTAAACAGTAAATGCACACTTTAGCACATTCTGTTCATTTAGATCATAATAGAAATAGGAAGACCTTTCCATATCCACATACATTTGTCTGAGCATTCACATCATACATTTTAGCTCCGTAAGTTTAGAGTATATTTTAAAAAATAATTGACTTCTCATTTTGAAGTGCACTGTCTGGGTTCATTTTATCATATCTAAGAAAGTAACTCTGTTAAAATAACTTCCCCTGTTTTATATCCAAATCTGTTGGGTGTTCGGCACTACTGGCACCAGGAAATCACAGACTATGGACTTACTATGCTACATCGTTCTGATTCTGCAAAATGAATCTAATCAGACAGTCAATTTAGCTTGTGTACCACATAAAGAAAGAAATACAAAGACAAATGCCGTGAATATGAAGAAATAAATTTCAACTAAAGGAAAGCATGAAGCAGAAAGAACAGAAATGACTACTATTTAAATATATAACTATTTTTGATACCTGAGTGATCAAGTGAGCTGTAATACCAATCAGCCACTCAGTTCTGGAAATATCTAATCTTTCTTTCATACAATGCCTTTTGGCATGTCTTACTTGTGAAAAATAAATACATGGATATCCGTAGAGCTTAAAAAAAAAAGTTAATTGGAGTTGAGCCAGTGTTTTGCTGGTAAATGTTCAACAACTGGCTCTCTGGAGAAAAAAGCCCCAATTGAGTCATTCGCCAATTCTTGTAGTGTGAATAAATCCACCATGGCCAGTTCCATTCTACTAACATGTAAGAACTGCCTTCCAAAATTCCTGAAAACTTAACCATCAGTTCCTGCTGGCTGGTGTAAGCTTACCCCATGTACACCCTGATCTGCTATAGAAAGTGATACCCATCCCATCCATCCCTCCTCCAAACTTTCCAGACTTGGTCACCGGAATTCCTTTGCCTGGCCCAACTTACCTGTCATCTTTCTAGCCCCAAAGTGATTAGGACGACCCTGACGTGATATACAATTCTGTAAAAGATTCCGTATCAAAAGGTGAAGGGTTATATGATTTGCAGTGAATTAGATCTAGAAATAACTTGTGAGGAAATTGAACTTGTGACCTTGGAACTGTCAAATCTATCTAGTTTGCTTGATCTCCCATTTCTAGGGTTAAACTGAGTAATAATAAAGTAAATGAAATTCAGAACTTTGGCAGTTTTCCTTTAATTGAAAGTGTGCTTGTCTATCATTACAAGGGGGAAGTTCCAGGCTTCAACTTAATAAAAATCAGCGGTAGTTTTCAGCCACATTAGATTTCCACACTAAACAGAAACAGCTGAGAAGCCACAGTAGGTAGGTTTGGCTACGATAAGTTTAAAACTCAGTGGCTGGCTTTCTCTCGTAATTGTCATAACTATCAATCATAAGAAAATCCACTGGATTTCTCTGAGCCCATAAAAGGTGTTCATAATTTGTTATTCTGTTACTAATTTGTTTTTCCAAAAATGCATTTAAACCTCCTAGGGCAATATGTTTTGTTTTGTTTTTTGTTTTTGTTTTTGTTTTTACATTTTCATTAAAATGCTCAAATAGGGATCAGAAATAGATGAACCAATTCACAGAATGAGCAGAATGAGTGCTTCAGACAGTCTGATATCACCTAATCCACATTTTAACAGTTTACAAAACAGGAGAAGGAAATTCTAAGGGCTCTAACCCCTTGTCCAGGGTCACATGCCCAGCCCTGTGATTAGAGTCTATGTCACTTACAAGGCCCTTTTCTTTACCCTATCATCTCTCCCCCTTTGGGTCAAAGGTTCTTGCAAAGAGAAAGTAGTTTCTTTTTTTACAAGATGCTTAAGTTTCTGAAACAGTGACTAGAAAGACTTAGGGGTTAACAAATACATATAGAAGAATTTTTAGTATTTGAGAATTTCTCAACTTTTTAACTACATTCAGATTTAAGCAAATCCCAGTCATTACTTAAAATGTGCTTTAAAAAAGTATAATCAGAAGGTTCTGCCTTCAAAAGAAACATTTGTTTGTTTTCACCTTTATGTAAGACATCATGACTTTCTGAAATTAAAATCAAATGGTTATATTTATCATCAGATGGTTGTTGTTCAACCATGGAGCCAAGTTTTACACATTTGTTGTGAACTGCACTTTAAATAATGTTACCATCAATAGCAAAATTTGCAAATATTTTACTTTTTAATCTTTGTTTTATTTTTGTTGAATTAGAACTGATTCTATTCCATCTACAATGACACTATTTATACACAGTTTCTCTCCTATTTACTTGCTCATCCAGGAGGGAAAGAGGTAGAATTTCAGTTGGTAATGCCAGGAATTGAGTCACGTACATAAAAAACACCCATTAGTATTTTCATTATGTAGGGACCATTGAAGACTGTCCTAAGATTTTAGCGATCCTGCATCTCTGCTCAACTTACCAATAGCTAGTCTACTGCACAAAAGGCTATATTCATTTCAACCAACTCAAGACCAGAGAAAATTTCATTCCCCTTGTTTAAGTCCATCAGAGGCCAGCACAGAGCTGCTGATGTGGTAGATGCTTATTTAATACTGGACCAAAGAGACTCAAATATCATCACCGTATGGATCTCCACAACTTTGTAGATTCTAAAGTACTGCAGAAATCCTAGAGATTTTCCAGAAACTGAGTGACCTTTCTGCTTTCCTGAGGCTAAAACCATTGAAAAAAAAAACAAAAACAAAAACAAAAAACGGGAGTAACCCAGTTTTGTCATATCCAATGGCACTTCACTATATTATGCCCTACAGGGATTTTATTCAGAGAAGAAAAGTTCTCACCTACTTTTAAATAACTTATAATGGCTTTTAAAAGAGCTTGGAAATGTAGAAAGATCAGATGAAACCAGACAGCTCTGAGTTTTTCTATCTCAAAACAACTGGACAACACATACACAGAGGCAAGGCACATTCAGGTCTTACTAATTGTAAATATTATACGCTGGTCCCATCCCTGTTCAACTCTAGACCCTCACGTAAAATTGTTCACTTTATCCTTAATACTAATACTAACAATGCTCAGATATTGCTACCATTTCTCAGGTGCCTTTCACACAGTCACCTTCTTAGGTGAGCCTTAAATAACCCTGTAGATTTGGTATTATCATTATTTCCAAAAAAATTTAAGTGGCCCCTGCAAGACCAGAGAGCACCAATGCCAGTGGTGGCTCTGGGATTCAAACCCAAGCCTTCTGAAGGTCCCATATCTTTTCTTTTTTATTCACGCTCTTCTTATGCTTCCCACAGAGCAATCCTTTGGTCTACTTGGATAAGCTCTTTGACAATGCGTACCAGTTACATTTAAAAAGGAAAGAAGGCAACCACAAGTCTGTTCTTCCAGTCCATGAGTTGTGGCTGCCTTCTTTCCTTTTTAAATGTAACTGATATATATTGTCAAAGAGCTTATCCAAGTAGACCAAACAATAGCTCTGCGGGAAGCGTGAGAAAAAGAATATGTATATATAAATGTATGACTGAGTCACTTTGCTGTACAGTAGAAATTGACAGAACACTGTAAATCAACTATAATGGAAAAAATAAAAATAAAAAAAGCATTTTTCTCGTCTCAAAGAACAAATTAAAAAGGAAAGAAGGGACATTTAAGGAAATCTAATTTTCCTTTGGATATTTTCCTTCCTATTGAAATATTTTTTAATCAGGCAGTCCAAAATTGTATACAAATAGCTGTATTAATATGTATTTATGGATTAAGGTTGTCAGTTCAACCAGGTTCCCAACACGTAACCGCCTAAGTCTCAGAAAGGCAACGAGGACTTAGCTTCCCAGTCTTTTTCAGCTGCAGTCATCTCCCAGATTTATGAACTTGACTGAGCAATGAGCCCTGCTCTGACTAAACTGTTGAATGATGAGAAGAAGCTCCCTCACGTGGGGAAGCCCTTCTCTCCAGATATCATTGCTTTTGCTTCTGCAAAGATGACGAATACCTTTCACATCAATAATCATCTAAGAATAAGAAGCATTCCAATAGAAATTTTAGGGCGTTCCCATTATGGCACAGCAGAAATGAATCTGACTAGTACCCATGAGGATTCAGGTTCAACCCCTGGCCTCGTTCTCTGGATTAAGGATCTGGCGTTGCTGTGAGCTCTGGTGCAGGTCGCACACAAGGCTCGGATCCCATGTTGTTGTGAGTGTGGTGTAGGCCGGCAGTTACAGATCCTATTTGACCCCTAGCCTGGAAACTTCCATATGCCTCAGGTGCGGCCCTAAAAAGCAAAAAAAGAAAAAGAAATTTTAAGGCAACAGTGACAAGCAGGCTCCCATAGTCCTAGAACAACATGTTTTTTTTCTGCCATAACTGCTCATTTTTAAGGGGAACTAGTTCATATACCTGACCTTCCAAAGGCCCCAGCTTTATCAACACATGTCCAATGAACCAGGTGGCCGTTTCAAGCACCAGCAATGAATTTACCCATACCCCAGTGCCCATAAGAAGGTGCCACTTGGGGATATCACCCCAAGAGTGATCAAGGGTAGAGAGAAAGAACACGACCGGGACAGAAAAAGAGAAGTGTCTGTCTGGGTGGTCGGGATGAAATCAGAGGTGAAGTGGACATACTTATTATCCACCTGTTTTCCATCAAAACTATCTTCAAAAATGCCACTCAGGGTTTCTAATCTACATATGCAGTTCTTCATAGAACTACGTTAATCACTTTGGACTCTAGAGAATAGGCTGAGAAGATCTATCAGCTTTGGTACCTTCAAACAGCCCTTTTTTCAAAGTAATATCATCTCTGAGAGGCTCAATGTGTTTTAAAGATATTCCGCGGTATATTCTGGAAACAGCTAAAAAAACTGAAGAGATGGCCCTCAAGGTCAGGATCAGAGGAAGGAATAACAAGCTGTGGATTCCATTAAATTATAGTCTCAATTCTAGATTAAGGCATGGTAACCAGAAGGAAAAGAAGTCTGTTTTAAAAAGCAATCTATGTGAGTAAAGGGGAAAGCTGCTGAATATACGTGTGAAATTGTTTTATTTACCACTATGTAATGGTGTGTACTGGCACACCGAAGGAGCCCAACCAGTATTTGCTAAATAAATAAGTGAAAATGTGAGAATAAGAACGGCAGCCTCTCAATCACATGTGACACGGGGTCTACAAACAGTTTTATCGACCAATCCTAATCACCTTTACCAAAAGCCAGACCTTGCTAGATATCTTTAAAAGTATAAAGGAAGGTATTCTCCTTCTCACAGTTGAAATATGAAAAGGTTCTTCGTTAGAATACTGTCTACAAGCACCTTATGTATACAGTCTTTTTTGTGGTTGGGGGAGAGAAGGCAGGATGTATTTCAATGCACTGACTTGGTCTATTTTGCCTCTCCTCTTTCTCTATTTGCTCCACATTGCTCAGATTTGAACAGTTTGCTCCTTCACGAAATCTATTAGCCATTGCCCTAATTTCTTTCAGTTTTTTTTTTTTAAGGGTTTCAGATTATTAAAAAGAAAGAAAAGAGGATGGGAGGAAGGGAGGAAGAAAATAGGTACGGAGGGATGAAATAGCCACACTGAGTTGGCCAACAGAACAACAGCCACAACATCCCCTAACAATTCCGCAGCAGCACATATATAGTTTTAAAAGATAACCGTGCTTTATGTTCGAATGTAGTGTGTTTAGTCTCATTTTCCTATCAGAACATCAAGAAAGGCCGAGGTGCTAAAGGTTTTACAATATACCTACTTTCATTTAATTTCACCAGGAGGAAAAGAATACGACAAATTAAATGAAGAATACCCTACTGTCCCCAAACCTTTAAACACAGGCATAAAGAAACATAATTTAAATGAGTTATGCTAGTGGTTTCTGGGCACTGAGCAGTGCAGAAACCTGTATCAGTGAGGAGAACTCGAAACGATGGAAGTGACAGCTAATCCTCTTCTTCCCTTTACCTACAGAGTGGCACTGGGTAAAGTGCCTTCTAGTCAGTTTTAGGATCTGAAAAGCAAGGAGTATATCAGTAAATATCAGGATCTATAGCACAGTGGCTGACAGCACGGATGTATATGACACGTGTTAGAAAAACTGGAGTGAAATAAAGACCTAACACTTTGGATACATACATATTTAAAATTATTCTTAGGCATTGGTTTCCTACTGTTTACATGTACACAGCACTTCACATTTAAAAAGTCACATAAATCTCTTTTGATAGGAGAATTTTATATTAGCCTTCTTAATCATACCTGCTACCATCTACTTTGATAAATGCAGGGCTACTCAATGGCCCCAACCTTCCAGTCCAAGGACAGGCCATTCACAGGATCTTGCAGGTGGTCTGCGTCCAACTAGCTTTCTGCTTCCCATTCTCCTTAAGATTATTCTGACCTTGTGCCCAACAAAGCCTTTTCTCTAAAACGCAGTGCTTTCCAAGCTAAGCATTCATATTACTGGTTAGAATAAATATTAGGAAAGTTGCCTTCATAGGGATAGCTGGACTAGTTAATCTCTCTTATAAGAATTTAAAGTAGTAAATAAAGAGTGGGTAACAGAAGCTGGATTTGATAAAAGCCTACAGAAAAGTCGTGAGGTAGATAGAACAGAGGTCTTGGGAAGGCCAAGGTTTTGAGAAGGTAGAGTTACAATTCAGAGAAACCATGAGCAGCAAGTAGCAGTCACATGGCAGACAAAATAGAGAGTAAAGGGTAAATCAGACGATGGCAGAAAGAAAAGTTTGATAACAGGATGAAGCTGACACAGGGAAGAGGTATGCTATATCCAGGCTAGCAAAGTAAAAGGATGAATCCATGAGCTGCAGCTGCTGAATTTCAAGTATCAGGTTTAGAGAAACCTACCCATATTCACAGTCCTATATCTTTATTTTCATGAAGTCTATCACTCTTAATTTCTTTTATGATATCTCCAGTAATTAAGCTGGAATCTCTGTCTTGCAAAAGAAAACAAAATACTTTAAAATATTTTAAATTTAAAAAGTAGGCAAGCAACTTGCCTAAATCTCTAGAGAAAACAAAGCCATAACTAACGTCCAATCTACCTGCTACCCACTCTAAGGAAGTTCTTTGAATTTCCTTTTTTTTTTTTTTCTGTTTATGGTCACACTTGCAGGATATGGAATTTCCCAGGCTAGGAGTTGAATCAGAGCTGCAGCTGCCAGCCTATGCCACAGCTACCGCAACATGGGATCCGGCTGCATCTGCGATCTATACCGCAGCTCAAGGCAATGCCAGATCCTTAACCTACTGAGGGAGGCCAGGGATCAAACCCACATCCTCATGAGTACTATGTTAGGTTCTTAACCCGCTGAGCCACAATGGGAACTACATGAGTTTTTGACATCATCATCAAGGGAAACCTGTTCACTACACTTTGGAAGAAGCTAAACCCAAGATGGAAATGTCCGTATTTTAGTATAAAAAGAGTTAGTTGTAAATGGCCTCCAAATCTTTCTATATTCCTGGTGACCAATTAAAAAGTTTCGATGTCCTAAAAGGCTAACTGGTAACAAAAAGATGAGGAATACTTTTCAAGTTGAATAAATGTATGCAGGATAAATAAGATTAATATGAAAAAAACTACTGTGGCTCATGACCAATGATCAGGGACTTTCAGATTTTCCCAGGGGAGGACCTACTTACACCCAACTGCTGTAATATTTCATTTAAAATGGCAAGTGTCCATCTGCACAACTCTTCACAAAGGGTTTCAAAACTCTAGAGCCACATTCAGAGAGCAGGCTTTGAATGGGAGCTTGGAATGAATCCAAGGTGGGAGAAGTTCTAGTAACCTGGTTAAAGAATTTGCAAACATCCTTAACTGATTAATTAACTAGCTTATTTAGTTTCTGAGACTGTGTCCTCTCGAAAGCAAATTCATGGAGTTCCCGTCGTAGCACAGTGGTTAACGAATCCGACTAAGAACCATGAGGTTGTGGGTTCGATCCCTGGCCTTGCTCAGCGGGTTAACGATCCGGCGTTGCCGTGAGCTATAGTGTAGGTCGCAGACACGGCTCGGATCCTGCGTTGCTGTGGCTACGATGTAGGCCGGCGGCTACAGCTCCAATTAGACCCCTAGCCTGGGAACCTCCACATGCCGCGGGTGCGGCCCGAAAATGACAAAAGGCAAAAAATAAAAAATAAATAAAAAAATTAAAAAAAAAGAAAGCAAATTCACAAATCAAAATATACCTACAGCTGAAGCAGAAAGGCATGATCGAATTCTCAGTGCTTCATCATAGATTTCAAATACCCTTAAACATTAGCAATGAGAATCACATTCCAAAGGTATCTCAAAAAAGGCCAAAGCAACTTGATGAAACGTAAACGTTTTAGTCACATCACTTCTTTAACATCACACCAGTGAGTTACAGATTTCACTGCACTAACTATCCCATAAAAAAGAAGCTAACAAAACTAGATCTATTCAGTAGAATAATTAAAAATTAAATGACGTACATAAACAGCTTTGCCTGGTATAAGACAGCTAACAGGAAGTATTCAGGGAAGGCTGGCTGCTGCATGGTTAGCAGTTCTTTCCATCACAGAGAACAAGTCAGCCCCTCAAGGCACATAAATGTAGATTTAAGGTCCCACTTCGAGCAGGTTACTTAATTTCTCTAAGCTTCAATCTCTCACAGATGAAAGGAGATAAAAATCACCATCCTCTTCCTTGGTTTTTCACAAGGTTTGAAGAAGACGTGAAAATCTCACATTTTGAAAGTCTAGCTCCTCAAAAGGTCAGCAGCTTCCAGGAAAGAAGAAGAACCATCGCATCATCATTATTATTACTGGATTTTGTATAGGAAAGACTTGGAATCAGTCTCAGAGATACTTATGATTGCTTCATCTTTTACTGTCAGGCAGCTAATCATATGTCTACATAGGTCTCTCTGCCCCAGCACTATGGACATTGTAGAACAGACAAGTCTTTGGGGTAGGAGGTGTTGTGTGCATTACGGGACATTTGACAGCATCCTTGGCATGCACCCAATAGATATCAGTAGCATCCTCAAGTCATAATAACCAAAAATGTCTCCAGATATTGCCAAATACCCCACGGTGGCAAAGTCATCCCTGGGAGACATCAGCACAGGGACTGGGTAGCTGAGAACCCCCCAGTGGGCAGCAATTCAGACGAGCTGAGCTGAGGTACAGTGCTGGTGTCAGCTGTCATCCACTAGGTCTCACATTCTTACTCAGTGTACGGCATGGAATTTTAAAACAAGTACTTGTCAGGAAACCACACAGCAGCAAGCTCAGAATTCCTGAACTTACAAAATAACCCATGGAAACACTGTGGTGGAAATATAATAAAGCAATAAAGCGCAAACTACACAGACATGAACAATTTGGCAAATGCTCCCTAATCAACCCCACTCGGTGACCTAGTCATAGCATGAGCAATGTCCTTTCTTCTCTACTGCATTAAGAGAGAAGTGTGGTCAGGAGAAAGACTGGATGCCAAAAACGCCTGTGTTTTCATTCAGCTGGCGAGTCTGGCTTCAGGCAAAGCTCTTCGTCTCTGCTCCAGTTTTTCCAATTGTAAAATGGAATTGGTAATAATGAATACCCTGACCTAACTAGTTTTTGATTCTAAGTTGAGGATATCCATTCACTACAGGGCCTCGGGTTGTAATAAGCACTAGGGGGAAAATCACTACAGCCACAAGAAATAATTCTGTCTCCAACCTTTTGGTGTGAAAAATGGGATTTATTTCATCTTTTCATGGAGTGTTTTAGTTTGCCATACCAGCTCATCTCACCCATGTTGGCCTTCTTTGTGCTATCTATACATGAACTAGAAATACTACGTGTATTAGTATTTTTGCAACATTTTTTTCATTATTATTCCCTAAAAGAGTTTTTTTGGTGGTGGTGTTATTTTTTTTTTTTTTTTTTTTTTTTGCTTTTTGGTGCCACACCCATGGCATATGGAAGTTCCCAAGCTAGGGGTCTAATTGGAGCTATGGCTGCCAGCCTATACCATATCCACAGCAACGTGGGATCCGAGCCTTGTCTGCAACCTACACCACAGTTCATGGCAACGCCGGATGGATAACCCAGTGAGCAAGGCTAGGGATTGAACCCACATCCTCATGGATACTAGCCAGATTTGTTTCTGCTGAGCCATGACGGGAACTCCCTAAAGGAGTCTTTTTAGGCATTTCTTGTTAATCATTTCTCTCCATGTCATGAAATTTAACTACCAAATATACAGAATATCTCTATGTACTATGTCCCTTTGGAGGGCCATAAACAATTTAAACTGGAGATTTTTATGTTCTCCAAGAATCACTTTTTATTCCCGGGAACAATTTTGCTCCCACTGAGGATCTGTAGTGTAGATAGTGCAGGTGAATCTAGTTTACAAAGAGTGTTTAGAGCCTGGAGAGTACCTTCTAGATAGCAAGGACTGAAATGGAGTTTTCTGAAGAGACTTAGAATACCAAAAGGAAAGCTAGAGAAACAGGGTAACTCAGTATGACATCAAATCTCCAGCATCTAGAGAGATCGGGATTCCTAAGGAAAAAGAAACCTTATTCTTCCGGGACCCCCAAGTCTCTGGGTTGACAATACCCCTTAGTGGCCCCAAGCTGCACTATAACCTAGCTTCAGCCCTGAAGGGAAATTCCACCAGATACATATTTCTCAGTAAGCAGGCAAAGGATTTCATTAGGTGTTAGAATTGTAAAAATGAATGGCACACAACGGTTACCACAGAAGATGTCAGAACCACTGGGCAAGGGCATGCATGGCTTTGGTGTGGGAACTTCAGATGCAGGGGACACAGAGGCAGCCTGGCCTCCCTGGGAAAGAGTGACGAGACACGAACAGCCTAAATGAAGGCAGCGGGTGGGATGGGACATGTACACGTGGAAACAGCATGTGGGCAACGGGGCTCTTGCAGCAGGATGGCAAGTGTGTGCCCTGAACAGAGAACGTGAGCTCCAGCCTGTGGCTCAGTGGGTCAGATCTTCTAATTTTCTGGATTGTTAGGTGAAATCCAGAGTTTACATGAAATCTCCTTATTTCTAAAATGTAGGCTTACATTTTTGAAATCTTTCATGGACTTAATAAAGAAACATCTGTGTGCAATATAAGATTACCAATTAGTAAACTATTTTCAAACAAAGGGCAAGAAAAATTCCCTCCCTCTGGGAGAGAGAGGCTCTGACTCTAAAGGGCTTCCTGACATCACAGAAAGCACTGAGTGGGGAGGGGGTGATTCTAAGCTCCTTCTTTTATACAGCACATCTGTGAAGCCCTAATTTGACAGACTGATCTGGTGGGTATGTGCACAAAGGTCATTTCTTCACATCTTTATAATTTAAGAAAAACTGGGGAACAGTGTACCCTAATTACTTAAATTTAAATGGCACTCTTCCATGACCACTAGTAGGGTGTGCCTCTGTGTGCATTTTAATGTGCTGCATGTATCAGAGATACTTAGTAATCACTCATTTCACCTATTCTCAACAACTGAATAATGCTGCATTTTTCTGACTAATAAGACAAAATGTAATGCCACCACAATATTGCCAACATATGAATTTTTAAATCCCTAAAACATGTAAGCAATTTTACCTTCCTAAAATTTTAGCTGAAACAAAGGCACAAGTACCCAACTCTTGAATCCAATGGCTTAGCTTTGGACAGCTAGGGATTCTTTTTTTTAGTAGTCTGGGATCTTTTTTAATATTGTCCTCCCGAAGTCACAGAGGCTGTGCCAACTCTATTCTCCAGTCTCAAGAGTTCTGCTGGTCGGTTCAAGTTCTCTTCATTTTCCATATCCCGACTGGAATAATTAATCCAAAGATTTGTATTTTGCTGAGAAACATGAATGCAGCATCACTGCAGGATCACTTAGAGACAGTGACAATGTAAAAAAAAAAAATTAAAAAGTGATATACTGAGGAGTTTCACGATTATGGGATCAAGGTCAATGACTAAGACAAAGTCAATGTAAAGAAAATTACCTTATTTGTAAACTCTTTAGCTAAGAGCTGAGTGATAGGAATAACCTTTTATAAAATAAGTGGATTCTCTTAGTGATACCAGAAGTTAATGGTAATAGCCACAGAGTGCTTAAAACTGAAAAGGAAAATTACAGACTGACTCTTTCTTAGCCATTAAATTTTGTGAGCACACTCTAGACCTGACATACTAACATAAAAGATAATAAAACTCATAAATCAACTGGCTGTCTGCCTCTAAGATTTGCTTTACTCAGTCTGGTCAGTTAAAAAACAAAACATGGGGACCTCACTGAGATGAGAATTTCTGGACAAAGTGTGGAGACAGGAATATACAGCAGCCATCATCCACATGAGGGGAGGGGCTCACGTCATGGAGAATCCGTATTAGTAGTCTTATCTCAGACTTTGCTAAATTTTCAACTTTGTCACCCTGCTATGATAAAAAAAAAGAACTGCTATTAATGTCTATAATAAATCAGTGTTTCACTCTTGTTCTGTTTCTACTTTGCCTGGATTGACTAAGATGGGCCCTGAATGAAAAGCCCACACAAACTGAGCAATTCCCTGGAGCCAGTCAGCCCTGCATTGGTTCAACATAGAAGTTTGGACCAATTCACAACAAAATTAGAAAAACAAGGGTGATGGTGAGTTTTTCATGTGGCTAAATTTATGTTTGTAAGATCTTTTCTCTGAAGCTATCCTTTTCATTAATTTGTTATTAAAAAGTATTTTATTATATGAAATATATGACCAATAGATGAGAGCCTCCCTTGAATTTTTCAAATAAATTTATCTTCTAGAAGGTTGGTGAACCTATAATTGGCCTCGCTTTAATTTTAATTTCTTCTAAATTTCAAAATCTAAAAATCACTGCTCCAAGTGACTCAGCATGTTGGTCTAACTGTCCCCAGAGAGGTTAGGAGGATCCAGGAAGGAAAAGATAAGGGGGGAAAGAAGAGGCTGGTCCTAAAGGGTAAGACTTGGGCTCATGTCTAAGCAATGCATCGCCCAAGCACTAGCCCAGAGTCAGGAGAGTGGGTTCTTCTACTTATTAACCAAGTACCCTTTGCCGGCATCTGACTCTGAGTTCACTGAAGGTATTATAAGAGACTCCTGCAACAGCTCTATGAATTCATGAGTCTAATGATCTGGGCGA
The DNA here is from genome assembly GCA_004024745.2 of Catagonus wagneri. Taxonomy (NCBI): domain Eukaryota; kingdom Metazoa; phylum Chordata; class Mammalia; order Artiodactyla; family Tayassuidae; genus Catagonus; species Catagonus wagneri. The sequence goes on from PVHT020000144.1 coordinate 1,461,892, forward strand.
TGCACTTTGTGACTTTGGAAAGTGACTGATGAAAGCATGAGAGCATTGACTGAGATGTCAGTATTTGGATGAAAAGTGATACAATGGATCCACTGACTTCTGGCTTCTCCTCCAGGCATGTTGAGGGCGGAATAAGAGGAAAGGAGACAGGAAACCTCAAGCAGAGAATTTCACCTCGATCTTTACCACCTCTCCCATGATGTCTGATCAAGAAGTCACGCCTTGGAAGTCCCCTTTGTGGCTCAGTGGTTAATGAACCTGACTAGAACCCATGAGAATGTGGGTTCGATCCCTGGCTTCGCTCATTGGGTTAAGGACACAGCATTGCTGTGAGCTGTGGTGTAGGTCACAGATGCAGCTCAGAGCCCCACTTGCTGTGGCTGTGGTGTAGGCCAGGAGTTGTAGCTTTGATTTGACTCCTAACCTGGGAACTTCCATATGCCGGGAGTGCAGCCCTAAAAAGCAAAATAAATAAGTAAGAAGCCACACCTCACTCTTCCTTCATTCTCATCTTCCATCCATCACACACATATGCACACATGCATGCACTGCTGCCTCAACCATTCTCTTCTTGCTACACAAAAGGAGAATCAAGGCCTTAAAGGATCTTCTTTGGTGGCAGTTGGGATTGGTGACATTGGGGAGGAGGACAAACCTTATAACCAACAAAACAATTTGTGGCACAACTCAGAGGGGTGTAACTGTAGAAACCTCATTAATACTTTTTCCTGAAAGTAGCTGACTTTAGACTATAGCAAGAGTCAGCAGTTAAATTCAGTTATTCTCAGAAAAAGTATATTATTTCTTTAAATGGGCGCAAAATCTAAGCAAACAAAACATGCAACCCAAATGAAGGTAGACTTCTAAAAGAGAAGGAATCACAGACAGCAGGAACTCATCTTCAGATTCTAAGAACCAATCACAATTTCTCTCAAAGGTTCAGCTGAGTGCAGTAGCATTTCCTAGCTCATGTGGATATTTCTTTTTCTCAGCCTAATGAAACATTCCTTGAGGAATTTTGAATCAACTCATTGGCTACTTCAGAGTTTTTTCTTTAGAAAATGAACTGATGGAAACAGTGAACTGTTTTCTAATTGGGAGATTTAATTCATGAGTGTTCTGGCTTCACAATCTCACAAGTAAAATGTTCTCAGGAAAGCAGCTTCTCAGTCACGCGTGCGTGTGTGTGTGTGTGTGTGTGAGAGAGAGAGAGAGAGAGAGAGAGAGTGGGCACATGTGTGTGTTGTGCACACACACACACTCTGTGCCAACTGTGAAAACAGAGTCCTCTGTTCTTGGGGACATGGCATGAGACACCTTCCTAGGGGAGGTGATGTGCCCTTTTGACTCTGGACAGCTGCTGGCACCACAGCCCTGCTCAGGTTTGGGGGAGAAGGGGTGGCTCACCTGCACTGGCTCAGGGGGAAGCTGGACCACGTGCTGCATGCGCTCACTGTGATGATGTCTTGATTCCTCTTCATAAATCACATCCCTCTCGTGCTGGGGAAGGTTCAGGAAGCGACGGATGGTACAGAGGTTCTCCCAGAGGGTGCGGTTTTCTGGGCTGGGGTTCTCCTTCCAGCGGAGCAATTCACACAGCCAGCCCTAGAAACAGAGAAGGTCATTTGCGTTAACCTCTAGAATGCAGAGCAGCAGAGGGGGGCTTGAGTGCAGTCAGATATCATACCATTTTATCATATTTCTATGTCAAAATTTTTCCTACCAACCTAAGGGAGATACTGAAACAGGCTGACAGCTCTGAAAACCAAGCAAATGACCACACATATAGTTATACCAATACATGAGAATCTTCAGTCTTGGTAATTATCATTTTTCCTACTGAATATATTCTCAATTAATTTATGGTGCCTTTGTAAAAGCTACTCAAGGAAGATTGTAGCCATCCAATTCTCAAAGAGTAATTCAGGTTGGCCAGCTATAATTTTCAGAAATTACCCAATTAGTTCTCCATTTCAAAAAAAAAAATGTGAAGATGAACAAGTATGTATTACAAAATAGCAAGTTTAAAAGAAGAAAAAAATACCTAAGTATAAATAGCACTGATTTATCTAGAGAGGAAATAGTCTCACAATTATCAATAACTCCTCCATAACAACCTTAGCTAGGATGAAAAAAAAGGGTATATCTGCTCAACCTCTGAAGGCCTGAGGCTCCAGGCCTTCTTAACCATCACCTTCCCGCCACAGCCACACCTGCAGGAAGGTAGGCAGTTGGACGGGTCACACCTGCAAATGTCTGTCTGCCTTCCAACTCTGGCATCCGGATGTTCTCTTGCTTGCAACTGCACGGGAAAGAAAATGTAATGCAAATAATGATGGATTATATGAAAATAATACAGAGGATGCTGTCAACATCGCTCACTGACTCATGTCAAAATATTTTACCCAGTAGCTTTCTAACCCATCATTTCTAAGCTATGTTGCTAATTTTAAAAACAAGTACTGTCCCACAACACGCCTCCTGCAAAAGAGTAAGAATTTTGCTAAAAAGGTGTGTATTAGTAAAAAATAAATCCCAAATCTCAACAAATTCTATATCATAACTTGTAAGTCAATGAAAGTTCCTGACATGCATTATAAAAACCCCTTATAATATCACAAGCCGTTGTTTGTCTAACTCTCCACTGTGTCTTCTGCCTTTACCCAAAAAAAGGCAAGATTTGATTATCTCCGCTGCATCAGCCAAGACAGCAACACCAGCTGTTCTCATTGTGCAGCCTCTTCCTCATGGCCTCCATGTTAATAACCTGATCATTCCATTTTCTCCTTCAACTGCCGGCTGCAGCACCGCGAAGAGACAAAAACCCAGGCCCATCTGCAGCAGCTGTAGGCACTGAACTGTGAAGCCACTGGGGATTTATAAACTAATCTGTAACACAACACTGCCTTGTTTTTACAAGTGAGAGGCCACATTTGTGCAGACCTGATCTTTTCTTGCAATAAACTGGGAGCTGGGGAGAGTTAGAGGGTTAGGAAGAATGAAAACAAGATATCTAATCATTTGCTTGGAAATGTTTTTTTCCAAGAATTTTCATAGTTTTTTTTTTTTAAACTCGATTGAGAGACAGGTTGATTTTCAAGGTGCAACATATATGAAAATTGAAGACTATTAAATTTTGTATCCCAATCAGAAAATGAATTATATTTTTTAAAAAATCTCCTAGTCCCAGAGTGTTTCCTCAAGGGTTTCTTTGCACAAAGCAAAGAATTCTTGAAATGGAAAAGAAACCATCTGTGGAAAAATAAGCTCCGATTTCTCTGTCTTTTCACAGATCTGAATAAGTCTCCAACTGAACTCTTTCAAATGTTTCAAACAGGTATGTTTAACATCTCCCAGGGGAGGCTACAGCATGGAGACCAATCATTTAACAGAAAATAAAAACAAAAATCTACATCTGTTAAAAGATGAAGTTCTGAGATACCCAGACCTTAAGGAGGATAGCACCTGCTGTTCCGCGTGATGAGTGAATTGCATTGTGGGAAGCCACAGCTTGAAAGGAGACAGGTGACAGCTGAGTGGTATCTCCACTTATGATCCTCGGAATGTCTCGCACAACATTCATTGCCGCACTTGATTTATATGCGCTGTTATAATCTGCGCTCATTACAATCACTTAGAACAAACTACAGGCCTCGTTATGGACGGTGTGCTGTCTGCCATCAGTCTTTAAGAAGTGTAGTGCTCAATTTGCCCACTGACATGCGAGGTCCTGACCTTGAAGCTATTAGGGAGCGGATTAGACACAAGTGTGATCATGTGTGCCGACATAAGCAAACCAAATTAATTTCTGGCACAGGGAGGTAGCCAACAAGACCCTGTTCTTAAGGCACCAGAGAACTTCCTCAAAATCCCTTACAGAGCTGAGCTAACAGCATGTTTAAGGGAAGCCAGTTTTGAAGATGAAGCACATTCATGGTATTTAGAGGGTTATTAATCTAGTTTCCCCACAAAGTGTTTGCTTGGCTGATCAGATTAAGGGATGGAGCCTTCAACGGCGCACCCCCTCCACAGCAGGCCCCAAGAAATCTGTGATACTTCACAGCCTTGGACATATTGCACCATGTGTACCCAGCTGCTTCAATAATTAGCTTATGAATGTATCAGCTGGTTCTGTGATTTTTATAAATAATAACTAACCTACAGAGCAGAAACACTGTCAAGAGCCTTACAGTAGCACAAAACTGCAAGGTGCTCCAAACGCTAACTTGCTCCTCCACTAACGGCCGATATTCCCTACCAGTGGCGCTCCTGTGATGCCATCTATAAAAATTTATTTTGCATCAAAAACAGCAATGTATTTTTGTCAGTTTTCTTCATGGCAGCCATGATTTCCTTTCCCCTCACTCTGACTCACTGGCTCACTCCAAGTATCTGCATGCTTATCTTCCGGAAATCTATTCTTCCACCTCACTTCCTATCTCGCCCTCCATCTTTTTATTCACATGATCCTTCCACAGGCCCATTTGGGATGCTTATCTCTGTTTTCTCAATAGGGCCTCTTATTAGCTTGTTTGGTGGCTAATGAATGTGCCAGAAAGTGCCATGCTGTTGCATGAACACACACGTTGGTAACTGTGAGTTAACCCATCACAGAAGAGATAAAGAGTCCCCACATTGGGATTTTTTTCATTTATATAATTTTTGCATGCCATCCAAGAAAGTTTTGCAGTATCAGGCAAAAAAAAAAAAGTGTAAATGTCAAATAAAACAGTGACAGATGACAGTATTCTCTATTGAATAGCACTGTTTCTGCCGTGCATGTTCAATGGGAACTCATGAATTATTAATAAACAAATCTCCTTTTTCTGTTAAAAATCTCAAGTAGGTTTTTTGTTGTTGTTCCCTACGTGTTATGTGGAGCATTCCAGGAGAATTATTTTCATTTCAGAGATGCTGATACAGAAGGTCATCTGATTTCCAGCCTTGGCCAGCCAGGAACTGTGGAACAGTGGAATACATACCTATCTGTGACTTCTCTTTTAGTATGGTTGTAAGCGTTGACCAAAGTTTGGCTGAATATTCATATCAGCAAGTTAGCTTTTTTAGTATGGGAAAACTGAGGCTAAGTGAATTATGTGTGCCTGAGGACAGCTAGGAAGCCCAGAATTCACTGGGGCCCTGAGATTGAATTGCTAAGTTCCCGCTCTGACATTATATTATTGGGTGACCTTTGGATAAATGGTTACCCTCTTGGATCTTCCAGAAGCCTAAAAGATAAAAGAAGGGGTTTACAAAGGATGGTCTCTAAGTTCCCTTCCAGCTCCACATTCTATGATCTGTTACATTGTTATTTGTCTGAAACAACAGAAAATGATTAGTCATCAGGGTCAGAGTACAAAGGAAAAACCACCTTGGCCAAGTGATCAAGGTCAATATCACCAGTGATGACATATTCACAACCATGACCTCTGTGATATCATTCACTGCAAAAGATACAACACAGTATCTGAGGCAGTCTTGCCAAAAATGCATAACCTCAGTCCAAGCATGACAAACCTAACTGAGAGATTTTCAGCAAAATAATCAATCAGTATTCTTTAAAAGTGGCAAAGTCATTAAAAAAATTAAAAAAAAAGAGACTGAGGAATGGGCATAGATTGCAGAAAACTAAGGATAAATAAATGCAATGTGGTTCCTGTTTGGGATCCTGGCACAAGAAAACGGGACATTAGTGGAAAGACTATCAATATTTAGCATAATATTAATAAATACTTGTGAAGTTAGAATGAAGTTTTTAGTTTAGCTAAAAGTTATTAAAGCAATGCTGATTTCTTGGTTTTGATCATTGTACCATGGTGATGTAGGTGTTAACATTAGAGGAAGCTGGTTAAGAAATATATGGAAACTGTACCATTTTGCAACATCTCTGTGAGTCTAAGTCATGTTCAAAATAAAAAGTCTAAAAAAATACAGAGAATACCTGGAACTTATAAAGGAAAATATACACAGAACCCAAGTATAATGATGCCAAGGAATTTATGATTAAAATGCTTTTAACGTCAAACTCTGAACCCAGAAAAGGAATGTTAAGTTCGAAGTCTGCATTCTTGCAATCAATGGTTAAAGTTCCCAAGTATTCAGGGCATAAGCAAATAACACCTATTAACATCTCATTTTAGCCATCTCATCATCCTTTTAAACAAATATATTTCCCTCAGCAGAAAAAACAACCCTGACTACCCTTTCCCAACTATGCAGGTGAGTGACACTCATACCAGACAAGATATAGTTTATTTACAATCCATATCTTCCTGAAAAGATGCATGTCAATCTAAATTTACAAAGCAAATAATGCAAATGTATTAGGAATCCTTACTACTTGAAGAAAGGTACCATTATTTCTTTTTGAAAGATGAACAACAAACCCACAGTTTATCTTTTAGTAAAGTGATATTTTTATTGAGGACTTACCTAAATGAGACAACTCTAGTTCACAGTTCAAGAGCCTTAGAAGAGGCAGCAATAAGAACCACCAATTGCTCCTGTTTTTCCTTCATGGTCTCATGTCCCATCAATTCCCCCATGGAGCTTGTGCTCTAACCACCGTGAATTATTCACAATCCATGAAGAGGCTTGGCATATTTCTATCTTGATGCATGTTGCTCTCTTGACTAGAAAATCTCACACTCAATCAACCCTCCTCATCCCCATGAAAAGTTTTACTTCAGGGCTCAGCTGACATGGTCTCACCTGATCTCTTAAAAGAATTGGTTGTTCGTGTCTACACAACTCCAAAGCATTATGCTTAGACTCTTTCACAATCTGAGGATTATTATTGCTACTGGTGAGCATGCCTGCATCCCTATCAGAATAGTCAGCTTCTCGATGGAGGTTTGGAGGGAAAGGGTTGATTTCTTACTCACTTTAGTGTTCTCAGAGCAAGGTGTAGTTCTCTACACATAATAGATGTTCAACAGATTAAACAGAAATTATTAGGGGGTATAGATACTAGCTCAGAGGAATGTTTTATAGCCTCAAATTCAGAGTTTTTGTTGGAAAGGAGCACTAATTTTTAGAAGCAACCCCATCAGTGATCTAACAGTTCCCCCCATCTCTAATGCATGAATATGACAGAGAAAATGGGGTGATTAAATTTATCCCATTACATAAATGCAAATAATGGTAGAGGTCTCTTAGAACATATTTAGTTTATAACTTGTATTGAAAATTCATCTGCAGTGTGCCATGTAAAGTGCTGGCAAGTTACATATATCATTTAATTTTCATTATTACTTTTTACTTAAAAGGTTTGTTAAGATCACCAATAAGGAAGTAATTCTGACTGTGAAGCTCAGGGAAAATGTCATCATAGAAAACAGGACTTATAAGGTGGACCTTGAAAGATAAAGATGGATTTCACCAGGTGGGGAGAGGAAGTGACTGGAATCCCATTCCAAGCAGAGATAATATTATAGGAAATGCAGGGACTTATAAAATTATCACACTCAGGGAACCAGAAGAAACTTTGTGGGGCTAAAGCAAAATCTAGAAATGGAGGTGGGGGGTCAGATTACAAGGAATACCATGCAAAGAAATTTCATCTTAATCCCATGGGCCATGGGAGTCACCAAAAACTTTTTAACTCATGTGATAAACAATTATTTTCTTTCCTTTCCCTTCCTTCCCTCCTTTTTTTTTTAAACAAGAAGTCCTTGGAGAAAAGTCACCACTTTCTCTAGGCCAGATATCTTTTTTTTTCACAGTAAAATCATGTGGCTAGATACTAATCAGGCCCCATGATGGCCTGCCTGTGGTAAAGTATTTACTTCATAAGCTTCATCCTGCAGGAGTTTTAAAAAAATAATATATAGGAGTTACTTTGTGGCACAGCAGGTTAAGGATCCTGTGTTGCTGCAGCTGGTACAGGCTGCAACTGCAACATGGGTTCGATCCTTTGCGAGGGAACTTCCACATTCCACAGGTGGTGCCAAAAATAAAAGAGAGAAAAATTTTAAAAAATGACCTAAAAGAAATGATGATGTATAAACACCAACCTTATCAATCATTAAAAAAAAAAAATCTGTTATTCATTTAAACCATTTTCCTGTGTGCGTGTGTTGTTGTTGAAATGAGAATTTTTTTTTTTTTTTTTTTGCTTTTTAGGGCCACACCCATGGTATATGGAAGTTCCCAGGCCAGGGGTTGAATCAGAGCTGTAGCTGCTGGCCTACACCACAGCCCCAGCAATGCAGGATCTGAGCCATGTCTGCAACCTACACCACAGCTCACTGCAATGCTGGATCCTTAACCCACCGAGCAAGGCCAGGGATCAAACCTGCATCCTCATGGATGCTAGTCAGATTCGTTAACTGCTGAGCCACAACGGGAACTCCAAGAATATATATATATATATTTTTTTGCTTTTTAAGGCCACACCCACGGTATACGGAAGTTCCCAGGCTAGGAGTTGAATCGGAGCTGTAGCTTCCGGCCCATGCCATAGCCACAGCAACACGGGATCTGAGCCAGTCTGCGACCTACACCACAGCTCTTGGCAATTCTGGATCCTTAACCCACTGAGTGAGGCCAGGGATTGAACCCGTGTCCTCACAGATGCTAGTTGGGTTCGCTAACCACTGAGGCATCACGGGAACTCCCAAATGAGAATTTTTAAAGCTCTCGCAGACTAAAAATTAATGAGGAAAGACAATATCTATTTTCCTTATTAAAAATTTGGAAGGTTTAAAAATTTCAAGTAGATAACAGATGCATGACATATTCTCCAAACTACATACCAAAAGCTGAGAATGTTCAAATGAACAGAGAGGTCTTTCAGAAAACAATAATATGGCCCAGTATTTGAGTTTGGAGTCCATCAGAGAGGGGTATGAATCCGAGCTCCAAGCCCTGTGTTTAAGTGACAGGGGATGGGGGGTGGGGAGGGGAAGCGCCGAGTTCCTGTCCGTGGTACTGAAATATCATTGTGTGCTAAGGTATCTTTTTTTCTACCCCAGGACAAGATAATAACTCCAACTTCTCCCCGTTCCCATATTTTTTCCTTAAGAAAAAAAAAATAAAGTTCTGTGCTGGTGATGAATTTCCTAGTTTTTATAATATTTCAAACCAGGACTTGTTAAGAAACAAATGCAAGTTCACAGCCTGCTCTGATCTCCAACAAGAGAGAGTAAATAATTTGTCCTGTTAAGGAAGGTCATACTGCTCTTTAAGGCAAGGCTTTGTCACAGTCTTTAGTGTTCCCCCTGATGTGCCTAACACAGAGCTGAAAAGTGAATTCAGTCTACAAATAGTAAGAAGCCCCCACCCTCTTTGCCCCTCTAGGAACTCCAATGAATGAATAAGTCAGCAAATGAACAGTTCTTCGGGAGAATGACTCAAGGCTTCTTGCAACAGAAATGTAAAAGGCCATTTACTCACCCACATCTTCAATACAGAAAATGTCAGCATATGTAACCAAAAGGAAATGTTTTCTGAGTGTCTCAAAAGAAAATTCATATTATTAACCACAGATAGTTCGCTTTCTCAATGGAAGCACATGAAGTCCCCAAACAAACTTTTGTAACTGTGAAAGAATTTCTCTTCAGCTGGTTGAGACTCTTCTGGAGTGTGAAATGAGCCAGATAATATTCAGCTCTTGTTTCTTAGTCACCGAATTCTCTTTTCATGAATCCAATAAGTGTCTATTAAAATAAATAACCCCCCTAATGACTCAAGATAACCTAATCAAGAAAACTGAAATGGATAAAAGGCTAAACTACAAGGGAGACTTGTCAAGGGCTTCAGTGAATCCCTGATGAGGAGGTCATCTAACCTGAAAAAAGAATTGTGCTGAACATTTGGTTACAGTTCAAGGTTAATTATTTTTTACCTTGAATGTGGTAAGTAAAAATGATCTGGTTCATTTTTATTTTTAAAAATTTTATACTAAGTTCTAAAGTGTATTTTCATGGGGGCTAACTTTCAGCTGTCTCTGGGCATGTATCTCACATTTCTATGGATATGTTTGTAAGGACTGAATCTGTAATTAAGACTAATGAAAATTTTATTTCCAAACATCTCCTTAACATCTCTTCTAAAGAGTGAAAGTCAAAAGGGGATTTCAGAAAATCTTGTTACCCTCCTTCTATAGAAATTATGGAATATACATAACTATAATAGTATAGAGATTTGGTATATAAATATATCCACACATACGTGGGAATGTGCACCTAAAAAAATCTGTATTTGTCAAAAAGAAGAATGAATCTGGAATCTTCTCCACTTAAGTACTAGAAAGATATTAACATTAAAATGTCGTAGGATAAAATATCAAGGAGAAAACAACCAAAATATTTCTAGTCCTGACATCAGGTCCAAATTCCAGCATACCTACAACACAAGGCTATATATTGTACACTGCGGTGAAAACTTTAAGTGTAGGAGAAAAAAAAAAACAGACACTTACAGCAGAAAACCAAGAATAAGACTTGTTTGAAAGATCAGGGCTGAGACTAGAGTGAGGCAAGAAAGCAACTACTGTGTAAAATTTAGGAATGTGACTCTGAAAGTGTGTGCCTCCTTGAATTTTGCACCCTAAGACACAGCTTGACTAACCCTAGTCCCAGCTCTGTGAAAGCAAGATGATTAAACGGCCTCTGCAACCAAAGAGTAGAAACTATTCAAAGGCACCAAAGTTCTCCAACTCTAAGAACCATGGTTTAACTCAGTGTCATCTTAGCCAAAAGGCTGCGTGAGTTCAGAAAGATGCCTTTTTTTTCTTTTTCTTTTTTATTATTTTTATTATAGTTGATTTACAATGTTCTGCCAATTTCTGCTGCACAGCAAAGTGACCTAGCTATACATCCATATACGTTCTTTTTTTCCACATCATCCTCAATCATGTTCCATCACAAGTGATCAGATATAGTTCCCTGTGCTATACAGCAGAATCTCATTGCTTTTAATATGTCAACCTGATTTGCTTCAAAGGCATATGCAAATTTATAAAGGTACCATGTTATGAACAGGCAAAATAATGCAACACAAGGATTTCTGTAGTAGATAAAGATGTGCTTAACACCAGTACAGAAACTTTAACAATGGATAAAGATATTTTTACAAATAGCATATGAACTCTGTAATTAACCTTCATTGATATCTAATTAAAGGTTCCCATTAAGGCTACTTTGGAGGCATGAAAAATTAACACAATTAACTGTGGAAGTGGTCAGAAGAACCCAATTCTTCACTGTAAAGTTGATGTAAAAACTGAGATTTTGAGGGAATTAGTGTTGATCATCTCTCAAAACAATCTAATCTTTTGAATTATGCTGAGAGAAAAAGGAAAAAAAATGAAGGTTCAACTTGACACATGCATCTTCATTTTCTAAAATGAGGATGTTATTACTTAAGAAATCATAAAACAGAAATTATTCCTCTAAAAAGGAAATATATACAGCTAACTTATGCCTGGGACATTTTTAAGTAGAGACACAGATTAATTGGCAAAGATTAATATGGTAACCCATGACTGAATGAAGAACATATAATAGCAGATACATTGAATGTGGTATAAACTCCAATAGCAAAAAGCAATAAGAGGAAGGAAACAAAGTAATAAAATGACTAATTTTTTTCTTCATATAAAGTTGCCTGTCTTCATTTTTGCTTTTCAAAGGGTCTGCCATGGAGACCTGCATATTTTTTTCTCCAATTTTATTGGAGTATATATTAGTTGAGATACGTAGATTTTAAATCACTTAGCCTGTTAAGCAAATTAGATCATCTATAAGAAGATACTTTACAGTAAAGAAGGATCTGAACGTGTAATCAACCTCTAAAACTTAAGCAGCCTTCCGCTTAGGAATACAACTTAAGTCAGTAGATGAGAACATGGAATACATTCTTTTCTGTGTGTGTGAAATAGTGATAACGAATAAAGGCCAGTCACTACACAAAATCTATTTAATCCTGATAGACATAAAGCATAGAACATACTGAAACCCCATTACCATGAAGAACAGAGCTTCTGTGGAGGAAATGATGATCAGAATTGTGTACTGGAGGCCAGAAACTCATCTTCTCCAGCTGCAGTGGGATCAAGCTTACACTTTCCTCTCCCATTCCTGAGCTTAGTGGGAACTCCTCTAGCTTGAGGGTCTGGGAAGGTGTGTGAGGCAGGAGGGGAAGCCAAGGATCTGCAAGAGTCTTCAAATCTTTATATAGGGTGAGGACAACCTACCGATGTCATCGCATCAGAGACCTCTCTGGGTCCATGTATTCCCAGATCATTCCCTTCCTTTTATCCCAGCAGACTCTAGGCCCTTTTACATCACCATCTACAGTTTACAACCAGGTTGTCTATTTCTCCTTTCTGCAGTGTCTCAGCCTCTCTCTACCTTCCTAATACAGAAAGCAAGACCCGCCACCTTGCCAAGAAAAAGAAATGAAAGGAAAGCAAACCCAGTGCCCTTCTAACAATTTTGTTCATTTGATTTTATTTTTTCATGGGGGCAAGGTAGAACAGGGATTAAAATAAGCTGCTTCCCATTCCTGTACCTACTCTATTTTCACCCAAACCTAGTAGGAAAAAACAGTCACATTTGGAGACTTGGGTCTTTGGTTATACAAACAATAAAGAAAGATTCACTCTCCTTTCCAAAGAAAACCAAGCTGAGATCATCCTCAGCATTCCATGTGCTAAATACTGTAAGCAATATAAAAAAGAGACAGGATGCAAGAGAAACAGTGAATTAGTGTCTGAGGAAAGGGGCAACTGATGTCAAGGAAAGAAACATGGCTGAAGATGCTGTCACAAAGCACACAGCTGGTCCTGGAGGACTGCAGTGGGGATGCCCACGGGTCACTGTATTTGTGCCCCCTTTGGATTTCCATTGCCATTTCCTACAGTTGAGAGGGAAGGAGAAAAGTAACCCCACAAATCTGAATAAGAGGGATAGGGAGATTCTAAGAAGCTATTAAGGAACAAGGAGTTCCTGTGGCCACTCAGATTGCATGCTGGGGAGAAGGGGGTCATTCGCTGGTGGCCCCTAGTAGGGGCTATACTGAAGGTAGGAAATGAAAATGCCATATGCCTTTATACTAGGGCTTCCACAGAGAACAGTCACTGACCATAGTACATCCTATCCCATGAAAATAAATAATCGGAATATTCTGGAAAAAGAAAAGGAAGATAGTCTTCAGAATTTACACAAACACACACACACACACACACACCTAAAATGGATCCCAAGCTGAAAATGAAGCAAAAGTAAAAGGTCAGTGCACATAAACATACTTTTTTCTCTTATTTTTTTTTTCCTCTGCTTTTCTTTCCTTGACTCCTCTCCCATGAAGAAAGGGGCAAGCGTCAGGTAAGAGGCAGTAAATAGAATCCGATGATGGACTGGCCTGACCATGACAAAGAAGTTGGAGCCCAATTAAAAGAACAGGTAGTCTACGGCACTACAAACGCACCCTGATGTGAAACACACACTTTCCAGTAACATTTTCACCAACACGACCACAAGCAAACTGCAAAAGTTTGTCACTCTTTTCTGAACCCCTCCTCCAAACGTGCCTGCTCCCTAAACACTTACAGCCTCAAGGACCATCTTGGCCCGCTACCCTTAATCTCTAAAATTTTCCTCTCATTTTCCTACTCTTCATTCAAAGCTTGCCTAACACGCAGGCAGTGTTAGGTATTATTCTTAATATGGTAACGGCAATTCACACCAGGGAGTGAATGAGATTTAATGGACGGTTCCTTTCTATTTTAAAAGAAATTTAAAACAGAAGGGGGGGCGGTTATTATGCATGTTTGAACTGGGCCTTCCAGGCTCCAAACCCACTCCAGTTTACAAGAGTTCCTATTAAAGGTTCTCCTAATTTTACCTCCAAGAGAATGGAGTGTCCTTGCTACTGATCTGCCTCCTCAGTCATCACACACACACACACACACACACACACACACACACACCCATTATGGGTATGCACCAAATAGAACTACAAGGTTCCACACCATGCAACTGATTTCATCAAATGTGCTTTTTATCAAGCAAACACAAGTAGAGTGTATATCTTACGTTAACTTGCCTTTGAAACTATCAGTTAAATTCACTTTGCTTGGCAGTACCGTCTTTAAAAAGCTTAACACCTGATTTGCAAATCTAGTCAGCTATTTACAAACAAGGTTCCCTATTCAAAAATGAGAATGAAATCGCTGTCCCAAAGTGAAAAAGAAAAACTTCAAAGCATCTTATCCCCATGTAGGCTCAATCTCATCCATTTAGCATATTAATTCCCAGAACTGTTTTCCTCCAGACCCTATGAAAACAAGGCTACTAAGTCCTTCAGGAGGCAACAAAAATTTGGAGAGCTAAGTTTGTGCCAACTAGCAAACACAGTTTTCAGTCAGCCACCTGAATTACTTGGGGAGACTGCAGGCATCACTATTTCCAGAAGCAATAGTGCCAAGTCAACAAGAAGACTACAAACATTTTGAATCAAGTTCTCAGACTGTGGCCTTCAGTTTTTTTTCTTGAATGCTGCTTAGGAAAGGAGGACCGAGTGAAACTTTGATATTTACATCAAGTCACGACTAAGGGGCAGGTTTGCAAAATCAATTGTGTAGCTTTATACTTACTGCACATTTACCACATATGTCCTTTATTACACAGTGGAAAACCATTAAATGCACAGTAGTTTTGCCAAGTGGCATTATGCATTTAACAGCTTTATTCGTTTAACAGCTCCAACTCTCATTATATTTTGCCATGTGGTACATGGGATTTTATGCATTTAACAGTTTAAGAAGGCTCTATGGTATTTTCTTTTCATGTATTTCATACTACGATTGGTCATCATATCTCAGCAAACTGTATTTCAACAATTTCATTGATGAGAGAAAGAATAATCTGGAAAAATGACTACAATGAAAGTGAAACATATTTCAGTCCTCTCTGAAATTGCTGGATATTCTACTCATCTGATTTCATTAACATCTGAGAAATAAGTTAGGTTACTGCAAAACTACAGGTAGAAAAGGCTATTCCCAAACCCATATAATTAGTTTAAATATAGCATTTAACTACCTATCATTTTAAGAAAAAACCCATTTTCATTAAAAACCATACTGCTTAGTACAATATTCAGTAACTTCCTTTCTTTACAGCACACAACAGAAGATCTGTTAGGGAGACTATGGACCATTTTACCATTTACATATGCAGGGATAAAAACATTTGTCATGCAAGGCCACAGAAGAAATCAAGCTCAGAATCAAAGGACTCTCAAAATTAAGCTTCAACTAACTTTTGTTTCTCGACACTGCATCGGGTAATTGTTCAACCTAGGGATGAATAAGTAGGCACCTCAACCTAACCCAACCGAGGATAGGGCGGTAGTTGTCCCTTTAAACAAACTGGAACAGATAGTAGATCCCATTAACTGTTGCTGCTTTCAGAAATAAAAAAAAACCCTAAGCATCTGGCTACCCTTTTCCCTGGAGCATTCCATTCCCCACAACCCCAGCACTCTGAAAAACTGTACTGGATAAGCTTCTGTGTTTTTCTGTTAAAGATTTTAGCACTCACTCTGCACGCCCTGATGTGTGTTTTCTCCTGGAAAAACAACTGTATTCTATACATAAAAGAAACACCTGACACTGCAAGGTGTCTCTGGGGCTGGGGAAAAGCAGTTATTATAACAAAGTCATCCATTCCCCCCGTGGGAATAAGAGAGGTGATAAGACCTGACTAAAACTTGGTCTCAGAAAGATGCTGTTTTGTACATACCAAGTTTTGCTCAAATACCACAAAGAAAGAAAGAAAAAAGGATACATAGCAGTATACGGAATAAAGAGAAAAATCATTCAAAACTGATTCTTTTGGGGAAAAAAATTCCTTAAAAGAAAAAAAATCTGGGTTTTGACTTAGTCTCAATTTTGAACTCTAATGGGAATAAAAGCAAACCTTAGAGCAAAAGGCAGTAGGTGACAGGTTCCCTAGGGATTATTATTGTTATTATTATTATAGGAACAGATGTATTTTTATTGGTGGGAGGAGAAGAACGGTCTAATTCCAGCCCTCACTTTTGCTCTTTTAAAAACCACTCACCTGACTTTTATTTGCAGCCACTTTGGCAAACAGGGCTTGAGACACCTTGGCCCTTTTCATCTCCTGTTGGATCTCGTCATAAATGGCAGCTGTGATGTTGACGTTGGCGCCGTCCACCTTAATGGGGAGGTCTGTTGTCGGTGTCGAGGTTTTGGCCTACCGAGAGACCATGAAAATAATAATTTAAAAAGTGCTGCATTCAGCCCAGCCATCTGTGCAGAAATTATCAAAGGATTTCAGTCAGCTGATGCCAAACTGCATTAGCTACAGAGGGACACTTCCTGTCCATTATTCTAATCAGGTTAATTGTGATTGGAAATAATTGCAGTGCATTCCTATAGGACATGCAGAGTCCTGTCAACCCTGTTCTTTCTTTCACAGTAGCCTAGACAGTTCACAAGTAAGATGGCTACTCTAGGCATCAAACTCAAGCAAGCACCTCACTGCAAAACAAGCATGCAGAACATACAGACAGTTACCTTCTTCTTTCTGAAAATGGCACACCTAGGAGGAAGAGCCAATTCTTCCAGAAGAAATGAGTAAATGGGTAGAGGTCTCTAAATAATAAATTATTACTCAATTTAATGCACTCCCCTGAGTCTGTCTCATTCTTTATTAAAGCTTTACGTATGTCATTCGAGTATGTATGGCTCCCCATCATTATCATCATTATGCTACCCAGACAGTCACCTAATTTCACCTAGGAAATCAGTGGAAATGAAACAAAATTTCATTTCATAAAACCAGGCTTCAGAATGCCTTTGAAGTGCCGTTTTCATTTTCTTAAACTCATATTGTGGTTTTATGTATTCTGCTGTGCTCGTTTTAATTGAATGATTTCCCATCAGCTTCAGAGACAAGTGAAGGACAATATAGAAGGTGTCTGTACTTCTTGGGGTTAGGATAACCCTAAAACATTTGCATCTCCTTGATCCGAAAGACTGTCAGAGCATTTGCGCTGAGGCTGGTGTGTTAGGAGAGGGGCTGGGCAGCCTTCTCAGAACCCAGGGCCACGGGACTCAGGGAAAAGTCTGCCCCAACCCTTGGATTCCTGAGCCCAGCCAGATCATTTGGTCTAAACTGGATTTTTTTGTTTTTCTTTTTATCTGCCCCCATCTAGAATACTAAACTATTACTTTCCCTCTGGGGATGTCCTAAGCTGTTCCCACACTCATCGGCAGTGTACAAGTTTGGAGAAAGACACAGCTCACAGTGTGGACACTGTGGGATCATTCTCAGTGGCGTCTTGAAGCTGGATTTCATGTCCTAGGATTTCAAGAAGGCTTTGATTCTTACGAGTGCTCAGTGACTTTTGCCATTCTCCTTTGACCTCCCTGTCTCATACTATGTTCTAATTACTGCAAAGTAATAAAAATGGTTAATGCAGCACTTTTTATATGCCAGGCACTCTAGAAAGTTTTACTTTTAACACATTTAATTTTTTTTAAGAACACAGTGAGACATTATTATTTTCAATTTATGGATGAAGACAACTGAAAATAAAACAGGGTATTTAACTCGCTGGAAGGACACGCAGCATCAAGTGGAATTACCATGATCTGAACTCAACTCCCAGGCTCCAAAGCATAGGCTCAGGAACTACTGTGCTACTCTGCCTCCCAAAACTCCATTATACTGGTGCTCTTTTTACCTGTTTCTTCTTGCCCTCAAATTGGGGGTCTTCCAGTAGTAACCTAATCCTCTCTCATCTTTTTTGAACCCCCTTTCCTTCTGAAATTTCTAGTTAACCCACGGTGTGTTTCCTGTAAAGTGCATGTTTTAGCATATCATTTCTCAACTCTGGTTTCTTATTAGCTTCACTGATGGTTTCTTCTTACGTAACTGGTCAACACTTCTCTAGAACACTGAATGAAGGCTTTTGGCAAAAGTCTTCAAGGCACTAAAACACGTGGTTAGAAGGCCAGGCCTTGGAATCAGAATAATCCAAATTCAAATCCTAGCTCTACCACTCAGCCATGTGACTTTACACAAGGTATTTAATTTCAGTTTCCATATCTGTAAAATGGGAACAATGCAAAATTCTCACAATCCTTGAAATAATGAGTGCTCAATAGCGATCTTTCTTATCCTTGTATTGCTGTTTTGTTACTATTAAGTATATTGAGGAATACTGGCCAATTGGAAAATTATGAAAGGAGACTCTGCAGGTTTAATTTTAAATCTGTAGCTTCTTCAGTTTGTTTTAAAACAAAGACAAAGTGCTGATGGGGTCTGGAAAATAATCTCCATGCACCTATGCAAGGCTCTGTGTGCACCCTGGACTGCTGGCTCCAACTCAAAGGCTGAATCAGTGGGTACCCTTCTAACATTTGTTTTCACAATGAAAGCCTTACTGTACTATGGATATTTACGACTGAGATATAGGTCTGTCAAGAATTTTGAGTAAGAAGGTAATCCTGAAACATTTTTCAAGTCCTTAAGAACTTTTTCAATGTTTAACTAACAGAAAAAGAAGAATGTTCCAGACAGTCTAAAAAATGTTAGTGCCATGACCGTATTCCCAAAATATTTTGAGAAAAATATTTTATATTTTGTTTGGAAATCTCAAAACTGAAATTAAATGATCAATTTCCCTGTTAGACTGTCCGTAAAGTGTATTTTATCTAAGAATTTTCTAAATGGGATTTTCTGCTGTTCAAAAAGCAAAATACTGACCATAGCTGTGCAGTCTTATAAGTTGGTCTGACTATGAAAGCTACCAGGTCTTTGAAAACATGCCTAAGACATAATCTTATTAGAAAAACATTACGAAGGGGCAGAAAACAACGCACACAAACTTATGTGATTTTCTAACAAGTAGGAGAGACTTTCTGAGAAGAATTGCCTGGTTAAACAGTCATGAAGCATGGCTGGATTCTCCTCTAAGAGTTTAATGGGATTCAAAAGTGACAAAAATGTTGGGGAATTTAATAGAAGTAAATATTAGTGCAAATTAACAACTCTCCCAACTCATTAGCTCAACACGTATGCCCCCAAATTAAAAAAATGAAATAAAAATTAAAAAGCTTGGTTACACTGGTCCAAAGTGAGTAATCGAGAGACTTAATTTTGGTTTAACAGTAACTAAAATTCATAATTCACTAAAAACTAAAGTCTAAGGATCACAATTTGGCAGTGCATGATAGAAAATGATTTTCAATTAAGAAGGTATTGCAGAGTGCAAAAATATAAAGAGATAAATGTGTGAAAAAATGGATACACTTGAAAAAGCTCAAATATTTCTATTAGAATAAAATTCTACTTAATCAATTCCTTAGAACTTTCAAGAAAACAAACTCCTAAACCCAAAACTAAGTATCTAAACAAAAAAAAGCAAAAAAACCCAAACCTTTAGTTTCAAAGTACCCATTTTTCTGATTTGTACAAATGTGTACCTGTTAAATATTTGTTTTAAAAACTATCATCCAAGCAGGAACCTTCAACCATGAAATGAGATTTCAACAGTGAATGAGACAGCTTTACCATAAATCCATTGATCAGTAAAAGTTTCGGGGAAGAAGGGAGTGGGTTAAAAATGAGTGGGCTCAGATCTGAATCAGAAACGGCTTTTGGCTGACTCGAGAACTTGACCCTTCAGTTAGGATCTTTTTTTTTTTTTGTCTTTGTGCCTTTATGTGGAGCCGCACCCGTGGCATATGGAGGTTCCCAGGCTAGGGGTCTAACAGGAGCTGTAGCTGCCGGCCTTCACCACAGCCACAGCAACACGGGATCCGAGCCGCATCTGCAACCTACACCACAGCTCACGGCAACGCAAGATCCTTAACCCACTGAGCAAGGCCAGGGATCGAACCCGCAACCTCATGGTTCTTAGTCGGATTCATTAACCACTGAGCCATGAAGGGAACTCCCTGTCAGTTAGGATCTTTAAAGCATTCAACATGACTAGATATATGCATTTGCAGGAGGACCCGAAAGCAGAATGCTTTTACAGTGTGGAGAAAGGAAGGATGGAAAGCTGAGTCATTGTCCTGTGGGGACATCGCCCTAGGAAGGAAAATAGTTAAGATCTATCTTTCCACTGCCGTTTTCGAAGGGATCTCTGAACCATCTCCCACTCATTCTGATCTAGCTGCTGCAGATGCATGCCTCCATCACACACAGGCTCCTCTCCGATTCTGTCTTTGTCAGACTGCATCAAGCAGAACTTGGACTACCCTCTGTCCCCTGCCCCCCAGCTACCCACTCCCATCCAAATACATGACTGAAGGAAAAGCAGTATGCTTGCTATGCAAAACTCAGCTTCAAATCCCCAGCCCCTTCTCCGACAACCAAGCAGTTGTATGCAGCCATCCAGAGCTTACCTTTCCACCCACTCCTGCCCTTCTGTCACACGTGGAAGAGTGGTACTTTCTTAAAGGGACAGAAATGGTTTAAGATATAGGACAACCACTAGTATGTGCTCAGAGGGCCATAGCCTCTGACCACCATGTTCAGAAGTAATCCTTGAATTAGGTTTTTGAGGGAAAACACAGCGTCAGGGAAGGCGAGATATCTCCAAGGCAAAGAGTGAAAAGTCAGTGGAGGGAATACCTCACCTGAGGGGTCCGGGAGGAGCTGGGACTGCTGGAGGCCGAGGAGACCATGCTCACATTGGGGTTCATGCTCCGCTCCCTCTCGTCCTGGTATATGCGATCCCGCTCCACTTCCGGCAGGTTGAGGAAATTCTGCATGGCCCTTAGGTTGACTAGAAGAGACTGAGAGGCCGTCCGAGGGTCTTCTTCCTTACGCAGAATCTCAGACAACAATCCCTGGTTAAATGGGGGAAAAAAAAAAAAAAAAGTAGGCCAAGTTTTATCTGCAGGTATGTGTGTGGTTTCCGTCTTGCATCCCTCTCCCCCTCTATTTGTTTTGTGTAACCAGCTGGCTGTGATGTCAAGCACCTCAGTCTGATTCCTGAGGGTTCTCCAGGAGGAAGATTTTGTGGGAATGTGCTTGCCTCCTGGGGGCTGTGCCTTATTTTGGACCTTTCTATTCTCACACTTTATCATCATTGTAATAATCATCAGAGCACAGAGATGCCAGCTAGCAAGGTAGGCGCTTGGGAAGAATTGTGAAATTGCAATTACCACCAGGTGCCTCCTACAAGTATTTCAGGAACTGTTAGAACTCTCTCTGCTTGAAACTGGGAACACTTGGCAGTCCTGCTCAGCTTTACGAATCTGCCAAGTTTGGTAAATTTAGTTCCGACATTTAAGCAGCATGGGAGATTTACATCGACTTAAAAAAAAAAAATAGTTTGGCTGAATTTCTGTGTGACCGGCCACTGTTTTCCATATAGATGTTTCTTATGGCAAAAAAAGAAAAAAATGCACAGAGCAAATGGCTATAACTCGTATTAACCCTCTGACAATTTCTCAGTCCATGCATATAATAGATTTCCTTGCATATGTGCTAGAGGACACCCAGACCTTTTCATGACACAGCCTCGTGGAGATGCTCCAGTTCCACCATTACAGCAATGGAAATGCAGTCATATCCGGTGAGGGGCCACAGCACACCTCAGAGAACGCCATGATAGGCTCGCATTCTTTCTGAAGGTGTGACTCATCCAAATAGAATGCTTTAAAATAGGAAATTAGTGTTTTCGTGTGCTCCGCTGACAGAGAATCCGCAAGAAGAGAAAAAGGCTGACAAGTCTAGAGAAAAGCAGTATGGACTCAAGAAAAAGGCTAGAGACCTGAGTTGGAACACTGCAGTACTTGGGGCAAAAGAAGATCCATTTCCGTTCTGCACACTTGTTAGATTATCACACCGAGGCATCACTTTACATTCCCAGCTAACATCTCTTCTCAGGCAAGTATGAGATCACGGCCTAGGATTATCCCCCAGAAAAAGCCAAGATGGTACCCTCTGGATTTGAGAACAGATGGGAACAACCTCAAATCATAAAAAAAAAAAAAAAAATAGATGCCAGAGACATTTCTACTTAGTGGAATATTAAAGCAAAGAAACACTATTAGATTTGTGATATATGGCTAAATAGGTCATATTTGGCCAACAGGCCAAAAAGGCATTGGATATAAAGGAAACATACAATATCTAGTTGGCCAAACATCTTCTGAGGAAAATAGGCAATTTTTAAAAATAATGCAGGAGTTCCCTTCGTGGCTCAGTGGTTAATGAATCCGACTAAGAACCATGAGGTTGCAGGTTCAATCCCTGGCCTTGCTCAGTGGGTTAAGGATCTGGTGTTGCTATGAGCTGTGGTGTAGGTCACAGACGCAGCTCGGATCCCGCATTGCTGTGGCTGTGGCGAAGGCCGGCAGCTACAGCTCCTGTTAGACCCCTAGCCTGGGAACCTCCATATGCTGTGGGTGCAGCTCTAGATAAAAAGGCAAAAAGACAAAAAAAAATAATAATAGTAAAGTAATGCATTATAATATTGTGAAGCAAATATCACTTTTAGGAATGTGCATCATACAGTTATCAGCACTCTAGAAGCTAATCACCACTCAAAATATCACGTAACACAATTTTACTATAAGGACCTATAAGTGGTATGCCATCTGACAGCTCTACCAGTTGGGATATCATTACTTTGATTAGGCATTTTTACAAATGAGAATATAATATGCCATTCAATGAAGTTAGAAAAGAGTATTAACAAGTGTGTGTCTCTGTGTGCATCTCCAGGAAAAGGCCAAGGTAGGGTGTGTACGTGAAAATATCCTATGGGTGAAATGATTCTAAGAAAACCCTGACTTCTTATTACACTTTTAGAAGCAACAAGTGAGATACTTGTCTTCCAGAAAATGTTATACAAGCTAGGTACTGCTTCTCTTCCTAAAATTAAGTCAGCAGATCTTAAATTATTCTACTTCCCACTTGCACTAAGTAACCTGAAATATTAATGATAAATTTGTCTCTGAGATTAAAAAAAAGTCTCCAAATTAATAGGTGGAGAAGCAAGAGGGATGTGCATTTAAAGATCAATAATAATTTCTTATATATACTACAGTATATTACTCAGAGTTAAAAAAGAATGAAATAATGCCACTTGCAGCAACATGGACCTAGAGATTATCATACTAAGTGAAGTCAGACAAAAAAGACAAATACCATATGCTATCACTTACATGTGGAATCTAAAATCTGATACAAATGAATTTATTTACAAAACAGAAACAGACTCACAGACATAGAAAACAAACTTATGGTTACCAAAGGGGAAACGAGAGGGAGGGATAAATTAGGAGTTTGAGATTAACAGAAACACATTACTATATATAAAATAGATCAACAACAAGGACCTACTGTATAGCACATGGAACTGTATTCAATATCTTATACCATAATGAAAAAGAATGTGAAAAAGGATATATATGTGTGTGTGTGTGTGTGTGTATATGTGCGTGTATATATATATGTGTGTGTGTGTGTATATACATACATAAATATAACCAAATTACTTTGTTCTACACCAGAAACTAACACAACATTGTAAATAAACTTATTTCAATAAAAAGTGTGAAATTAAAATTAAAAATTAGAAATAAAAACATCAATGCCAATTTCCAATACTAATAAGACACTAAGACTGATATTTTCTGAGCTTTCTTTAATGATAAATTCTGCACATGAAAGGAGAATTGGTACCTCCTCCCCTTCTCTTTCTCCCTCTCATAAGTAACTCAGCATTTTAATAAATTTCAGACTACCAAATTTGGAAAAGTTTTAAGGTCTACATGGGTATATTCTTTGTCCTCGCTATTATGATTATACTTAAGATCTCTCAAAGCCAGAGTTACCATTGTGGCTCAGCAGAAACGAATCCAACTAGGAACCATGAAGTTGCGGGTTCGATCCCTGGCCTTGCTCAGTGGGTTAAAGATCTGCCGTTGCCGTGAGCTGTGGTCTAGGTTGCAGACACGGCTCGGATCCTGTGTTGCTGTGGCTGTGGTGTAGGCTGGCAGCTACAGCTCCAATTCGACCCCTAGCCTGGGAACCTCCTCATGCCGCGGGTGCAGCCCTAAAAAATGACAATAGACAAAAAAAAAAAAAAAAAGTCTTTCAAAGCCAAAATGGGTAAACTTCTTCCATGAAATTATTTTTACAAATTTTGGAGGACATTAAGGCAAAGATACTGCATACAAAACAGTGAAACAACAAAAACTGTTGTTCTAATGAACCAGGCTCAAAATTGTTGTTAGCTTATTCCTAAATTAATTTAAAAAAAAATCACTCCAAAGGAGAGTGTGTTTTTGTTTGGCTTGGTTTACCTTTTCTCCCCCACATTGAAATTATGGAGTTCCCCCCCCCGCCCGTTTTTTTCACATGTTGGACAACCTTACAGGGTAATGAATCCATTTCTAAGAAAAATCAAGACAAAGCATTCTTGTGAATGACTGCTCATCAGCCTCATTCCTCAAGTGAAGGAGACACAATATTTGTATTTTAAGGGACTGGTGGAATATACCATTGCCTCTGTTTCATTCGGCTAATTGAAGATAAAGTCTCAGACCAACAAGGTGGCCAGTGCTGCCTCCATGTATTGCCCCTGAGAATGAAAACACTGTTCTAAATTATTTACTTAAAGTCTCATCATGTAGTCATGGTCCCAAAGCTGATTCTTTTTACCTCATACCTCAAACATTTTCAATAACAAGTGGCTAACTGCTGGGCACAGTAAGAGTTTTAGTTGTTTCGTTAAGCCTTTTTCATTCTGGGTATTTATGTGCTTTTGGCTATTTACAGTGGGATTTTTTTAACACATAGTCAAAATTCTGCAGGCTCATGTATGTAAAGCACGTTTAGTTAGCTTATAATCATCACGGGGAAAAAAGCAGAAGAAAATGTATGGCATAACTTAAATATACCACAAATCACCCCATCTAATTATCAAGATAAGTAAATGTTTATCATATTGAAACTGTCTTGAATAGAACAGAAATTAATAATTTATCTTACATAAATATTTCTAAAGCCCTTGCCACTATGTTGTCTGGCATTTTAATTATCAACCAGCCAGGCAGGAGGTGTCACCTGGACATTCCCATGATGCAGCCTGAGATATAGAGAAAGTAGCCTGGCATCTGGGCACTGAAGGGAAAAAAAAAAAAAAGATGTACTCATGAACAGAAAGGTCATGAATATTGAGAATGTGAAAATGGAGGGAAATTAATAAATTAACCAGGATATTGCTTATTAAAATTTCATATGAGTAATTTTAT
>PVHT020000144.1:1487255-1524572 GCA_004024745.2 Catagonus wagneri
CCACAGCCACAGCAACGCGGGATCCGAGCCGCGTCTGCAACCTTCACCACAGCTCACGGCAATGCCAGATCCTTAACCCACTGAGCAAGGCCAGAGATCGAACCCGCAACCTCATGGTTCCTAGTCGGATTCATTAATCGCTGAGCCATGACAGGAACTCCCTCCCTAATCTTTTAATGGAGGATTTTGTAAACTCTATATTATTTCCATCACTAGCAACATTACATGAGGTTGGCAGAAAATGCAATAAAAACAAAATAATTTAAAGCACAAATCATGAGATAATATAATGCCATCTAGCTTGGTTGCTAACGCAGGCTCTCTCTACAGATAAAACAAAGAATTGGGGATAATTCTTAAAATAAAAAACAGATACAGTTATTATTTCTAGTTTTTGATATCTATTTGTAACAAATGACCTTAGAGTTTCTGAATCTGCAATTTCTGTTGATAAGTTTTCTGTTGATAAGTTTTCTTACATTATTATGATTTCTATATTTCTTCAACAATTTATCTAGTTTACTCCAAATCGTTAGTGGGCAAAATGCACGCTGATGCTCAGAAACATTACCATGACTGACTATAAAACCTGCTTTCAAGTTTCTTTCTGCACTGGCCCTTGAGGCCTGGGACAGGTGAGAAACTGCCTTTGATGGGTCCTTAATGCTTTAAGAGAGCAAGAAGAGAACTCAAGCCTGGGCCAGGGTTTAGGAATAATAAGCCTGAGCATTCCACGCCACTCTAGGGCTGAGAGCCACCACACTTAAGGTCATTACTAACCAGATTTTAACAGATATCCGTTTTTCATAGTTCTCAGACATTCTAATTTTCTAGGATTAGGCTATATCTCCCATTGATTATCTAGTCAACCCCTTCAAATTCAAAATACCTACTGCCAAAGAATGACAGATCGGTCTATTAATTCATTTTTTTTTAGTCCACATCCCTTTAATTCGATCTGGGAAGCAATGACATTTATACAACATTTAGCCTTATTAATTCATTTTTTATTTACAACTTGGTACAAAGTTCAGAAAGGAATGGGAAGATTAATAAGACAGATGCTGCTGCCAGAGAGTTTACTATATGATAGTTTACAGAGGCACAATATAAAAGATGACAAGTGTCATAAATTTCAGATAGAACTAGTGTCATCTCAGTTCAAAAGAGGGTGAAAGTAATGTCAGCCACAGGACTCAAGGAAAACGTTTTAGAAGAAGTGGGACTTAAATTGAAGGAGATTCGAAATGTACATAGTACATAGTTACAGAAATAGTGGTGAGACCAGGCAAAGGGGGAGGGTGAATGAGGGACTGAACAGTATTAGAACATTTGAAGAAAAAAAAAAGCACATGACTAATCCAGAATACCAAGTTTCTGTTTCCTTAAAAGCTTAAGAAGAAAAAAAGAGTACAAAAACTGATAAAATCGTAGATTATATGGTTCACACTAATATAATTCTGAACTACTGGAGTATACACAAACTAACCATCAAACATTACCCCCCAAATGAAGTGATATTAGATAATCTGTTCAGCCTTTTTGTCACCTGCAACAAATTAGGCTTTCAATATGCAAAACATCTTCCTTCCAGAAAAACAAATGATCATGATTCCATTTAATTGTAATTTAATGAGGCATAATTTATTTTTTAAAGTGATATACACCAGGTGTGTACTAAAAAACTGGGTTTTCCAAACCCCAGTGTTTCTCTTTGGAAAAAGCCTCACACTAGGTGGAAAGTGTTTTCATTTCTGTAAATTATATTTCTGTTCACATATTTATTATAACATAAACTTCTGAAGTAACTCAACCCCCAAAATACTCACTTATCATATAACACAGATATCATCTTTAAAGCATATCATTATTTGAGAGTTTTAGGTCCCAGCCTGAACAAAGGTAGGTGGTAAAATGTCATAAAAATCGCTAAGAGAGCTTATATGTACTACTGATTACTATGCCAAGAGTAAAAACATATGATTGCCACTTTTATTTTAGAGAAAATAAGCCCTCTCCCCTTAAAATGTATTTTAATTATTAATTGTTGGAAGTATGAACAAAGCATATAAGCTTTTAAAATGAAGGTTCTCTTCAGAAACCAAGTTACATCTCTTCGAGGACGTATGAATCAAAACGTATTTACTTAGTGGCAGAGAGTCTGAAAATATGTTTTAGTTCATAATTATATTTTGCTTTACACAAATGATGTCATAACCACTCAACAAGGTTCAAAGGCACATACACCCCCCGTTTTACAGATTAAAATTACAGAGGGTCAGAGGTGGAAGGAGCCTTTGTGGCCATATGGGCTAACCTCACATCCTGCCACTGAACATAACCTGTCTATCACATAGTTCCTTCCAAAGGTATTCTTCACGTTTCACCACCCCCTTTGCATGCTTATTGCTTAGCCTTAACTTTTACACATTTCTGAAAGGTCCAGTTCCAGCTGACAGGAAAGCCAAAAACTGGTATCTCTTAAGAAAACCAAGCAACATCAAATTCTTAGCCTAATCGTACAAAGAGAACTCCTGAATTTCAGCGGTTAAAGCACAGCTGAAGCTGTGAACTCAGCTGCTTGGCTGAGCAGAGTATTGACATCTCAGTCCCTGAAAGCTGACCTAACAGAGTCCTAACAGTTCTCTCCTAATCTCCAAACTCATTTCCTTCTAGACACTCCTGAAAGGCATTCCCTCCCACCTCAGGAATATAAAGAGGTTTCCCTGGGTCGCATATTCATAATCTACCACCTCACTACAAAGCTGACTGCCGAAATTCATTTGTGTTATACTAAAAATACTCAACCCCCCCATCACCCCCTAGAGCACTGCATAGCCACGAAGCCAGAGTACTTAGTCTGATTTGAATAAAAGGTATACGGGGCACAACAATGACAATTCGATTTTTATTATTAAAAATGATGTGTTAAATCCTCAAAGAAGATGTCGTTATTGCATTAGTTTAATAAAAACCTCTCTTTCATTACAATATTTCTTTATTAGGAAAGACAGCCTATGCATGTAGCACTTTTGCAGGATGGGGGTGGATAGAATTGAGCATCTGAAGGGAATTAATGTACTCTGCAAATATAAATGCATATACAAAAGTAACATTTGCAGACAAATGTTGTTGCTGTAGAGATGTGTTCTGTAATGCACTAAAAGCCTATGTATATATGTGTGTATGTATATACACTGCAGTTGGCAATACTTTCTCCCTCCTCTGAACGGAGATGGCACTGGTTCTATCTCATAGCTATGACACTTAACTCTTACATTGTGTGACTATAAAACCTCTTTCTCCCATCACATAGTAAACTCTTTGTGAGCCAATCTGTACATGTTGTGCTTCGTGGTTAGTTGGGGATAGACAGGAATACAGGGTTCTAAGAAGCACCAAATGCACATTTTTCACTTTTCTGGTAACTAGAGTCCAATCTCGGCCAAGGAGCCAGCAGCAGGCCCTGATGGACCACATATTAAAAGCCTAACTCACAATAACTCAAGATCTTCTCATTCAACCTATTGAAAACAGTAAGACAATAAATACTGAAATTTGGAGCTATATAAACTTCACTGCATAGCAAATGTTCCATGTACCCCAATCTACAATTTATTAAATGAAACGGTTCCCTTACAGCTTTCTTTCTAGTAAGTACAATAAAACTTTGCTTGTGCCACCTGACATATCAGAATACAGTAAGCATACAACATGAAGTGCACCAAAGCAGTCTGCACCTTCTTAACTGCAATCTCCTTGTCCAAGCCACACTTTAGCATGCACAGTGGAGGAACTTAGCCAAAACCAGATTCCTGGCAACTTTTATTATTTTTTACCTACCTAATCTACGCAAAGATAGATGCAATTAAATAAACAGCCCCATCTCATTTTCTTCCTTATCGCTTCCGTCTATGTTTTAGGAAGTCTTAGGTACTGGAACGGGGCTGGGCTGGGCACAATCTAAGTCAAAATTTTCTAAACACATTAACACCGAAAAGCAAAAGCAAATACAAAACTGAACAGGTTCCTTTTGGAAACATTTCCCAGTGATGTTCTCAGCTCTGGGCACATACATGGTTTCTACTAACACCTCAAGTACCTGGCACCATGACTATTGCATTCACAAAGTGCTGGTCCCTGGTTATTCCTAGTTTTCATGAGTATTCTGTGAAACAACTGTTGGCACACTTCCCAAAAAATTTACTAGCTTT
Source organism: Catagonus wagneri (assembly GCA_004024745.2). Classification (NCBI taxonomy): domain Eukaryota; kingdom Metazoa; phylum Chordata; class Mammalia; order Artiodactyla; family Tayassuidae; genus Catagonus; species Catagonus wagneri. Next base: position 1,491,470 of record PVHT020000144.1, read on the forward strand.
GGCTACTTTGTCAAAACATTGGCAAAAATAGTACTTTCAAAAACAAAACAAAACAAAACAAAAACATACATTTATTGCATATTTATATCTCAAATGCATCAAGTGCATTCAGATATAAGAAGAAAAGCAGTCTATTAACATATGAGTCGACTCGGTCCTGAAATAATTATAAACATTATTTTTTCTGCATTAACTTCAATCACCTCCAGGGTCAAAAGCATCTGTTCTCACAGAGCACATGTGGCACATCATAGTACTTATTATACCACAGAGGGATTACCAGTTAAAAAGTCTGTTTACTCCTTACATTTCCTTGAAGGAAGGATTGTGTCTTTCATCTTCTGCTTTTGGATAACAGAAATGATTGAGAATAAGGTGGTTATGAGTATGAGCTCTGAAGTCAGAATTGCTGGCTTCAAAATTGGGCTTCAATTGGACAAGGGTTAATTAATCTCCCTATGGCACAGTTTCCTCACCTGTAAAACTGAGATAATAACTGCTCCTCCCACACAGGGTTGCCTACAGAGCCCAATACATGTTAAGTGTTCAACAAACGTTAGCCATCATTATAGGCCTAGCGCACTCTCTGAATACTTAATATTTGTGAAATGATCAGATAAATAAATACAGAACTAACATCAAAGTATGATTCTTATTTTATTTTATTTATTTACTTTTTTAGGGCTGCACCTGCAGCATATGGAAGCTCCCAAGCTAGGGGTCGAATCAGAGCTACAGCTGCTGGCCTACACCATGGTCATAGCAACACCAGATCCAAGCCACGTCTGTGACCTGTACCACAGCTCACAGCAATGCTGAATCCCTAACCCACTGAGCAAAGCCAGAATCGAACCTGCATCCTCATGGATACTAGTTGGGTTCATTTCTGCTGAGCCACAACGGGAACTCCTACAACTCTTATTTCAAATTTGCAACTTTAAATTTTCAGGTGCCTCCACTTTTGCTAAATGTCTTCCCATACAGAAGACAGATTAAAAAATAAATTTCATGAAATAATTAAACTTATTCAGGATAGAGGAGAATGTAAAGAAAATTTTAATAAGTTACATACAGTGAAATGACTACATGGACATTCAAGATAGCATTAGACTAAGATATTCATTTATACTTCAGGAAAGTAAAACTGCTTTCCTTCCCTAAGTTACTTAAAATCAGCCTTAATCTGTATCATTGTTTAAACATGTCATAATTATTAGAGGCTAATAAAATTAACTTAGCACATCATAACTAATTTTTAACACAATGCAAAGGATTAGAAATTGCCAGTGTTTCATACATGTACTGTTTCATGAAAACTTTTTTATGAAGAAATATACAGATAATAAAGATATAGCTGGAAATGAAAAAGAACTCAAGATAGACATACATATGTGCACAAATGTGAGTATGGTGTGTGTACCAGCTCATGACATAGAAATTCCTTCTTACTGGATATTGCAGTCAGAGAAGTCTGAAAGTAAATACTGTTGTCTACAGGAATAATTTTTTAAACAATCTTGAAATTTCTGATTGACTTCAAATTGATCCAGTTCTATATATTTCCCACAGCATTTCTGGCCTTCAAACTTTTATTTATTTATTTATTTATTTATTTATTTATTTATTTATTTATTCATTGGCTGCAGCATGCTCTAGCTTGATGTAGGATCTCAGATCCCAGATCAGGGACTGAACCTGGGCTGCAGCAGTGACAGGGCTGAGATCTAACCGCTAGACTACCAGGGAACTCCTAAACTGAATTCATTTTATTTGAACAAACATGCACTTAAACCCCAGGCCAAACGGTTCTCACTTCAATCAAGGGCCATGAAAGGAACCCTCTATGTATTTTTTTTAAATTACTTCGAATAAGCCATGGTGAAAAGCATATCGATAATGGGATCTAAAGCTAGTGTCGCCTTATGTTTCCTCTACAAAAATTCTACTTTAATTATAAACATCACCCAAGATTTGCAGAAACTAGTTAAATAATAAAACTAGGCTTCTCACTAAAAGTGCAGGTCCCTACTGAGACACACTCACTAGAGGTGAAATACCCTATTTAGGATGGAGATTGTGAAAAGAGTCAATCACTTCTTGTTAGAGAATAGCGACAAAAGCTTATGAACATCAGCATCATCAAAATTCAGTCCTTTTAGTAAAAATGGAAAAACCTGAATTTTCTATAATAGTTCAGCAACTAATTCTTAAGGATTTTTCGTACTGATCAGGGATGGGAGGAATAGCGTGCTATCGTATTTGTTTTCTCTCATCCTTCCGTACAAATTTTGCAAAGGAGAGGGAAAAAGGGAATCTTCATATTTTCTTTTTCACAAAATGTTTTATTTCAATTTGATTTAGGAATGGGAATAGCTACTGAGTCAACCTTCTCTTTACCCAGAGAACAGACAGAGCCGGCATCTGCCCCGACGTTCTTTGGCTGCACTTGCCTCAAAGGCGCTAATTAACAATAGCCTTTATAAGTACAGGAGGGACTAAATTGAGACCACTATCAAGAGGACCACCCTTAAGTCATCAAATAGCTTGGAGGCACGGTTGTCCTGGGAGATATTAATATTATTATAATCTTTAAATCTATGAATTCAAGCCAGTGATTCTGAAATGAAAGAGTACCTATTTTATGAAGCAAGCAGAAGCATCTTTTCCTACTTTATTAATTTAATGTTGAAATCAAAAGAGGGTGTATTATATGCTTCAAAACCCAATAACATGTTCATGCCTGATCTGCAGCATTTCATATTTACAGCCCATCTTTCAGTGGGTGGACTTCCTTTTCCTCACAGATTTTCTCATCATTTTATAACCAGCTCACTGGACCATGGAGTCAAGACCCCTGGCTTTACATTGTATTCTATTCCTGTATGACTTGCTGAATCCCCGTATCTCTACTGGATACTGAAAAATAATGGCTGAGACCAGAGGTCAGCTGAGAAAGAATTCTGAATACCTTGGAGGTCAAGTTTTCTATAAATATAAACTGTGCATGTAATTAAATCATGCCTACTTTTGGCTAACAATATGTACACATCAAACACAAAGTTAAAAGAGGAGTTTCTCCCCCGCAAAATAACTAACTGGTAACACACTAAAGCTCAGAGTCCCAATATCTCGGTTGCTAAAATTTTCATTCTGTTGCTACACATCTCTTCCTAACTGTGCCACTTCAAAATATAAGGCCCTTAGGGAGTTCCCTTCATGGCTCAGTGGTTAACGAATCCGACTAAGAACCATAAGGTTGCAGGTTTGATCCCTGGCCTTGCTCAGTGGGTTAAGGATCTGGCATTGCTGTGAGCTGTGGTGTAGGTTGCAGACACGGCTTGGATCCCGCGTTGCTGTGGCTGTGGCGAAGGCCTGCGGCTACAGCTCCTGTTAGACCCCTAGCCTGGGAAACTCCACATGTCACGGGTGCGGCCCTAGATAAGGCAAAAAGACAAAACAAACAAACAAACAAAAAAACAAAATATAAGGTCCTTAGACATTTTTTTAGCCCAACAATATGGGTGAGTATACACTATAAACACAGTGCAAATAAAGCATAAAAGCAAAATCCATGTCATTTCACACAAAGACATTTACATTTTTAGCTGTTGACCTTACTGCCAGTTTTTCTGATACATCATTCAATTTAATTTTCCAATCTGTTGAAAACATTCTCTGATTGCTGAGTGACTTCATAAATTGTATTCACAATTCTGGCCTTAAGTTTCTTCAAATGTTGTGGCTTTGATAAGTAAACAGTAGATTTTTACAAAGTCTAATAACAATTAAAAGTTGGTATATAAGGACAGGTCAACCAAATGAGTTCCCACTCAAAGGATTTTAAAAATCCTCTTTTCTACCATATAAAACTAAGATGACCAGCTTTCTCAAACACAGCCTGTGACGAAAGGTTGCAAATTGTGTAACTTTGTGACTTTTTCATGGAAAGTCAAATGAGAGGCCTTACTGGTATAGACTAGCACGTTTTGCAAAACACGTGTGGGCTTTTTACTGAAAACATGTTTCTAAGAATTGGGTCAGGAGAGCTACCTGAGACACAAAATGAACATGAACTTTCTGACTTATGAGATAATCTACTAGAGGAAAAAGGAACATAACTATACTATGTAAATAACAAATGTGGCAAAGTCTCTTTTTCAAATAATACAAACTTCTTATTGCCAATTCCTCCTGTAACCATGTTTCCTGAGCCCAGCCTTCAAGGTAAGGGGATAGTGGTGCAGAGACAGGCTGAGAATCACACCTAATTTCCCTTTTCTGGCATTCTAATGCTCCCACTCACACCTGGCAGGGCATTCCTTCCAATGGATTTAGCCTAGTTTGGATTAAACCTTTCTCTACTTCATTTAACAGATCTGCTCAGATGGAAGGTCTCAAAGGAGAAACAACTTTAGTAAATGGGGGATTTCTGAACATGTGAATATGTAGGTCATTGGATTTTTAAATAAAGTAGAGAATAGTTTATCTTTAAAGGAAGATTCACTGTACATATTTCATGAAACCATTCTTATTATGGGTCAGTGGCCATCCCACAACTATTCCTTGGTAATATTAAGTTTTGTAAAATATTGTCATAAATCTTTTCATACTGTCATAGCCTTTAATTAATTTTTTAAAGTCTTTATAGTTGTTATAGACTTTGTCAAGGGGCAAAAGAATGCTTAAGGCTGGGATTCATAATCAAACTATCAAAACGCAAAGATGTAAGAACAGGAAATAGCCCAGCAATTCATTTCATGTCCATAGGGCTGGTAAGTGGAACTGTGCCAACAGTAAAATAAATTCAGGATAGACGCAGGGAAATTGAATATGCAAATAAAATAAAATAAAATAAGCCCAACAGACCACTGGTCTTTTTACCTCTCAAAATTATCAGTCTAACAAACCCATTTGTATCACTGGACAGAGCACTGGAGGTAGGGCAGGGCTGAGAAACAAAGCTACTCTGAAACTCACATAATTCACCTTTGGGACTCAGTAAGAATGGCTTTAAGTCAAGATTGAAAGATCTTATAGGGCCTTAAACCCAATATCTGTTTCTATCTCATTCTCTCTCTCTCTCTCTCTCTCATCTCTCTAACCATCCCCTCTACATTCACTATCCGTAAGTAATTCTGGCTGATATCAATATCAGGCCATTGAATTCAGGGGACTCAGCTTAAAATAACAACTGTAATAATATTTTTGAGAGAAAGTAATACAGTAAAAATTTCTTTACAATTCCACACTATTTCTCTATTAACATCTTGGTCATGATTGATGAACAATACTAATAATATCTTTAAAACAAAGTAGTACAATAAAAACATTTATACTATTCCCATAATTATATCTTTCTTTAGATTTGAGAAGGTGGAAGAAACAGAAGATACGTTTTATTCAAACTACTACCCCATGGCATAACCAAATGCCAATTACCTCGATCTACAATCTGGGATAAAAAGCACATCATGAGATAAAGATTCCTGTGCAAGTGATTTATTCAGGAAGTGCTTCTGAAGGAAACTAGTGGGGAGTGGGGGTGAGGAAAAGCAGGGAAGGGAAAAAAGCCAAGCAGAGTCCCATCCTCAGCCTGACCCTATAGAGAGCTCTGGAGTAGAAGTCACGCTTAAGCACTGTCCATACTGGGAAGTAAGGAGCTGGGCTTTCATCCTCTTGCAGCTATTAGACACTGGCTAAGCATTTGCAGCTCTCTGTCAGTGTGAGCAAAGCAAAATCCAATTGCTGAAGCAGAGTCCTTTGAAAGAAGAGCCAACCAGCAGACACCAGCTTTGAAAGGGAAATCATGTGGTAGGAGGTGGGTAGGCGGTGCTGGAGGAGGAGCGAAGCATAGAAAACAGAGCAGGCTTGTTATCTGTCTCAGCCTCCTCTTGTGAATCATACCACTTTGTGACCATAGGTAACAGAAATGCTTAGAAATGTGTCATTGGATTGCCTGAATATTAGTGACCAGCTCAGAAAATATCACTTTTATCTTACTATTCTCATAGGGTCTCACTTCGCCATAAAAGTCTTCAAGCTGACTTCTTCTTTCAAAAGACTAGCAAAGAAGAATGATGGTTCATATACATATGCTCTGAGCACCATCACATATATTTGGCTGTGCCTATGGCATGTGGAAATTCCCAGGACAGGGATGGAACCCACACCACAGCAGTGATCAGGCTGCAGCAGTGACAACACTGACTGCTTAACCACCTGAGCCACCAGGGAACTCCCCAGAGTATATTTTCCATAAGATCATAATGACAAAAATAGGCTTCTCCCATGCTGACGGCACAGACAATATATGGCGCTCCGTACTCCCTGCATCTGGAATTACATTAGTCTCATGCCCATGCTGAAGATTCCATCCATACCTTGGCACTCTATGATCTCAAATGTGCTGTTTCCTTTGTTCAGAACATGTGACTTAATTTATGGTCTTAGTTTAGACCATATTAACAAATCAACAGCCAAATGTAAAAAATAATACTAAGTAATAAAATCAGATTGGCAAAAGCTGTCCATCTCTGACTCTAGCAGAAGTTCTCATGACCTTCTCATGAAGTATGGGTAGAGGATCACTTTATCAAACAAATGCATTTTATGTTTTTAAAAGACAAATTGATTAAAATAAAAATGTATTAAAAAGCATGTTCTTGGAAATACACCTCCACCCCCTTAATTATGTTACTTTACATCACCAAATGATATAATGGCAATGGATCAGACATACAAAGTAAATTAACAGTTTCTCTTTGGAGAACAGTTATTTTCAAATGGTATTCATTATGAATTTGAGTTTTTCATCTGGAAGTCTTAAACATGAAAAATTAGGTTGATATAGTTTGGGGCTTTTTTATAATTCTGATTATTTTATGAATGTTGTGGATGTAATTTTTGTTCTACACACACACAGAGGAACTAATTGCAAGATTTGTTCTCGAGACAATAATCAAGAAGAAATCCAGGACACACAAACTTTAGGGTGACAAATCAAATTGCTTTTTACTAAATTTGATAGCAAACGAATAATAGACATCATGAACTATTTCTAAAAAATACTCAGTAAGCTGAGGATATGCTACGTATTAGTAAAGCAGCTGAGTACAAGACTAATATTGGCCTTAGATGTCCATCTAAAATAAATGGTTCTGATTCTGTTCATTTTGAGGAAAAAATTGTCCAGATTCTTTTCTTTCCAAAAATTAACAATTCATTTATGTTACTGTCTATAAAGTTAATTTTTATTTATTATAGCTGGAAAATTATTGTAACACCCATACATGTTCGGTTCCACTCAAAAAAGCTTATCATTTGGAAAAGTCATGGCTGGTTTCATGGGGCACAGTACATACACCCTTTTTTTTAATTTTATTTATTTTATTTATTATTTTTTTTTTTTTTTGCTTTTTAGGACCCAGGCTAGGAGTCGAATCAGAGCTACAGCGGCCAGCCTATGCCACAGTCACAGCAATGTGAGACCAAGCCGTGTCTGCAACCTACACCACAGGTCACAGCAATGCCAGATCCTTAACCCACTGAGCGAGACCAGGAATCAAACCCTCACCCTCATGGATACTAGTTGGATTAGTTTCTGCTGAGCCACAATGGGAACTCCAATACACCATATTTTCCACTTAACAAAGCTGCTGGTGAAACCCAGATGTCCAACTTTGCTGTTAGTGACTACAGTACATATGGCAGAAATGATCTGCCTGCTGACCTCCAGCTTAAGTTCAAACTATGTCATTCTGTCAATACCATCTACCTTGATTAGGCTAGGCTTTATACACAACAGGTTATGATCCCAGAGGGATGAAAAGCTTTCCAAAATTAAAAGCAGAAATTTAAAAGGAAATACTCATACATTCCTATGCAGTTTCCATTTGATATCCTCAAGGCTGGCCCATGAACTCAAGCTCATGTTGATTGAAAATGAATGTTTCTTTCTGGGTGTAGCCATCTTACAAATTTAATGGGAGGAGGAAAATAATAAAATGTGTTCCATGCTTCAATTAGACCTTTTATAACTTGGCACTTGAAAGATGGCAGTGCCAAAGAAAAATCATTAATCCAAAAAAATAGACAAAAAGGATTGTGCAGAAGACAGACCTCCAGGAGTTTAAGGCCTTGGCAGAGCATTTCCTCACACCATCATGGCCTGCCTTTTGTCTGGCCTCACTGTGAGTCTTCTCTCATGCTTCATGCTACTGGGATAAAATATATACTGTACTTGATTCTAAAATCCAAAGTAATACAACTATGCTTTCAATTTTATCCTTATCCAAAGGAGTGATATAAATAACCAGCAATAAAATGTTGGCTAGCCTTGAAATACCTATTCATGCACATGAATGGTAGATGAAAGAACACACACATGCACGCGCAGGCACACATGCACACATACACACACACACATACATGCACAGAGGACAGCAAATGCATAATAAAGATGTATCCTTCCACTTTATATTTTATAATAGTATGCAACAGACTTGCTCAAAAGGACCAGAGCTCTACATAACCCCAGTCTAGAAAACTGTGGACACACAAATGCTGCCTGAGTACTTTGTGTCACAAGTAAAAAGTGGTGGAGTGATGTCTGGAACCCGTGCAGACCTCTGTGAACCTCCGGACTCATTTTCAAAGGATGTAAACAGACTCTGTCAATAATAGAATGTATAAATTAGCTAAGAGTCAAGGGAGCAAGAGATTTCACCCCTCTTGGTCTCCTGCCATACCTAATCTGTCAGCACCAAACCTCAAACAATCCCACTGTGTTTCTTCCCTGCTCCTACTCCTGCAGTCCCAGCATTGCTGAAGACTGTTCCCAAACCACAGTGGTTGGTTCCATCACTAGTTCATGCTATTTGACTTCAGCTGAGGCCCCAAACTACACCACAAATCTTCTATCTTAAATTGACTACCTATCACTTTCAAACTGTCAACCCATTTCTGCTCTCCCTTTCGACACCGAATTTTGGAAAGAGAAATTTGCAGCTACTGTTTCTGTATCCTCAACAGTTAAAATTCTGGCTCCGGTCTTCACCACTCTAATGAAATTATACTCTAAAGTTTGCCAAAGATCTCTCCCAACTAATTGCCAAATCTTGTGGCATGGTTTTAAGCTTCCCTTCCCAGACTTCTTAGTTTTCCACACATGGAGAAGTCTCCTTTTGGAAACTCTCTACTCATATCCTCTATACCCTCACTGGTATCTCTCTTTTTTGCCACCTCCACATGACCCCTCCCCTCCTAATATTTCTCTGAATTTTTTTCTGGGTGTTAGCAGTGGTAGTGGTTTCTTCCCTTTTTGTTCTGTCTCTTTAAATCCCAGGCTCTGTGAATAAATTTCTAATCTCTTTCTCTAATCTCAACAATAACTCTTCTTAGCACTAGACTCTTGTTTTCAATGACTGCTGCCCATCTTCACTTAGGAAATCTGCTGGTGTTTTAAAGTCAAAATAGCCCAATCCAAAATAATCACTTTAACCTTACTCCAATCATCTCTTCCAATGCCCTCCTTGATTTTCTAAATACTTATGATTTATTCTCAGTCACCGGCTCAAACTTTGGCATTATCTCTACTCCAAATAGTTGCACTCTCTGTCGGCTTTACTCTCACAATGCTTTTTTGTTTGTTTATTTGTTTCTTTTGACTGCACCCACAGCATGTGGATATTCCTGGGTGAGGGATCAAACCCACGCAACAGCAGTGATCCAAGCCACTGCAGTGACAAATGCCAGATCCTTAACCTGCTACATCACAAGGAAACTCCTTAATTCTGATCACTGGATCATAGCATATTCTTACATTAAACTTTCAATGATTTTCAGTACTTATTAAATAGAGTTCAAAGTTCTTAGCATGGCCCTACGGCCTTATCTGATCTGTTCCCTCCACTTTTAAGTATTATTGTCTACCTTTGCTATCAACTACCAACTAATCCTGTCTTTTCTGACTCAACACTTTTCTCATGATATTTTTTAGCCTGAAATATTCTTCTTCTCCATCTTTGCCTGTTAAATTGTATTTATCCTTCAGGGTCTAATTGCCCAGCAACCTCATACTCAAGTCAGTTGTTTACCTATGTGTTCACCCATGATCTTTTACATCTTTGCATCTGGACAGAGCTTGGCTCCCTGGCTTGCATTTAGTAGGATGGCTAAACCTAAACCCAATGTCCTCTTGAAGACTTTCCATACTCATTCTCCTGGAAGTATTCCTGACCCTCATCTCCTCATAACATCCACTACAATCACTGTTCACATTATCCTAATTATTCACCTTACTTCACATTTTACTTTAGTTATCCGGGTATATATATTTTTTTCACTACTCGGTTGTTGGCTCCTTAAGATCAGACACTTACTTTTTTGTTATTCATACAGTTGATCCTCTGTATCTGTGGATGCAAAACCTGCAGATATGGAGGGCCAACTATACTGGGCTATAGTCCAGTGATCTGAATTGGATCTTAGGAAGACTTTCATGCTCTTGATGGGGGAAGAATGATTTCTCCTTAATGATAGCAGGAGAGCAGGAATATCATTTACGAGGTTGCTGTAAGTGCCCAGCTGAAACGTTTGTGGAAGTCATGAACAAGACTGGTGGCAGTGGAGTAAAGGGTAGTCAAAAGGCATTGTAAGGAGTTTCCTTAAGAGCTAATCTAAGAGTTGGATAATAGTTCTCAAAGACCAGCATCATTATGATCACCTGTGACTCTGTTAGACATGCAAATTTCTGGCTCCCACCACAGACCTCATATCAGAAACTCTGGAAAGAGGCAATCTGTGTTTTAACAGCCTTCTAGGTAATTCTGATGTACACTCATGTTTAGCACTGGTGGGAAAGAACTTCTTAATTATAAATAGCCTTCAATAAAGTAAAACATACATAAACTGTTAATCTTTTTATCATTTAATATTATATTGGCATATAATTATCTCGAAATCTAAAAATCTGAGTAAACTCTTTACTACCACTTTATAAATATTTTATATCAAATTATACATTTTGAAGGGTCTATTGGAGTTACAGGAGTTCCCGTCATGGCACAGCAGTTAACGAATCCGACTAGGAACCATGAGGTTGTGGGTTCGATCCCTGGCCTTGCTCAGTGGGTTAACGGTCCGACTTTGCTGTGAGCTGTGGTGTAGGTTACCAGCTGTAGCTCCGATTCAATCCCTAGCCTGGGAAGCTCCATAAACCATGGGTGTGGCCCTAAAAAGCAAAAAAAAAAAAAAAAAAAAAGGAATTACGGAAATGATGACATATAGTGATACTCTTTTCATGAAGTCCAAAGACTAGGTAAATAATAGATTTAGGGGTATGAACAGTTTTAGAGCTAGTTTAAAAAAAATTGAATGACAACCACGTTTCAGAACTAGTTTAAAAAAAAACATTGAATGATAACCATAAAAATTATGATCAAGTTACATCTGGGGAAAAGTGTATGGGGAAAGGGAGGAAGAGGAGGAGCACAGAAAGAGACCCAAGTCATCAATAACTTTTCAGTTCCTGAGTTGGGTGATGGGTTCATAGACATCCATTACATTATTGAAATTGATTAATTACTTATGGCCAAGCATGAATCAATGGTGATAGTATTTCAGGAACTAAAGATTATTAATTAATCTAATTTTATGTGTTCTGGGATCCATAAAAAATTAATGAGATTAAAACTAGTATTTGTCACAATCTGTCTCTAGTATCATTCTTAACCACCAATGATGATGCTCAGTGCTAATGGTACCTGTGTGCGATTGAATGCCACTCTTGCAAAGACAGCTTGGGACACACTGGCTCTCTTCAGCTCATCTCTGACTTGCTGGTAGATATCTGGAGATACTTCCACAGAAGAGTTGGTTGGCTCCGGCTTAACTGCTCTGGGAATGGGTGGGTGGTTCAGGAACTGCTGGTTGATGGCCTGAGGATGCTGGTGAGCCAGGAGCCGGCTAACGGCAATCTGTTGGTTTATCAGATGGGCCATGGCTATTTGTTGCCTGACAAGTTGTGGACTAAGCTGGGGAGAAAGAAGACCAGGGCTCATGATGGGCTGTAACGCGGGCACTTGGTTTCGGATTGGAGTACTGTGGTGGATTTGGCTGTGAGGAGACTGTTCGCTGGTTTTCCCCAGGGATGCAAGCTGGTTCATATTTGGTAAATGCATTGGACGTTGGCCCAGAACACAATAGTCTGAAAGATTCTCTCGTTCCACTCTTTCCACTGTTAAGAGGTAAAAGTGATAAATCATCATTATCATCATTGATATAATTTATTGCTGATACATGTAGCATTGTTATATTTTTATTCATGACATACACGGTTTTCATACAAAGCTGGAAGCCCCTGAGGAAAAGTGAATAATATCTTTACTGCAAAATGTTACAATAATAGATGTTTCCATGGGAGATATGAAAGTAAAAATATTTGCCACTTTGATCTTCTTAAATTCTTAAAAGTAAGCATTTTATTGAGTAACCAAGACAGAAACCACTAACCATTACAAATTCTTATTCCTCTCATATTCCCAAGCTCTATCACCTCCCTCATCACCCTCTGTGATAAAAAACATCACCTGTTTTCATCTCCTGTAGTTTGTGGTTAATGGTGTAGTTCATGGTCATCAGGAAATGATAAGGACATCTCCTACCAAGTTAACTGCTACCTCCTATAAAAATCTTACGTAAATACTATTATAAAGGGAAACATTTATAGAAAATGTCTACCACATAGTATATCCTTTTATGTCCTCATTTACTATCTTTTTTATAGGAATATTTCTTTGAGAAATGGTTAATGATTGGGATACACACTAGGTTAAGAAAAAAGTCTCACAAAATTAATAATATCACCTTGATTTGCCATTAAGATTCCCCCCCAGGTGATTTACCTTATTATGTTTTATTGCACATTAGTAAAGATTTAAGGAATAACCTTGAAAGGGAAAGAACATATCATATATGTTCAAACATGACACAGATTTTTCTCCTTCCTTCAAGAATATCTCTCAAGAAAAGAGTCACATCACAGTCAAATCCTTACCTAAATCTCTGTATCACATTATTATGTAAAGCAAAGTTTTATTTGGGGAAAACGTATTAGGCTGAAATAACCTCTATCCTTATTAGCTTTGAATGCTTATAGATATAATCTAACAAAATCTGCATTTCAAAGCAAAAATTCCATACTGATTTAGTAACTTCTTCTGACAATTGCAAATGTTGGATATGATTATGGAAAAGTCTACTACTTTGGAGTTCCTGTCATGGCTCAGCAGAAACAATTCTGACTAGTAACCATGAGGACGCAGGTTCAATCCCTGGCCTTGCTCAGTGGGTTAAGGATCCAGTGTTGCTGTGGCTCTAGTGTATGCCGGCGGCTACAGCTCCAATTCAGCCCCTAGCCTGGGAACCTCCATATGCCACAAATGAAGCCCTGGGAAAAAAAAAAAAAGTCTACTAATATAACTTTAAAGAACACTAATTTGAGTTGTTACATGCTGGAGAGTGGAAAAGTCTTGGCATATAAGACAAATTGTTAAAATAATTGAATAATTGCCTCCCCAGTATACAAATAGTGCTTGTAAATTGGTACATACTTTCAGTGAGAGAATCATATTTGATCAAAAAAGTACTGAGCCTTGAAAAAATTTAGGCAGAAATGATGTGCACTGGAAAACTGGGTAAGATGACTCAAAACAAGGGATTTAGTGATGACAAACTGACTAGTACACAATCACATGTAAAGAATGTGAATAAAGTCAATCAATGAAATGTAGGGTAGGGAAAGCAGTATTTCTCTCACATTTTTTTTCTTTCTAGGGCTGCACCTGTGGCATATAGAAGTTCCCAGGGTTACGAGTCGAACTGGATCTGAAGCTGAGGGCCTACACCACAACCACAGCAACACCAGATTTGAGCCTCATCTGTGACCTATGCTGCAGCTTGAGGCAACACCTGGATCCTTAACCCACTGAGCAAGGCCAGGGATCGAACTCACAATCTCATGGATAACAGTCAGGTCTTTAACCCTCTGGGCCACAACAGGAATTACTTATTTCTAAATTAATATTTTATGTCATATGTGATTTTTAAATACATACATGGAACTAAATGAATACGTTAACAATGTAGATGAGTATCTGATCATTTTATCTACACGTCTAAAGTTTTTCTCACCGAGAAAATAGATAAACATCTATACCTCGGGGTCACCTTATATTTAGATATACACAGTATTTTTTTTCCTGTTTGTTAAAAAAAAACTTAATGATTGCTAGCTTTCATATGATCCTTTAAATGACTCAAAAAGTTTACCTTGAACTTCTTTCAGAGTTAATTCCTCACTTTATCCTTTCAGTGGATCTTGTATAGTTTGTATTCACCTTTCCTTCATAAGGCTTAAAGTGAACAAGCTATTTTAATCTTATCCTCTAAAGGCAAACGTTTTTCAGTCATAATATTAATTAGACTTTAAGGTACAATATTTTAAAACCAAACCAAGCAAATAATTAAGAGCCTCTGAACAAGGTAATCTAATACAGTTTCCATGGAACAGAAGTTACTAGTATAATTTCCTTACTGAAGGAGTAAAGAGACCACGGACCGCTTCCAAGAATAAAGTCGAACTTTAAAGACAGAAATATTTGCCCTCAGGTAGACATCTGATTCACTTTTGTTATTTGTTTGCTTTCTAATTCAATCAAAAGAAAGGCAAATTCAAATATTAGAGTATGTTTTCAGGTACTTAAGAAGCAGGCGTTTTATCCATTTCTTTTCCTACTTGTACACAGAAATATATCCTCAAAGCATACATGCTTTAACTAAAAGCTAATTTTCCAAAATGTCAGTACTTTCATTTTTCAATGACTTAATTATATTTGAGTGAGTTTCTTAAGATATATCTAAGTCACATCATTAATACAAAACAAATGTCAGTGCTCCGTGAAATCTATGAAATTGGAGCAGTGAGAAACACAATAACGTCAGTCCACATTCCTTTAAGACTATACATGATGATTCTCCCTTTTCTTAGGAGTTCTCAGATCTGTGCCCTTTCATATGGTTAAGAACAGCGCTGTGGAAGTATCTTGGCAGATATGGGGCAACACCATGAAGTAACTAGCTCAGTAGTGAGCCATAATGAAGGAACTGAGAATGCAAATGCCTACCCATTCAAGTAGAACAGTCAGAGAAGCCAGCCACAGAGATGCTAGGAGGAGAGTGAGAGCCTGCCTAGTCCAGGGAAAGCAGCCACACCCTTGACTTAGCCAGCTGTCTTTCTCATATTGCTATTTCTTTAGATTTTTTTTCAAGAAAGTGAAAAATCTGGATTTTTATATGATAGCCCCTAGTCTTTAGGAGTTGGCAACAAATTCCATTTTCAAAACACAATAAAAGCCCAACAAAATGTTTCTGAAAACTAGATCCTGCCCATCCATGGGCTACCAGCATTAAAACTGAGTCTACGAGACTAAGGATATCCCCTATGTTGTTAAAGAAAAAAATATTCGACACTTGTTAAAGATGGTAGGGCAAATCTTATTCAGGACTATCACAATAGGTATAAGGACCACTGCAATGGCTTTTACAGTGCGGGAGAGAGACTGGGCCCAACTCCAAATACAGTTGGGGAAGTGGGAATTTAGAGCTAAGGAGCAGGGTGGAGATGAGTAGATGGAAAATTACTAAGAGGAAACATCAGGAGTAAGGGGGATTCTGGCTAAACTGACCTAACAGGATTCCTTGCTGAAGACAGGCTAGGGTGATCAGACATCACCTGGGGGATGGTGGAGGATGAGATAGAAGGTGATCAGATATCAAGGCTAAGGAGTTCTGGTTAAACCGACTTAGCAGGGTTCTTGTAAAACTGGATTTTACAAGGAAGTGCACAGATGGGCCCAGGAGAAGGTTCAAGAGCCTGTCTAAAGTTTGGTCAAGCAAAGAATCCTTGTCATCGTTTCCCAGTGCCTGACAGCTCTAACGATAAAATCTTAGTTCTTTACTTCTTAAGAATAAAGAAAAAAAAATCATCATCCCAAATTTAAGAATGCCTAAAAATCAAATGCTTGTCAACAGGCTGCACCTCTACTTACCAAGGCAGTGCCTGGTTTTAGGAATGGTTTGAACAGATTTTGCCAAATTTGAAAAACTTTTTCATTTTTTTCTGCCATCACTCTTACACAAATAATATCAGAATAATATTTTAGCATCTTATGTCACAGCAGGTGAAATACAAATGCTTTAAAAAAAAAGAAAAAGTCAGAGGAGTATCACAATGTACAAAACTCAATCTGAAAACTCAGCTTAGGCATTCATTATTTCTTTTCCTCTGGCCCTCCTACCTGTCTTCCTTCCTTACTCCTCCCGCCCTTCTTTCTTTACTTTCCTTCCTCCCTCTTTCCTTTTCTTCCTCCGTCTTTCCTTCCTCCCTTCCTCCCTTCCTCTCTCTCTCTCTCTTTCTTTCACACCAATGGCATGTGCAAGTTCCCAGGCAGGGATCAAACCCATATCATAGCTGCGACCCAGGCCACTGCAGTGATAATGCCAGGTCATTAACCCACTGTGCCACAAAGAGACTCCTCCTTCTTACTTTTTAAGGTTTTTGAAAATAACAACGACTGAAATATAGACCTAACAGCAGTGCCTGATACTGTGTTTCACTTTTTCACTCTGACAGCAAACATCATGTTAAGCCTATCTTAAACCAAACTAAGACCAAAGGTAATACACCCTGGCTCTGAGGGTCCATCTTATCTCTGCAATACACAGCCATGGATCAGAAATCCTAAAAACCATGAAGGATTAAAGGCAGCTCTGAGATGATGATGAAAGCACTGTTCACATTCACAACAAGAAAGATTCTCAATAAACCCCAAATGTTTACTTATTAAAGTGACATTGAAAATACAACTGTTTTCAGAGTTTAACATCACAGATGAAATTTAATTTACAGTGAATTTGATTCCACCATTGCTGAAGTCTAAAGGTAATCTGTGGAGTGGGAAGTGCCTGGGAAGGATTGATGCCCCGAAAACAGAGTGTAGCTTGAAGCTATTGAGGCATGCGGGGCTAAAATGCTTCACATCTAGAAGCTGAGCAGCTTCTGTAGCTATTTTAACCTCTAGAGAATGGTCTCAGTCCTGGGACCTTGCAGGTGAACAGTTCAGATCTGGAGTTTGCTCAGGTTTCTGAGAAACTCATTGTTCCAGAAGGATCTTGCCAATGTCTTTGAACTTTCTGGGATTGAGCGAAAATTGCAAAGAATGGAAAACCATGATCTAACCGCCCTCTCAGATTCTGGGGTCTATATAACTCCAAAGTAGAAGAGGCCTTTGTAGCCCTGTACTAGAATTCTAGGAGCTCTGAAGCCTTCCCAAGTTCAAAGAGTTGATATTCTAATCAAGAGCACCCCGAGAACATTTAGCTATTCAATGCCCAAGACTGCTGGCTATGGCAGGTTGTTCATAGAAAAGACAGTTACACTACTCCCAGGGATTTATCTGCATTACAACAAAAGAGTATTTGGTTCAAAAATCTCATTTTATTTTATTTTTTTACTTTATTTATTTTTTCTTTTTGGCCATGCCTGTAGCATGCAGAAGTTCCTGGGTCAAGGACTGAAACTGCACCACAGCAGTGGCCTGAGCCAAAGCAGTGAAAATGCCAGATCCTTAACCTGGTGAGCCACAAGGTAACTCCAAAAAATCTCATTCATGTAATTTCACAGTACATCCAGGAACCATATATTTATTTTAATAATCACAAATATATGACGTGTGTGTGTGTGTGTGTGTGTATTTCATGTGGTTGTAAGAACATTTTCAAAATTCAAATATATATTTCTTGCCGTACATTCCTATCTGGCACCTAAGTTTTTATTGTAATTTCTTTATTGCAATTTGGGGTAATATCTTTTTAGCTATTGGGAAAGATATATACGGTATAATAGCTAAAAGCAGAGACTTCTAAGCCAGACTGCCAGGGTTTAAATTTCAGTCCTACCACTTGGTAGCTATGTGACCTTGGGTAGGTTCCTTAACTTCCCTGTGCCTCAGTTTCCTTGTATATTTAATATGTGTTAATAATTATGCCTACTGTGAAGGATTATTGTACAGATTAAATGAATTAATATATATGAACACTTAGAAACACCTGGCACCACACAGTGTTTACCTTTATATGTTCACCTTTGTGTGTGTGTGTGTGTGTGTGTGTGTGTGTGTGTGTGACAAAGATGGCTGGATATACACGATATATTTCAGTTTTATGCTGTCAGATACACTCAAAATACGGTTCCTTGAACCATCAGTGTCCATATCACCTAGAAGACCGTTAGAAATACAAATGCAGGATCTCTTAAATTTCTTATGTATACTAAAATAAAATGATTCTTATGTACACTAAGTCTGAGAATCAATATCAATATCAATTTTGCTTTTATTTTATTTATTTTTTTAGGCCATGCCTGTGGCGTGTGGAAATTCCTGGGCTAGGGATCGGACCTGTACCACAGCAGTAACCTAGGCCACAGCAGTGACAACGCTGGATCCCTAACCTGCTGTACCACAAGAGCACTCCCATTTTTGCTTTTATCTATTGTCTTTTGAAGATCATACCAGATACATACAGCTGCCACATAATTTTTATGTATGCTAAAACTTGAGAATCATTGTTTTTATTACCTTTGCTTTTACGTTGTTATTGTCTTTTGAGATTACACCAGACATTTATAACTGTCACAGTCCATTTTTTCCCTCTAATCCCTAATGGCATTAAGGATTGAATCTTACCGAACATTCACTTTATTATAAACGTGTCTGAAATTTTTTCTCTACGATATATCTTTAGTTTTTGTTGATGATTATGTTATACTGAAGAAGCATTGATCAGACCTGGTATTAAAAAGCTGTATTCAAATCCACATTCTAACTATCTGGGGAACCTTCCTACAGCAAGTTGGAGATTCTCTGGATCTCAGTCTTGCCAAAGGGAAAATATTCTTATCTTAGAATTTTAAGAGTAAATTTTAGATGATCAGTAACTATGTGAAAGATCTTTGTTAAAGTGCCACTGTAATTTCAGAAAATATCTGTATAATTATGATTAACAGATTAGACGTTACATTTCAAAATTTCCTGATTAGGACATTCTGACCAATGTCTACCGTTTCCCAAAGGTTATCTAAAGAATTGCAACCTTTCCTTTGGTTTAAGTAACTATGCCAGGTTGCATCATATTGCTTTTTAAAATAAATCCTACGGTTAAAAAAAATTCATTGTCAGTTTAGAATCACATGCTTCATGGCATATGAAGGAATACGCTGGATTCAACTTCTCCAGTGAGACTTAATAGTTCATGTATTGACCTTCAAATTAGGAGATAGAAGAAAAGACGTGAAATAAAATGACATAATCTCACAACTCTTGAAATTAAATTAAAGCTACACAATGACAGCTTTAAATTTCAAAAATATTATGAATAAAAAATGAAAACATACGGAATAAAATATGGTTTAAATGTATACATGCTGCATTTACATTAGCCAAAAGAAAGAAGAAAAGTGTTCTACAGTATTTTTTAATTGAAGCATAGTTGATTTACAATATTGTTTTAGTTTCAAGTCAGCAAAGTGATTCAGTTATACATATAAATATATTTTATTCTTTTCCATTTTAGTTAATTATAAGATACTGAATACAGTTCCCTGTGCTATACGGTAAATCTCTGTTTTTATTCTACAGTAATGTTTAATGGCTTATTTTTTACTTTCCAAGGAATAAGTAGGCATCAAAAATGCCCTAACTAAAAGAAACACACACACACATTAGGTTTTCTTCTTAAGCTTAGCGCTGCTCTGTTATATTTCATTATTTTTATTACGTCTTTTGCTACAGATGCTATGTAAAGTAAAACCAGTAAAACCTCAATACTTCAAATATAGTCTAGTGACTGAGTGCCCCAAAGTATACTTTCTAAAGAGTATTTACGAGCAAAAGGTGAAGAAACTGACTGGCAGAGATGTCAGCCAAAGCAAGATGATATAGGATAGGTGGAAAGAACAAACTGGAAGTTTTTTGTCTTTTTTTTTTTTTAGGGCTGCACCTGAGGCAGATGGGGGCACCCAGGCTAGGGGTCAAATCGGAGCTGTAGCTCATATGGGGTTCCCAGGCTAGTGGTCGAATAGGAGCTGTAGCTACCACACACAGCAACATGGGATCCAAGCCTCATCTGCAACCTACACCACAGCTTATGGCAACACCAGATCCTTAACCCACTGAGCAAGGCCAGGGATCGAACCTGCTTCCTCATGGATGCTAGTCAGATTCCTTTCTGCTGAGCCACGATAGAACTTTCCACACTGGTACTTTCAAAGGGTAAATTCTAACTAGCTGGGTGATTTTAGGATGACCTGTAAAATGAGGAAGATTACTTGTAAACTGTATTTTTGGTTTGTTTTGTCTTGTTTTTTGCTTTTTAGGGCCATACCCATAGCATATGGAAGTTCCCAGGCTAGGGGTCCAATCAGAGCTATGCCACAGCCACAGCAATGCCAGATCTGAGCCAAAATTGCAACCTACACCACAGCTCACGGCAACAGCAGATCCTTAACCCACTGAGCTGGGCCAGGGATCAAACCTGCGTCCTTATGGGTACTAGTGGGGTTCGTTACTGCTGAGCCACACCTGGAACTCCACCTATAAATTGCCTTTGAAGCACCCTCACAGCATCTTAGAAAGTACTGCTGCTAGGATTATCAAAACAATTCCCTTTCCCAGAATACCTGCCTCTGCTTTTTGACTCTGGCAAAAATTTAAGACTTTTCTAAGACATCTCTCTTGGTTAAACTCTCTATTGCAACAAGAATAAAAGTAGTTTATACAGTGCAATAGCAACAGTTGTAGTACTGCTCTTGCAAGTTTATTTTTTGATATAGTTTAAAAGACTGATCATTTTTTCTACAACTATGAACTTACTGTTTCAATGCAAACCTTAACACAATTGCCTTTGTGAAATAAGCCCTGGGGTTTGTCCACAGTTATAATGAGTGTAAAGCAACGAACTGGGTAAAAGACTTTACATTGAGAAATTTCTGGAATTTCTGGCTTACAGATTTTTTTTTCCTTAAACCATTAAGATGCTTATGCAAATGTAAACAGATTAGCATGAATGAGTGCTAATGGATTTCTTAATAAGATAACACTCTAGTATTCCCCAGAACAAATACTGGAAGCTCTGGATGTAAGAATATAAGCCAAAGAAAAAATTTTAAAAAAAGGATGGTGCATTTTTCTGTGACTTCTTCAAACTCAGAAAGTACTCTGGAAGTGATTCTACAAAAGATAAAGGCTGGTCATGTGGTACTCTTGGTGGAAAAGTTGTCAATCAAATCGATAATTTTGAATGGGTACCCAAACCTTGAGCATAGGGAAATAATATTCTTGAAAATATCATTGTCTTGGATTTCTAAACCTCCACTCCAAGTTCCTTGCTCCCCCAACCCTCACCCCAAAACTTTGGATCCCAATTTTAAGGATAATGATTCTATCTAATACCATTGAAGTTGAATAACTTGTTCAAGGTCTAATAAATAGCAGTCCAAAGGTCAACAAATATTTAGAAAAAATAAAGATGTTTAGGGCAACTGGCTCTAACTTCACAAGCATAATAAATCACAGGGCCAGTGAAAATTTGTTTTTTTTTCTTTTTCTAAGTCAAAGGGAAGCTCTCTGTGCCTAAATGTTTCACAAGTACTCTGTTGTATTTCCTTTAAAGAAAAGTGCTTTTTAGTGTAAGTACCGAAATTTTCATACTTTTCCTGCTAATATACATACCTCTTTTAAAATGTGTTGGAATTGCAAGTAACATCAGGCCTTCTACCACTTATACAGTAGCTGAGGCACTGAGCTAAACTCTTTACAAACCGCTGTCATGTAATTCTCACCTAACTGTATAACATAGATATTATTCTGCCCCCCTTTACTGAAGAAACTGAAGCTAAGGAAACCAATGTCACAAACCCACTAAAGGAGATAACAGAATTCAAACTTATGTCTTTAGAACCTTGTTCCACTGCTTATGCTAAACTGCCCAACTTAGGTCATATGACTGTTATTCATTTTAGAATTCAAGTCAGGAATTGACCTTTCTACATATAAGTCCTGCCTTCTGTTTGCATGCGTGTGCATACATGCACATGTGACTCATACATGCACAGGTGACATGATGAGGGCCTGAATTATCTGAATGGTAAGGGCTCAACCTGAGGTCTCTACCTAATGCCCTGTAAACTTTCCTGATGTTACAGACTGCAGAAGCTGGTCAGTTCTAAACAGTGAGGAAACTACTGATCCTTCACAATTGAATGAACTAATCGCTAAAACAGGCTTATTCACATTTGCTTGTCTGTTGTTTTAATTTATATGATAAATATTTATTAATCAACAATTATGTACCAGGAAAGATGCCAGCCTCTACAGATAAAGTACTGAACAACACAAGCTTGAAAAAAACTCCATCTATAGCTTTGCTTCAGACAATTTAGCTGTTTGGTACACATGATGGGCCTGAAACATCTGCCTATGACTTAAAATGCATTTCTATTTCATGATAAAACACAGCTCCTTTTAATCCCTAATTTGTTGTTTATTAGCAATTCATTCTAGGCATCTGTAATACAAATTCACATTCACTATATTTAGTTTCCTGAATTCTCCCATTCTTTAATTTATTTTACAGCCGAGAAGCTTTGTCCCCAAATGAGTGTCATCAGCATCGATTCCCACCTGATCAATGAAAAGACATGAATCCCACGACTGAGAGCTTTTGCAAGTACTCTTTATAAACTCTGCAAATATGAATTGTTTTTTTGAAACAGGTAACCAACAAAAAATATAAAATGAGGTATGCATGCTCACATAACATGGTAATAACCCGAGACTCTCAGGTAATCACAATAAATTCATGTATGATTGAACCACTATATGAAATTGGCAACATACAATTTTGACCTACAAAATGGCAATTATATATGCTTCACCCTGATATTAATTTTGACTCCTCTCTGAATTGAGCTACACATTAACGCTGAAAAACCCTACTGCCCACCCAAAGTCTTTCACTGAGTTAAATTATTTTTAAAATGTAAACATAACACTGACAAACCTGAACGGCATCTGGTCTGCCAATACTGACATGCCCAATCACTGAAAATACTTCTGATTTATTCTCTCCTAGTCAGTAACTATAGGTCCAAAGTCAATTTGCCATATAAAAACTGTTTTTCTGTTAACACAAATACAGACATGATTTCAAGAGCTAAAACCAATATTCCATATATACCAGATATAAATCCCACACCACTGGAAATTAAAAACAAAACTATAACCAGAAGAGTTCACTAAATATAATTAAAGAAAATATTAGGAGTCTGAAAGGGCTGAGAGGCAAAAGAAAAAAAAGCTAAGCTAAGTCTTTTAGGACTACGAAACCTAAAGTTTTTTTTTTTTCCTATAAATTTGTTAAAGAGAATCTGTCTCTGGGTTGAGAACTTGCTTGCAAAGTTTCTGCCTAGAGCAAGATATTCAGAGCCAACTTGTTAACTCCTAATAAAACAAGGCTTGGAAGGAAAATGCTTCCAGCCCCATAAGTGAATTGTATCAGTCAGCACTGTGATAATACCATACAAGTGGTTTTCTTAGGTATATTTTCCCCTTATTATCAGCTTCCTCTTTCCATTATAGTAAGGTCCACAAAAAACACATAGATCCACCATAAAGCAACTGGCATCTGGACATCTTTGTTCTTTTTGACAATCAAAGCTCATGGGACCCGTTATGTTCCATGGAAAAAGTGAGCATTATCCACTTTTACTGCATCTGAATGCTATTGTCGCTTTTGGTTTTGAATAATGCTTTATCATAACTTGAAAATACTGATCATTTCAAATATTCCTATAACTTTCTGATAGGTTCAAGCTACTTATATCTAATAACATCTTGGTTTTTACTCTTCATTTTAATCTAAAACTGTAATTTCACAGGTGAATTCACACATAATACAGAAAGATCATATTTTAAAAACTTTTTCGTACCACTTAGAAGCATTCTATGTAGATTAATTCTTCAATTCAACCTATTAAGGAAAAATGAATCCAAGAAATAATCAACCCGTAATTCATTCTTTCCACTGGCTCTTCTCTCTGATTTCAGAGGGCTTAAATGTTTGGAGCCATTATTTTCAGGAAAATACTCAATAATTTAGCTGGAAAAACCTCAAAGTGATGTTTTTCTTAGGCTATGCAAACGGTCTCTAATTTTTACTTAATAGAGGTGTTACTGTCCCTTTCAGTGGAATTGAGTAACAATTGGTAAATCTTTAGCTCAAAAACTAGTTAACATAAAAAGAATGATCTTAACCAATTACTAGTTTGCTAAGGACATTTATAATACGAATTAAGCAAGCAAAGATTTTCTTTTTTCTCTCAACTGACACATCTGATAACAAATAAAATTAGTCATAATATAATATGTGCAAAAAAAAATTGCTCTGGAGTTCCCTTCGTGGCTCAGTGGTTAATGAATCCGACTAGGAACCATGAGGTTGCGGGTTCGATCCCTGGCCTTGCTCAGTGGGTTAAGGATCCGGCGTTGCCGTGAGCTGTGGTGAAGGTTGCAGACGCGGCTCAGATCCCACGTTGCTGTGGCTGTGGCGAAGACCGGCAGCTACAGCTCCTGTTAGACCCCTAGCCTGGGAACCTCCATATGCCGCGGGTGCAGCTCTAGATAAAAAGGCAAAAAGACAAAAAAAAATTGCTCTAAGTGCATATGTTCATATCAATTCATCTATATTAAATTCAATTCTATTAGTATTTACTAAGTATCTACAATATTCAATGTCCTATGTTCACAGGCCTCAGAGAATGGCACAAAATGGATGGGTCCCCAAGACGTTCTTTCAAGGAATTTTTTGTCTAGTAGAGAAATGATTCAAGAATCAAATTTACTATGAAACGAGAAACTTAGAAGTTGAGAGTTTAAAAGGCTCAATGTTAGAACTCACAGCCTGACTTATACTCCAGATGACTCCATAGATTTATGTCTATCCCCTTTGGGAATTCAGGAGTCCAAAGTCAGACAATTTCAAATTCTTGCATAGGGTAACGTGAAGGCCTATCATCAGTCAGCAAACAGCTAGTTAACTGCCTACCATAGACAATGGTCTGTGTTAGTCCCAGCATTTCTCATGGCACTTGAGCACCTTGAAGATGTAAGTGTTTTTCAGCTTTTAACTTTGTAAACCATTTGAGGAAAAGCAAATAGTAATTTCTATTGAATTGATCAAGAGACTAAGACAATTCTCTGATTTAACCTACTGGTTTCCCCAAAATAAGAGGACATCACCACAATCATAACAGATTTTAAATAAACTGGACATTTCCTGGTCTACACACAAAACCTCTCATTTGGCAACTTTGCAGATTCCTCATCAGGCGTCATCAGCTCCATCTTCGTATTTGAGGTTTTAATTTTGTTTCTCATCAAGACAAATGGAAATCTGAAGCGATGAGAAATCTAAAGCATATTGCAAGGAAAAGCTAAAAACTAAAGAGACCTAAACCGTCCTAATTGTCATCTCAATGCAACTTCCGGCATCTCTCTCACTGTTTCCCAAACAGAGTGGGTCCAGAACCTATTTCAGGGCTCCTCACCAAGCCCTATGCCAACCACTCTGTCTCCTTCACCCCACCCCCATGCCTCATTCTTTACCACTCACTCCATCTCCAAGACCTGTCTCCTTATCCATCTCCCTTCCTTCCCTCCAGGTTCTGAAGACGACAGCCATTTCTCTTTCTTTCAAAGGTGAGGCGTCATCTGTGCCTCAGACCCCATCCCTTCCTAGTCTGTGAGCTTTCGCCTGTCATCCTTCTCCTTCCCAGCCTTTGGCCTCCCCTGGCTCGATCCTCTCTTTCCTGAACACTGAGGTGGGGGTAAAAATATGTGTTTCATTTAACCCCAGTGCTGCACTTGACTGCTTTTATAGCTTCTCCTCACTAAGTCAATATCTGCTATCCTCATTTCCTTGACACCTTCATCTCAGATGCATATAGTTTCCCTTTGTTCTCACGCTACGGGAAATAGCTCCCACCAATGTCATTATGATCCCTTTTTTGCCAAGGCTAAGAGCCTCTTCTCCTTCGAAGGTCACTTTTCCTTCTCCTGCCACCCTTGATAACATTTCTCCACTGGTATCCCATCTTCCCTTGCCTGCCCACGAAACCTCACTTTCTTCCTAATCATGTTTTCTGAACACATGGCCCGTTTATCTCTCAAAACTTTCAATCCCCTCCTGTTCCCACTCGCTCCTTCAGAGAACCCTCCTTTGGTATCATTTTAACTATTACATCCCAAAAATCTGGATCCAGAATCTATTCTCTAGCCTTGTCTTTTGGTCAGGTGACTCCCTTTAAACGGTCCGGTGGACATTTCTATCTAGTTCACCAACTCTCACTGAAGCATCAGCAACTTCCTCTCAGTTTATATTGTCCCATTTCTGTCAAAACCATCAAGAGTCACTTAGGCTCAAAACCTTGGACTCTACTTTGATTTCCCTAGCTCTTCCCATACACATATTGCATTGGTCACTTCTTTCTTTCTCATTTCCACCACCAAAACAAAAGCCTCAGTTCCCTCACTGTCTCACTTCCACATATTACTGACATAGATTCTATTTTGCCTCTATCCTTCAGGGTGTGTATACCTCCCCTTCTCCCTCCCACCTGCTTCTCCTCCTGCCATACATACTCACATCCATACACAGTTTTAGAAGGTCTCTAGAGAATTTTTTAATGCCCATCTTCATCATTTCACTATGTTGCTAAAAAACCTTCAGTGATTCTCAGAATGTCTCAGCTGTGCTTTCAGAGTTTCCTAAGGTGTAGTCACTACCTTCCCAATCTTAGTTTTCTTCACTGTAACATAAATGTTCTCCACAGCCAGGTCCTAAACACTTCTGCTCTTTCACCAATGTTTGGTGTCACCATCAATCCCACACCCAGCCATGTTCTCTCCTGTCCTTTTCACCAGTCAAAAATCTTAACAATTTTGGGAGTTCCCGTCATGGCACAGAGATAATGATCCCAACTAGTAACCATGAGGATGCAGGTTCCATCTCTGGCCTCGCTCAGTGGGTTAAGGATCCGGTGTTGCCACGAGTTGTGGTGTAGGTCAAAGATGTGGCTCGGATCTGGTATTGCTGTGGCTGTGGTGTAGGCTCGCAGCTATAGCTCCCATTCGACTCCTAGCCTGGGAACCTCCATATGCCGAGGTACGGCCCTAAATAGCAAAAAAAAAAACAAAAAACAACAAAAAAAACCTAGCCATTTTGGGCATGTGATATTACAATAAAATGATAAATGCACTGCCATTCTAGACATACTGGAAAACTCCCCATAATTTCTTAAACACATCATGCTCTTTTATACCTCTGCATCTGTATTCATGAACTTGCAGTTGCCCAAAATGTTCTTCCTTCTTTTTCTCTTTGCAAAACTCAGTTTGTCCTTAAGGTATAACACATGTGCTGCATCTTATCGAAATACCCCTCATCCCCAAAATGTGTTACATTATTATTTTATAGAGAATGTAGGGTTTTTGAAACTAGGAACTGTGTATTGTAATTCTTTCAAACAGTAAGTAAATATGATGAATGGATGAAGAAAGGAAGAGGTTATAAAAGCAGACCTTTATTCCTTTCCATTCTTTTTTAACATGCATTTTAAATGGCTTATAAATACTATAAATATGAAAAGATAGCCAGTTTGTTTCTTTTCATCTTCAAACCACACTGTTGACAAATGAATGCTTTTTCTTCTTTAAATGTTTATGAATAAACACATTCAGGCTAAAGAAGCAGCTACCAGTACAGCTAGAATGAGCTCCTTAAGATTAAAGTAAGAAAGGAGTCCACATCTGAGCTAAGATCCAAGACATTCCTCATTCACCACTCTTTAACTTGATGACACTGCCAACAAACTGCTAATTGGACACCCGGGCAGGGTACTGTGATCAGTGAAGGCCCATCACTGATCACCAGAGTGTAAACGCACACAGCTCTTTCAAACGTTGGAGAACCAGTAAGATGGAAAGGGCTTGTTTGTGGAAGTTATGTTTCTATGTCCATGAATATGATATTTATACAGAATGCAAGGACTGGATGTTGTCATTACCTCACACAAGGTACAATATAAGCAGAGGGCAGACAAACTTCCTCGTCAAATACCCTCATGTGGATCCAAAGCTGAAAGTAAATTTCTTTCATGACTCAGGAGAATTAGATAGACAAAAGTTAAGTTACTTTTACCTCATCAGAGCTAAACAACAGCAGAGGCAGACGTACCGGCAGTTGATTAAAGGCATTGTCCTGACCACCATGGCTAAGCACGAGCTGCCTTATGGAACCAGGTCAGAGGACATTGATTTCTCTATTCAACTTTGAGGCACCACTTTGTAAATGACACAATCATTTTTGGGTATAAGAGGTGCTTTAAATGTGGTAACATTATATCATTTCAGCTATAATGATCATAATTACTTATTTCTTTTAATCACAACCCACTTAACCACTTTAGTACAGAGAACTAGTTCAAGGAGTTTAATTTTCATTCAACATCTAATCTTTGTGTTTACTGAAACCCTCCATGGGCTTTGTTTACTGTCTGCTTGCTGGCCTGGATGTTTGATCTTGCAAGACTAGATCAGACAGGGTCAGATAAAATACTGATTACTAGAATAAACCAGGCTTGAGGAAGTAACACTGGTTTTTAAAATCCTCATTTCTCCCAGCTTTTTAATATTTGCAAAATAAACTCAAGTAAACAAATAAAATTAAGACCACTAGCAATCAGTTCTTGAGTAATGACTGAGAAAAGGAAAGTGATGGGGATAATTTTGCTTTCTGGCCAAAATATGGGGTTTGGTTAGGGCCATTCATTCTAGTGGTATTATTTTATGACACAAATAATTTTGTGATATCCACTAGATTTATGTGAACTTTCAGTGACCCTTTAATTCTTATGACATATTAAATACTCGAGACTGACCTGACCAAAGACGACAGTTCATTTTACATTTGGTACCAGATAAAAAACACTTCAAATATAAAATTATATTCTTTTAACTTATTAATTTTTAATTAGGAAACATTTAAAATATACAAGCCCTTCTTTGTTAAGGTGCTTTCCTATTCTTATAAGATCCCCTGCAAAAGTAGATTGCCATAATAGTGTAATTTCTAATAGTACTACCCATAATTGCCACCCAGTTTCAGAAACATGATGTGGCAAGTTTATGTCTAAATAGATTTAATACAAAATAAGATTCTGGCTTAAAAACTTAAATGTTTTAATAAAATGTGTAGAGTTTATGAAAGAAAAGTTGATGGGTATATCCTATATAATCCCCCAAATTCTTGAAAATAATTTTGTAATAGCACAAAAGCTTCTTTCTAGGTCCCTATGGATTATCCTTGTGTCCAACACTAAAACAACTACACAATAAACTATTAATATTAGACTTTTTTTTTTGCTTTTCCACAAAATGTACATTTTTCTTAAACCTGGGGGCTTCTGAACTCTACATTGTAATAACCTAGGCCAGAAGCAATTAGAGTATGAGATGAACTACAATTTCAAAATGTCATCTAAATCAACTAACTACTCCATCTACCCACTTCATATCCTTCAATATCAAAAACTCCTGGAAAGCAGGTTCATGGTTCTGGACTTTAAAACCAGAGTACACAAACTGTCTCCCCATCCATCCTGAATTAACACTAATGCTAACTCAAATATGTCTGTGTCAACTATGACTGTCTTTGAAATTAAAGAAAAAAGGTAAACAGAATGTGCTTTGCTGTGATCACTGGGGAAAATAAAGTTAACATGCTAAACCAAACCAATGTAGGACTTTTTAAAGAATAAGTGTAAATAGTTTAGCTATAATAACAACAAATTCAAAAAATGCACATTAAAATGTTTACTTCAAAATTTAGACAATTCCATTTGTATATAGTTTTTACATCTGTTTTTAATGATATCAAATTATTGATTATTCATTTTTCTCATATTTATTTAAGCATTAACTATAGAATTTGCAATCTGATCTTTTTTTTTTAATCCTTTCAGTAGACTTTTATTTTTGCCAGGTTTTAGTCATATTTACTTTGATCTTTCAGAGTATATAATTATTTTACTGTTTATTTATTTCTATGAGAAGAGAAAAAATTTTTGACCTAGGAGATCTATATGTGGCAATTTGTAACAGAATCACATAGCTTATGTTTAGGAAATCATGGTTTTGATTAAGGAGCAACCATTTAGTTCCCACTGTTTTATTAAAACAGACATTAGCAGATAATAGGAAACATATTTAACAATGTAGCCTGCATTTAGTTTGGGACATCAGTAAGTTAGCTTGAGATTTTCTTCTAGACTGAATATCAGCAATGAGACATGTAAATTGGTAACTCTGGAATGGAAACAAAGTGGGAGGGGGGAGGGGGTGGTAGGGATGGTAGGCAAGAAAAGACAGAGAACTTTGACTTCCAGGTTCCCAGGAAGAGCCCTAAGGTAGAATTCTGGCTTGGCTACTTCATTTCCAGATTTGAAATCCATTACCTTTTTTTCTGTTTTCATTTTGAAAATGGATGCACACAAATAGAAACTCTACAAACAAAATCACTGCTTTCTCAAGAGAAATGAATTCTACTAGATAGGAACGCCCACAGCGACATTTATTCATGGCATAAAGCTTCTATCAAATGAAATGTTCCTGTATAGGTCCAACACTTCCTTTTCTCTGAAGGTCGAAAGTTAATAAAATGCACTTCTCTGGGGTGTTTATTTTCTGTGCACCATTATACCTGTCATGAATTCTTTGTTTTTCCTCCCACTCCCTTGGTTGATGAATCAACACCACTTGAACTGTTTTATGGCAGCTTGTGTTTACTTCACACATACCTTAACCTTCCCTTTTCTCCTCCTACTGACACACACACATGCACACACACACACTTTTCAACAGCAATGACTAGCTCCATCTCTTTGAATTGCATGTGTACACAGTGTCTGGCAGCCTCTTCAGGTGTGGATCCTTGACCTCCTGATTGAAATCAAGGTCTCAGTCTGCTTTTATGGCACTTAAAGATTTAACTGTGCATTTACTATCTTGAAGAAAAAAACAGAGCTTGAAGAACTGAATTTCTAAGGAAGAAAGAAGAAAAGTAGAAGACATAAGTATTAATGTGCGTGTGAACAGATACACAAACACACACACACACACACACACACACAGATTCTGCAGTGGCAATTCTGAAAACACTAGAGTGAAGAGTTTCCAGTCTTTCTGAATCTGGAATTACACTCCTGACTATTAAAAGAGGACGCTCTCTTCCTTTCTCTTATAACAGCAAGTAAAGGGGATCTAACAAATGACCTTGACGCTGCGTGATTCTTTTGATTTTTTTAGCCAAAGACAATATTGTTCAAGCACTTTAACAGTCTGATTGTCAAAGAAAAACTTAGAGGCAACACTTACAGAAAAGAAATGCTTCTGAACCACACAATCATGTTTTATAATGAGAAAGCTATTCATCTTATCCTGTACAAGAGTTAATATTAATAACGCTCTAAAGTAAGTGCCCAAATCAGAAACTAGAGGATCCTAAGAATTTCAGAATATGTTGAAAAGGAATGACTCAATTCAATTTTCAGTGAACTTAATTCCTCCTGGTAGTTCAACATCTTGACTGTTCTTATAAATTGTATGCTTAGCATAAAATGCTCTTATTCCTTTGTAATCAGAAATGTGCCACCAATGCAAATAAAGCTCATTTCCTCAAAAGGTAACCTTGTAAACAAACTTCCAAATACTCAACAGCCAAGAGGCATTACTTCCACATTGTCTCCCTAGAGGAAAACTGCAGTAGTACAAACAAGTGAAATCATCCTTTACTTTTGCCTGCCTACCATGTACTGTCATTTAACTCTCTCAGACAGGGGCAGTGAATCTTCAGCAAAGCTCTGCATGCCTGTATTAAAGCATGATGGATGATGTTATAATCACACAAAATATGGACTAGAAGGACCCTCAAACACCAACTTGTTATGTTACCAAAAACTCCCCAAATCTCCTCACGGTATGCATTTGAATTGAATAGCATTTAAACTGGAGTGAGAACAACAGAATTTCTTCAACACTGATAAATTTGCAAAAGCAAAATATCACTGATATATTTAAAGGAATGGATGGCCTGTATAGTATGCCATTTATTATATAGGTGAATTGTATATTCAGGACCAGATATAATTGCATATATAATATACTACTGCTAGTACAACTACTACTATTAATTACTGTTACATTATAGCTATTGTATATTATGACATTACTTTGTGAATGTCTTAACATATTTAGTCCTCACTGCTAGCCAGTGACTTACTTTTACTACTTTCAGTTTTCAGATTAAGTCTTGGTTAAGTAAATAACTTGTTCAAGCTCACACAACTAGCAAACAGAAGACAAAGATTTGAATACAAGCCCGTCTTGTAATATCAGTCCTTCTACTTTAACCACTGCTCTGGAATTGTCTCCAAGTAAACACATCAAAACTCAGCTTCTGGCCAAAGATTTTCTGATACCACCCAATCATTTCAATTTGTTAATTGGTACTTAAACTATGAGTGCTGATTTAACCTAGAATGACTGCTTTTAAATTTCCATTAATAAATTAATGAAAATGATTTATTGATTGAGCTTTTTTTTCTTTTTCTCATGGACTTTTATTATATTTATAGTTGTACAACCATCATCACAATCTAATTTTACAACATTTCCATCCCAAACCCCTAGCCCATCCCTCCCCCAACCAATCTGTCTCCTTTGGTAACCATAAGTTTTTCAAAGTCTGTGAGTTAGTTTCTGTTCTGCAAATAAGTTCATTGTATCCTTTTTTTCATATTCCACATAGGAGTGACTGACTGAGCATATGACTGACTGAGCTTTTCATCTTTTTTTTTTTTTTTTTTTTTTTTTTT
>PVHT020000144.1:1525572-1743760 GCA_004024745.2 Catagonus wagneri
ATACACTACTATATAGAAAATAGATAAGAAGGATTTACTGTATAGCACAGGGAACTATATCCAATATCTTATAATAACCTGTATTGTTTTTTTTGAAAAATATACAACTGAATCACTTTTCAGTACACCTAAAACTAACACAGTATTGTAGATCAACTATACCTCAATAAAAAAAGAATCCTACCTTTATAAAAATTGTATAAAATTTTATTAGTAATTATATCTCAATTAGCATAAGTTCCCAAGAATCTACAACTCATTGACCTAAGAAAATAGGCTTCAAAAATAAAAGTCAGCTTACCTTTAATCTTCTTGTATTTCTTATACCATCTCCCAAACTCCTGGCACTTGGTTGCTGATACGTTGGCATAATAAGTGCTATTTACAATGGATGAAATCATACTCTGTAAAGAAAAAAAAAAAAACAGTTATTCTTCCATAAATATGAGTATGAGTGTATCTTTTCAGGGACAAAAAAAGGCACACTACAGTACACATTCATCTCCTTTGTCTTTTAAATCTGAAACAGTCACCCTCCTGCAAACTAAATTATTAAACACAATTATCGAAATATATGATTCCTATAACTTGTACAATGACAGTGCATTCTCCAAAAATCCAACCCCAGGATAATGTCAAAGGTGGGGGGTGGGCAGGGCATCCAGACTGAATGCAAAGAGAAAGAAGAGCTATGATTTGGGATATAGGAACCCAAGCAAAAGGTGAGATCAGATGCTCCTGCATCTGTATTCCAAATAATGCCTTTCAAATGCTTCTGTTCCGCTTCCAACTGCAACAAGCTTCCACAGCCAAGAATCTGAGAACATCCGTGCTACACAGTGCAGAACAACATTTAGAGAAATAAGTTAAATTAATATAATTTATAGAAACGTGTGATTAGCACTTGTGTGAAAATTCACCAAATGAAAAAATTAACAGTGCTATTTTAGACCTGGGGAAACTAAACATAACACTTGTACTGTGTTTCAACCAAAAATGAATCAAAGCTAAAACTTTCTGAGTCCTTAAGTACCTGATTCCTTCTTGCCCTTCATCCTCCTCTCTCTTGTCAGTTCAACCCCTTAGCTGATTTGTTTGCAATTGCAGTTAAAAGGAAAGAGAAGGGGAGCACAACCTGACTTACCACTGAAAAATTAAAAATTATAACTGCGTACCTTGAATTAAATTTCATTCAGAGATATGTTTTCAGTCAATATGGCATGCTTGGACCAAGATTCATGGCAGATGTTAACTTATACCCAAGTGACTGTGATAGTACCGGTGTATGTTTTATATATAGACTTTATTTCTGCAAATTCTGTCTAAAAACAAATGGACATAAATAAGTCCAGAGATCCAAATGACCTACATAAGCTTTTATATTCTGTCTTGAAATCTCATCTTTCTTAAAAAAGGTATGTGGAGCAGTTGAGCGAAATCTTAGAACTTCTAATGGCCTTTCGACAAAGTAGTCAAGATAAAGAAGATAACAATAAATCAAGGCATTGGCAAGTTATTTACCAGAAGGTTCCAA
The DNA here is from genome assembly GCA_004024745.2 of Catagonus wagneri. Lineage (NCBI taxonomy): Eukaryota > Metazoa > Chordata > Mammalia > Artiodactyla > Tayassuidae > Catagonus > Catagonus wagneri. Next base: position 1,527,107 of record PVHT020000144.1, read on the forward strand.
TGCCAGCAGACAGTCCTGCAAAGACTCCCATTTTAAGACAGGTCCCTCTGTGAGCCCACAGACTCTCTCTCTTTTTAATCACTCTGCAGTACTGAGGGGAGGAAGGGGGTCCTAATTCAATTCACAGAAACCTCTTTAGTCCTTTCTCCATAGCAAAGGGCTAACTTGCCAGTAGTCACTGATCTCTAAATGACAATTCTGTTCTCTAAGAGGAGAGACTAAGGAGAACGCTTTTCATATGAGAATCTGAACACAGCCCTGGAAACACAAAGAGCTGGTACCACCTGAGTGGATCTCAGAAACTTTCAGAGCCTTGCCTGATACCTTACAGAATCAACGGAATCCTAATCTCCTGAGGCAGGCTTCTGCTTTGCCTGTTATTGACAAAGGAGTAAAGAAGTCTCTTGGCTAGCTGGACTAGTTCCTTCCCTCCTTGGGCTGAGATTTTTCTCTTTGTCCCAGTCTGTAAGATCCTTGAGGACAGCGACTATGTTCCTTTCTCTCTTTCTCTTTCTCTTTCTTTCTTTCTTTTCCCCTCCCTTGAATCTAACACAGTTCTGATATGGGATATCTGAGTCACTAAAACATAACAGATGAAAAGGGACAAAGATGAAATTTTAAAATGCCATCTGCAATATCATAATAACGAAAAATTTAACATGAAAGCAGCCTAACAACAGATGCATCGGCCACTCTGGTCTATGTGAAAAATTGCAAAAGTACTTGTCATCTCTCTATGTTGTTTGTATGAATGCTACACTTTGGAAAGGCATAAGATACATAGCCATGGCAGGAGTCAGATCTAAACCCTACAGTGCAAAACAGTCTACAAAGCAGATTAAAATGCAAAATGTTTCAAGTACTGTCTGGAACTGCCCCTCAACTCTTCCTGGCCCATAGGCCAGGACACAAACTCATATCACTCTGGCCCCAGATAATCCATATTTCCCTCACTCCCTGGCCTCCCTTACTTTGCCTTTGCTCCAGATGCATCCTCATTAACACCCTTATGTTAATGGCCAACATCAATCTGTGTGGCAAGAAAATAAGTATCTGGGATGTTACCGACTTTTTTACCAAATGGTCTTATACTAGAGTCGGGTTCACATTCATTTAAAAAGGAGAAGTTGGCAGACACAGACACAGTATACATACACATAGTGGAATATTACTCAGCCATAAAAAAGGAATGGAATCCTGTCATCTGCAGAAACATGGATGGACCTTGAGGGTGTTATGCTAAGTGAAATAACTCATAGAAACACAAATGCTGTACTATTTCACTTACGTGGAACCTAAAAAAAACAAAACAAATAAAAGCAAACTCATAGATACAGAGATTAGACTAGTGGTTACCACAGCGGAAGAGGGTTGAGGGTGTGGTAAGTGAAACGGGTGAACAGTAAATGCGGAACATCTAAGACAAAAAATAATAAGGTAATAGGAGAAAAAAGGAGTCAGTTACTCTGAGATTCAGTCTGATTTGCTCTCTTCTCCATATTATTATAAATGTGTTTCTAACTCTACTGACCACAGAACAAAAAATAAATTGGTTTAAGCCAGAATTGAGCAAAGGAACTGGGTAACAAATAAAGGCAGTTTCCTAGAATATGAGGAACTTTAGTCATCAGAAGGATCTCTTGAAATTTGTGGCATGTTTTATTCACATTAATTCCCTGCAGGTCCTTATACTTAATTGACCCTTAAAATATCTTTACTGATACAAATTTTTATAATTCAATCTGAGAGAGCTTTAAAAACAGAAGAGGTGGAGTTCCCATTGTGGCTCAGTGGAAACAAATCTGACTAGCCTGAGGATGCAGGTTTAGTCCCTGGCCTCACTCAGTGGGTTGAGGATCAGGCATTGCCATGAGCTGTGGTGTAGGTCACAGACATAGCTCGGATCTGGCGTTGCTGTGGCTGTGGTGTATGGATCCCAGTGGCTACAGCTCTAATTGGACCCCTAGCCTGGAACCTCCATATGCCACGAGCACGGCCCCAAATTGATAAATAAATAAGTAAATAATAATTAAAGAAATAAAAACAGAAGAGGTATATCTTGAGGATATGTTCTATGAAAGGTCATGTTATGTCTTATTATTCCAGTTTTAAATGTGAACATTCTCTAACCCTAAATTAGACTGATATATTCTCATAGCCTGATACCGAATCACGAGGCCTAACTGGAATACTCTGAACACAAGGTCATATTAATGTTAGTATCAATTTATTTTTAAAACATCACAACTTAATTCATTATAAACAAAACCGAAAGGGGCTAACACAGACCCAGCACATGTTGACTTTTACTCTACAAGGAACAATGTTTTCTAGAGGTCCTGGTGTACAAAGAATCTGCATTTACCACATTTCATCCACTCTATAGTCATATTTTAAAAATACAGACATCCCTCCACATCCATGGGTTCTGCATCCAGAGATTCAAACAACTTTGGATTGAAAACATTTAGGAAAAAAATTCCAGAAAGTTACAAAAAGCAAAACTTGAATTTGCTGCACATACCCCAGGAACTATTAATGTGGCTTTTAATTTAGAGATGACTTAGAGTATATGGAAGGATGTGCATAAGTTACATGCAAATACTCTGTCATTTTAGACAAGGGCCTTGAGAATCTGAGGATGTGGGTATCTAGAACCAGTCTCCTAAGATACCAAAGGATGACTGTACTTTCAAGTCACTGAAACTGGGATGTATCTTACAGTCAATAGCATCTTAGACCTGATGAGATACAGTTGCCGCAACATGGGATGAGTAATGATTAAAAATCTCTCCCACCTACCACCCTGCCAAAAACAATCTAATTTCCATTCACTGCTTTTAAAAATACACATATAATTTTGTAGTCCTCATTGCTCTTTTATGTTTTCCAGGCATTCTAGAGTAACCATACAATTGTACTTTTAGAACACCCACAGCTTTTGGATAACCGAACAAGATCCGAATCCAGTTTTTTAAATCCAGAATACAAGCAATTCCTGAGTATCCATGTTAGTATAAAACAATACTGGCACAAATAACCCAAAAGATATGTATATTGTTACATTTAACACTTAAACAAAGGGACTATGTCTCAGTAAATATTAATATCTATGCTATAATTAGACAGATATTAAGTGACTGATAAAATGACTTTGTACTTACTAAGCATGCTCCATTTCACATGGTGGCGGGTTGTGAGAAAGAAAAGGGGGAGAACATGTGTGCAATGGGCAACTGAGGCAGCCCTACGGGGCACTCAGTCACAGCATAAACAGCACATGGATGGTGTTGTAGACAAAGTTTACTAAAAATATTACAAATTGAAATAAATAGGAAGGTTTAAGATGTCTTCCTAACTACAGAAAAATTTTTGAAAGTTTCAGACTTCTCTGAAATCAAGAAATTTTAAAGATGGAGACTGTATACAGGGGATCAAAATCTAAGTTTCCTCTCTTGCAGTCACTAACACATCTACCACTTATATTTGCAAGTGATTTTTTTAACAAAGTAAAATATTTGAGGAATCAGACTATATCAGAATTAGTTACTCCAAAGTTTATCAGCTAATTTGAATTTACTCTAAGCCCACTGCAAGAGATATTATAGCACTGTTATTAATAGCTATTATGTCTAGGCAGAAATTTTAGCTGAGAAAAATGAAGTTTCTTTTAGCTTCCTGAGACAAATTTTAGACTCTCTGTTTTCTGTTTTCTTGTTATAAGTATGGCGCCATTTTTCAAACCGAAGTCCTGGAAACTCAGAATGAACAATCATCTTGTCCAAGATCAAACAGCAGTGGATTAACACCATAAAGAGACATGACAACCGGCCTACACTATTTCATGGGACTGAAGAAGAGAAAATGATGAAAGGAAGGAAATATTCTCCACCATCTCCACCAGCTAGCACAAGCTCAAAGTGGGTACCACAACCAGTTCTTTAGACAAAGCAAGAAACAAGGGAACAAAAAAAAAGCACCAAAGTGGAGTTCCTGTTGTGGCCCAGTGGTTAATGAACCTGACTAGTAACCATGAGGTTTGCGAGTTCTATCCCTGGCCTCCCTCAGTGAGTTAAGGATATTGTGTTGCAGCTCCCATCTGGTGTTGCTGTGGCTGTGGTGTAGGCCAGCAGCTATAGCTCCAATTAGACCTCTAGCATGGGAACCTCCATATACTGCAAATGCCCTAAAAAAAGAAAAAAGAAAACAACCCCAAAATTGTGGCTCCTAATATGAGTTCATTAAGGAGTTTAGAATCAGATAAAATTAAGGAACCTAAAGGCAATTTAAAACTTAATAGGAGGAGTTCCCATCGTGGCTCAGTGGTTAATGAATCCGACTAGGAACCATGAGGTTGCGGGTTCGATCTCTGGCCTTGCTCAGTGGGTTAAGGATCCGGCGTTGCCGTGAGCTGTGGTGTAGGTCGCAGACGCGGCTCGGATCCCGCTTTGCTGTGGCTGTGGCGGCTACAGCTCCTGTTAGACCCCTAGCCTGGGAACCTCCATATGCCACGGGTGCGGCCCTAGATAAAGCAAAAAGACCATAAATAAATTAAATAAATAAATAAATAAAACTTAATAGGAAAAGCAAAATAATAACCAACAAGCAGGTTAAGATGATTTGTACAATATACTTGGAAAGCCAGAGATCTGAGCATCCCCTTTTCCTCATCCCCAAAAAAGAAAGATAAAATAACTGGATATCTTTCACTGCTTTCTCTTCGGCTTAGTGAGAATTGGTTGAACAGCAACATTATACTAAGAATAGCTAACCTTCAGATCCATTAGGCACTCACTGTAAAAGGAATGTTTTCAAACCAAAGTGAATGGTTACCCTACCTGAGTAAGATGCCGGGGAGAAGCTGGCATCTCAAAGCCACCCTTTACACCTTAGCACGGAGGACAGAGCTTGATGGAGGCAGTGAATGATATGCCCATTCTCTGCTTGTTTTCAGCTTTGTCATTCTGGTTTTGAGATGCTAAATAGCATATTAAACATGAGACTACTATAATATTCCAATTTAGGATATAGTAAAGGGAAATGATTTGGAGGAATAACTTGATCACAAAAAATTCACTTAATGTCACTTGGCCATCTTCTACTATCCTTTTCCATCCCATTTCTGCGTTATACTAACAGGATTAAGAGCTTTTGCCATTCTAGACTGGGTGTGAGAGCCTCTATGCCTGACGCTTCCTTGCCTGGTGGGAGCACCCTCATTTGTGGAAGTGCAGTACTGATCCCTGCCCCAGAGGTTTTAAGGATTCAGACAGGTGATCTGCATAGAAGGCACACAAGATGTGGGGACAACGAATGTCAACACTCTCCCCTCCATTTCAGGCGGTCATCACAATCACCGGGGTGGGAATTACCTTGTAGTTGTCACTTGTGAGCCCTCTTCAACAAGAGTTCTTGAGGTTGGGCTGTGAACTAAAACAACCTTGCAAGAAAATAACTGAAACAGACAGGCTCCACTTGGTTGACATGAGACAGGATGGATCTCCACTATATACATGAATTTAAGATTAAATGAAACAGACGGTTGGCAACTGATTGAGACAATACTGGTCCAGGCAGTTGATCACCCACTTGCCTGGAAACGAACACATGATCAATTTGTTTTTTTCAATGGACCCAAATGGCTGCTTGATTTCACTGTCTGATTATTCTGGCATATTGTGTACATTTAAGTTGGTCCTTTAATGATCCCAAAATGGGCAAGATTTTCTTAGATTACAGAAATCATTATCCTACAGTCTATGTCTTTAAAAGACTGTATAAACACTACACCACCACCATTAAGGAAATATAGTAACATTTTCGCAGTTCAGTAACTTCCATCAGTCCTCTTATTCCTCGAATATTTGGCAATAAGGGGCATGGGACAGAGCCACTCTAAAAACATCTATATGCTAAATGACATTAGCCAGCACAAAAGGACAAATATTCTATGATGTCTAGAATAAGCAAATCCACAGAGACAGAAAAGAGAATAGAGTTTGCCAGGGGTTGTTGGAGGAGAGAAGAATGGGTAATCATTGTGTAACAGTTACAGGGTGATGAAAAGTCTTGGTGATGGTTCCACAATATTGCGAATGCAATTAATGCCACTGAATTGTAAAATTAAAGATTATAAACTTAAAATTAAAATAATAAACTTCATGTTATATATTTTTACCACACACAAAAATTGTTAAACCATGTCTAAGAGTTGCAGAGATAATGTTAGAAGGGGAGGCAAGCGGACACTGGCAGGTGCATGCATTTGCAAACTGCCATTCCATTTGATCATCATTAATGACCTATGAGCTCGTCAACGTGGATACTGTTAGCTCTTCTTACTTTAATGAGGACCTAGGGTTTTGTCTTTTAACTCTTCCTGAAGTAAAAAATAAGTAAGCCGCAGAAAGATGTGTTCATGATGTTTTCAAATTGGAACAGTTAGAGACCATTTAATAAGGGAGCCGTGTGCCTAAGTTATAGTAAATTAGGATGCTTGAGACAAGACAATGTGGCTGTTGAAACAGGCTGGAAATAGTGACTCAGGGGACATCAGAGGAAAAGGAAGAGGCTGTCAGCACACATTTTGAAAGGTGAAATCAAAAATAAATACAGACACACAAACACAACCTATACTTTCCAAGCATCTGGCCAGACAGGGAACAGCAAAACCATGACTTCCCTCCCATTAAATATATATGCCTCAGCCTACAATTGTTGCCCTTGTATGGACTTTTCCACTCATTCCTTCTGCCTTAAAGGCTGCTTTTTTAAAATGTAAACCATGGGGATGTTAAAAAATATATATACTAGCCACTGAATCATTCCTTTATGCAACTGCCAAACTTAAGTGAGGAAATACCTAATATGGTTTGGCCTGGGGGTGATAAGGGAGAATAATTTTAAAACCAGGCATCTTTTACTCATGAACTGAATCTATTTTAAAGAGCCCATAAGCTACCATTCCCCTTTGAAGTAAGTAGTAGTGGGAGCTCCACTCTCTCTTCTTCACCACTGTATCCTTAACCCAGTGTAAAGTACCTGACGCTTAACTGGGACTCCACTAAAACTGGTAAAATACATATTTTAATTACCTTCTTAAAACAAAAATTAATTCACATTACACAGGATGAACTTAAAAACAGAATGCACCTGTTCTATAAAAACCACTAAGAAAAGTAGTGAGCTTACTGAAATGCATTCTAGCTATGCAATTTAAGTTAATAATCTAGAAGGTTTCGGGCTAGTAGCCATAGGATTAATGCAGGTGCCCACACCACATATCCATGCAGGCTAAGAAGGATGACCCCAGCGAGATTTTCCATAATCACACAGCATACCAGAAGCCTAAATCAGATCTCCCCCACATCTAAGCAAGAGAACTGAGCCCCTGTTTGATTGAAAATGCACTGGGCATCAACCACCAGAGTACTATATTCACTGTTTCTCCTTCAAAACATTTTAGAGCTGAGAAGAGCATTGTAAAAATAATAAAACACTACCTTTATAAAACTTACTAAAGCACTGTAATATTGAATTCATTAAATATATTAGAGCAGTGCCTCTCAAACAAGAATGATTTTCCTCCCCTCATAGGACATTTGGGAATGTCTGGAGACATTTTGGGTGTCACGAGTTTGGGGAGGGGGGATGGCGTGCTATTGGCATCTAGTGGGTAGAGGTCGGGGATGTTGCTACCCATCCTGTCATACACAGAACAGCCCCCACCACAAAGAATATCCAGCTCCAAAGGTTAACTGGGCCAAAGTTTAGAACCTCTGCATCAGAGTAACAACTACATGCAAGAGAGACATTGTGCTGAATGCAGAGGACATGAAGATAAGAGATGAGAGATGACTTCTGCTATTGTGGGCAGTTCATTAAGTGATGAGAATAGCAGATAACACTGACAACAGGCTGATAAGTGCTGCGACAGGGGTGTGTACAAAAGGCTACTCAGAGCAGAAGTAACTACTGTAATCAGAAGGTCAGGGTTCTTTACCAGCAGTGACTTTCTAGCTGGAATTTGCAAGATTTCATCAAGCAAAAGCCAGCAGTGAATGCTGGCCAGGGGAAATCACATAGCAAAAGCAAGCTTGTGTCACACTGAAGGACTCTGAAGTCACCAGCATTATGTGTATGTGTGTGTGTGTGCGTGTGTGTGTGCGTGGAGGGCACCAAAGCCAGAGATTAACATGGTACATCTCCTTGGAGGACTAGTCTCAGGTGGAGGGGGAAGGTTAATAATTTAACGGGTAAAGCCAATTTTATGGCATTGTTTAAAATATCAGAAACACACATATATAGAGTAGAATCCATACTTTGCATGAATTTTAAAAATAACAGAAAAAGCTTCTTTGTTAGACTTGATATGCTAAGGGTACTAGTTAGGTTAACTCCAATCCTTAGGAATATTTTGGTGAAATCTGAACAGTGTTAAGTGTTTCAAAACAATTGATTCCCTGTGTTTGGCGCACAGAGCTGAGGTATGCAAAGGGAGGAGGTGACTGATGGGAAATCAGGTTAGATATGGCATGCGTCAGTTCTCATAGGCTGTGCCACATGATCTGCACTTCCTACAGGCTGAGCAGGGGGAGTCGCTGGAGGCTTGCAGACGAGGAAATGGCACAATGTTAGTGTTGGAGAAGCAGGTGGCAGGAGAAAGATTATGACGCAGGATGACTTAAAATGTTTCATATGAGGTGATGAAAGTCTAAACAAGGCAATGGCACAAAGGAGGGAGATTTTAGATATGGGGTTGGTAGAATCCATAGTATCAAATGTGACAGCGACAAAGAATTAATTTCTGGGGTTGGGCAACTAGGTGAGCAAGTAATGAGAACAGAACATGGGGGAGAAAAGAGGATTTTTACAGCCTGGGCAAAAATGTTCTCGTTTGAACCTCAATACAACCCTGCAAATTATGTGAACTATGTGGATACAATCATACCCAGTTTCTAGTTTAATGAGGCTCTGAGAGTGGGTGGCTCGCCTAGGATCACACATCCAGCATAGAAGAACTGAGCTCAGAGCTCAGGGCTCACAGCTCCTAACACGGGTTCTTTCTGCTCATGCTATCTCTCCTGTCACATTTTATAGTTATAACCAAACCTAATCATCATGATAGATCCATTCTGACCAAATTTCCATAGGCCTCCAAACCCTTGGATAAAATTCTGAATTGGTGATAATTAAGTTAGAAGCTTGTCCACTTCCAGACATAGTCCATTTTGATTCCATGTGAATTCAAGAGAAAATTAATTGTGACTAACTGTAAAATGTAGAACTGATTGAAATTTTTTTTTCTAAACTGTTCTTTATCTAGTCCCTGTATATGAATGGAATAATCCAGAATATTTTCTTTTTAGAACTTCAGAAGCAATCACATTGGAATAAATCAAAATTCTAGCAACAAGCTTCAACCCCCATTAACATACCTCCAGGTAGGTATTGAAATGGCCTGTGTGAAGGCTGCAAGCACAAGAGCAGTGACCTGACTGTTAAGTCAAGAAATACTAGAGTCCCTTTCTAGCTAGTTTCCCATCACTCAGGTACATACATGCCTTCTTGATTTTTTTGGAAGCAAAAATATTAATGGCAGACTTTGTCTCAGAAGATCTAAATTCCAAAATATTCTCCAAGATACACATAAAAAACATTCAGTTCACACCAAAAATATCATGTCTTAACAATAACAGCTGGAACTGTTGATGTGTATCATTGCATGCCAAGTACCAGGCCAAGAATTAACGTGATGTATCTCACTCCTAGGAATTACGTGACTTAGAACTATTACTGGTTTTGCTTACAAAGTAGAACTATTACTGGTTTTGCTTACAAAGAAGTAGGCTTATAAAGATGAGGTCACAGAGGCTTATAAGCCAGGATGTGCATCCAAATCTGATTCGACAATGCAAGTTCTTCGCCACTAGGCTTCCTGGTTCCCCCAAGGACTCTGTTTTCCTAGAACATAGCTAAGGACATATCAAACTTCTGGGGTCCGTGTCATCTTCGCTTGGACTTGACAGACATGTAATAAGTCTATTGTCTTAAATCAAGTGTAGCAACTCACAGCAGAAAATGGATTTCCATTCATGGCTTTAAAGAAGGTTAACCTGAGTTCATTTCATAGAAGTTTTAAGTCACTGCCTATCACCACCAAAATACTACGAGAAAAAGTGAGGCCCTCACCCATGAACACAAATGGAAACAGAAGCCCTTTCTTCTGCTACCCCTGCCTTTGGTGTTCTCAATCTCTTATTTTTCTGTCTTGTTTTAGTTTATGATGAGTTCGGTAAAAATGGAGTATCATTTTTTTTTCTCATAATGCATTTTCACGTGGTGAATGCACCACAAAATCTCTACAAATGTGTAAGATGCAAAAGATCATCTCTCTGCTAGCCCCAGAAAAGCTTCAATAAATAAATAAATTAAGATGGCTTTAGCACGGCTGATTCATTTTACCAACCAAGTAACACAATGATGATTTGGAGCTCGAGCCTTGGCAAGGGAGGTCTGAACTGGGGTTTCAACCTGTCACTAAACCAGCTGAGTAAGCTTAGCAGGTAAAGTGCTTCTCTGAGCCTTGTTTTCTGGAGACACTGATACCTACCTATGACATACGTGAAACATTAAAGACTGTGAGTGTGAGATGTTTTAAGCTCCCTAAGTGATATGTTCTATTCTACAACAAAAAGCACCACAACCTCCTAAATGTAGTATGACTACAAATAAAAGAAGTTGTCTGAGCCCAGTCATGGCTTCTTCGTTCCTCCTGCAAACACTGACCTGGGAGAGCGGGCATTCTTTGGCTAGTGTGCTCTGGTTCATCTCTTTGAGCAGTTCCTTTAAGGCATTGCGGACCGTGGCATGGTTCCACTGCTCCGCAGGCAAGTCTTCCAACTTCGAACAACTGGAAAACAGAGCAAGAATGAATGACATGCAAACCCTAACAATGCAGAGCACAGTAGTCACCCCTGGGTTCCTGGGCCAGCATCAGGAGAACCACCAAGGAACAGGGTCAAATGCAGGCCCAGAATGAGGGCAGGGGAGCAAAATGCTTCTCCAGGACCTGATGGAGCCAAACAGGGTCTCTCTAAGTTGGTTATCACGCTAGCCTGAGAAAATAATCACTCTGAACTTGAAGAAATGCCAGTTTTTAAAATTATGATTCTTCCAATCTGCTGAAAGAAATGCCACGGCAGTGTGATTAATCAATTTAAATTTAATTATTAGACATTCCTAAGGTCAAAGGTAAACAAATATTTCATCAGATTTGAAAGCCTGCCCTTCTCCCTCATAGGACAATCCAGAGATGTTACTTTCCTAACTAAAAAATAACTAGAGAAAAGACATTAAAGCATTTCTTAGACAAGGAGGGGAATGGCGGGTTCCTATTAAAGTGTAAACTCTCTAAAAGGGGTAAATTCAAAATCTTAAAGGACAACATTCCTTAAATCACGTGACTTGCAGGCACTTTATAAGACTCTGCAGAGAACCTCTAGATTCTTTAGGGGCATAATTTGTTCTGGAAACTGATTCTGGAAAAAAAAAAAAATCATTCCCAAACTTCTGCAGGCCACCGGAGAAGAAAGCAGGAGACGCCCAGTGCCAGAACCTTCCTGGTGGTAAGCCTGCTACACAGGCACCAAACTCACCCTTGACAACACAAGCCTGAAAGAGCAGAGGTGTTTATTCTTCAAATACTAAGTGCTAAGCATTTAACCAGAAGACTCGTTAAATTAGGGGGTTGTGGAAATTTTTCCTTTAAGGGCTGCAGATTTTTAATGATTTATCAAGCTTCCCCTAGGTTACCACTTCACTGCGTCTGAAAACAAAACATAAAACAGTTGGAATGTGGACTATAAAGATGCCTGGGGAAGGGCCCCTCCTTCCCTCCTCTTTTTTCTTGTTTTTTTTTTTTTCCATTTCATCCAAAGTCTAGAAATTAGCACAGACAGGATGAGCCAGCCTCCATAATGACTCAATGATTGACAGAGCAGCTCTGAAAGTAAGGAAGGGCAGATGTTCAGAGACACCCACCTTTGCAACTGGATTTTCAACGTCACAACGTGATAGACATCTTGCAGCATGTCGGCCACTGTCGCGTCGGGTGCGTCTGTCACATAACTGAGGGGGAGAGGGTTCCACCTCCCCAGCTTGATTATTCCTGCACAGGGAAGAAAAACACAATAAACACATATCTGCTATTTATTAAACCTTCCCATTGTTTGTTCAATGTTAAGAAGGTCACCCAATAGTCAACATTCAAGGCCCACTCAGATATTTTACAACCCAGTGCAAGAGCCTATTTCTTTCTGGCTGACAATTGAGTTAATGACACAGGAAGATGAGAATGAAAGGATGAGGTTTAATCACGGACAATCAGGGGGGTTTTTTGTTTTGTTTTGTTTTTTTTATGTTTTCCTGTTTCTTAAATTACTTAGAAAACCATACGGATACTTCCTTCCCCCAAAGTCTTGTTTCACATTCTAACTTGAGACTGATGCTAAATATACCGAACTGCTGATTTCATAGACTGGGGAAAAAAAAAAAAAAGCAAGCCTTAAGTAAATATAAGATTAGGTTTTGAATTGTACAAGAAAATTCCTGTGTGTGGGCTCAGCACACACACAGTCACATCCTGACTGTGGTGCGATCCGCAGTGCGAAGAGCATTTGGAGCTGAAAAAGCCGAGAGAGTGCGCTTCCAGATTCCTGCTCTACCAGGCAGAGGGGCTGGTTTCCACAGTACAGGGACTGACCACAGATCAGAAAGAGCAGAGATGCCTTCAACTTCAGGGTTTTTTTTTCTTTTTTTATTCATCAGCTCTTTTTACAGTGACAATGGGACCCCTTCCCTGTGGGTTTCTGGCAATGTATGGTAAATACACATGACAGTGGAGGGAGAATAAAAATCCTGCTCAAACTTGGGCAGATTCATGGGAGAGCTTCAGCAACATATGCTGAAAATGCTAGGTTATCCACAAGATGGACCCATCTTATCCAGTACAGAGGGCACACATAACAGTATTGAAGAAAAATAAGGAGAAACCCATTTCACGAACAACACAGAGTAGCCAATATTTTATTTGTACACTATGAAAATTCCAGTGGACCCCAGGATGTCAGAAATTGTCACACATCAAAAACAGTTATGTTTTAGTGATAGAAGAGAAACAGCATTTTTATTTTTAACAATATAGGTGAGTCCAACTACACTATTCTTTCAAAAAATATATATTTTATCATCAAAGAGACAGAACACTTGTATACCCAAGTGAACTTTTAAAAGCTTCACAAAATGCTGATTTATAGCTATGGGGTGAAATTCCAACAATAGGAAATGAACTTTCTGGTCAGGGCACGTCCTGTCCAAGATGAAATCAATGAATGCGCAATGCTTGACATAATGCTTGAAAACAGGGAATAAACAGAACAAAAATATTAAAATGATGCACTGTTTCAGTATTAAGATTTAACAATCTGGTGCTGAATATGCTGCAGTATAAATAGTGCCTGGACTCGGATCCAATAAAGTAACACAGCTCTCATTCATAGTACCGTATGTCTCCAGTTCTGGCTCCTTAAGTTATATTTCACTTGCCAAGAAAAGCTGTTTTCTTGTGGGGATAGTTTTCCTAACATTCTCTCTCATGACAATGAAAAGTGCACAGCACACAGCATGTAGCAGTCATGAAATGAGCATCCAGGGCCCACTGGACAGCCATCCAGAAGAGGGTGAGTCTGCTTCCCTACTTCCTTTGTGCCTTCTGACACTGGAAAGTACTGCAAAGATACCGAAACCCATTATCGTGATAGCCCATGAGTTGAGTACAGACTGACCACCCTCTGAAGATGCTATTTTATTATAAGGGATCAGAGGAAGGAAAAAATGAAGTCAGCAACTGCACACTGTCATAAGCAAGTAGAAGAATTTGGTGGGTCATCTTGGTTACTAAGAATACGAAGGTAGCACAAAGCAAATGAATCTTGTAAATTTTAACGCACCACTCTCTAGAGGTGGTTCATCCACGCTGTTGTGTGTGTCCCTGTTCATCGCTTTCTATCGTTAAGAAGGGTCTCACTGTAAAAATACCCCACAAGGAAGCCGGACACAACAGAATATCCCTGAATGCTTTCACTTACATAAAATACAAGATCAGGCAAGACTATGCTATGGGAAGAGATGTCAGAATGTGGTTAACTCCACACGGCAGGGGCATGACTAGAAAGAAACATAAAGGGGATTTGCTAGTTTGGGCTGGTGGTTGCAAGGGTATAACAGTTATCAAAGTCCATGTAACTGAATGCTTAATATGCATGTATTTTACTGTATGTAAACTATACCTCAATTTTTTTAAAAGGGGGAGAGGGAGGAATCCCTACAGGGAATGAAAGAGAGACCACTCTATGGGAAACAGTAATCTCCATGTAGATAAATTCTCTCCCCACCCTGACCAGCCAGAAGGAAATTTGTTTGGGCTGGAATTAGACACACACAGGTGTCTTCCCCACACTTAATGCCTTAACAGAGAACAGCTGCTACAGGTTGGTTTCTATATATCTTAGAGCTGTGACACATGTCGTTATTTTCAGGCAGTGGAAGGTGGCGTGCGCTTTTTCTTTTTTGCACCATAATAACTAACCTGCCTGATCCTAGAAGTCATGCTCTTTGCTCAACTATCTACCAGGGTCTATGGGTGCAAGATCTGCTAGGACAGCGATGTCCAGAAGGTTCTCCTCCAGCCTGGCAGGGAGATGGAATATCCTCCCCCCGCTTTTTGTGTGTGTCTTTTTAGGGCTGCACCTGCGGCATATGGAGGTTCCCAGGCGAGTGGGTCCAATTGGAGCTGTAGCCACCAGCCTACTACACAGCCACGGCAATGTGGGATCAGAGCCATTTCTGCGACCTACACCACAGCTCAAGGCAATGCCAGGTCCTTAACCCATTAAGAGAGGCCAGGAGTCAAACCTGCGTCCTCATGGATACTAGTCGTGTTTGTTAACTGCTGAGCCATGACGGGAACTACAGAGTAACACTTTTAAACAAGCCTTTCTTCCAAACAAGGTCTTTGTCTACCATATTAGCCCTCTTTGGAAATACCTTCCATAAATACAGTCCTCCTTTGATGATATGAAACTGGCAAAAATAGTACTTGGGCTAGGATCAAGTGTTAATCAAGGAAATCAAATTGGGAAGCAGCACACCACAGTGTCTAAGAAGGCCAGTTTCCAAGTCAAATCGCCTCTGTTCATACCGTGGCTCCTCCACCCACTAACCATATAACCACAGCAAGTCACTTAATTTCTCTGTACCTCAATCCTCTCGTCTGCAAAATGGAACAATAAAAGCACTTACCTCACAGGAATATTGTGCAGATGAAACGTAAAGCTCTTAGTACAGAGCCTTGATATCACTAATCTCAAGAATTAATCTTTTACAGTAATTATCTAGACATTTTTCAATGCTTCTTAAAAGGAAGACATAGTCAATTTATTTCAAAAATATTTACTCAAAGTTAACGTTAATATCATTGAATCTTTAATTTGGTCAAGTGCCTATAAAAGGGCCCCATTGTTTTAAATCACAGAGAAGGACTGTAGGTTAATTATGCCCCTCCTTCTGTTCCCACTCCCCTCCCGGCCCCTGTCCCACTCAGGTCTTACATCCTTGCTTTGCAATGTCTACTTTCCTTCTACCTATCAGTAGGTTCAGATTTCCCCTACTTTAAAACAAACAAAAACATCACAACACTCCTTTTCTCCTCCGTGTCTCATTTTTCTGCACCATCAAATGTGCTGAAAGTGTACCCCTAATTTCTCCATCAGAACTTCACCCCTAGATATCTATTTTCAGTTCTTTTCATGAGTCAGTGGAGGTTCAGCAGGTTTGGGTTACCATAAGTAACATTGCTAGGAAATAACAGAGCCAGGATTCATTTTAAATACCAGGCACTTGCTCTTCTCAGTAGCCTACAAGTCATATGGGTTCAACTGTGAGGCACATCAGAAGAGAAGACTGGAAAAGAGCCTTGTTCCAAGTCTAGAAGGCCCTAAATGCCTTACTTAGTAGTACACTGTATGGGTCAGAGGTCAAGAGGAAGGCCTGGGCTCAGAGGTGAGTTCATATTCAGTGTGCTCTGCTTGTCAGCTGCAAGACTTTAGGCAAAGGTTTAGTTTCCATTATCTGTAAAATAGGGATAATAACAGTGTCTACTCTTGAGGCTTAAAATGAGAACAAGAATGCTGCAGTGGGACTGGCATACAATAAATGCTCCAAAAATGATGGGGGAAAATAGATCCTTGAAAGGTCTTGGGTACAGATGTAACATCATCAAAGCAAAACTTTGGGGTGATTATCCTGTACTGGAATTCAGGTGGATTAAAAGCAGGAAGCATTCTGAGGGGAGAAAAACTGAAATAATCCAAATGGGTATATCTAACTACAACCATAACAGCCTCTTCCTGGTTCCTTCTAAGAAGGGATACATACCCCAACAAATGCTACAATACAATGAATGAGGACAAAGACTGAAGAACAGGCTATGTGCCCGGTAGGAAGATCTGACTCGCAGTGCTGGAGACATCTCAATGAAAACAGCTTAACTATTAAGTACAGAATTATTGCTATTGCTTACACCCCATGAGGAGGTTTTATAACCCCAATCCAAAAAATGAGAAAAACTAATGGTAATTAAATTAGTGCATGCTCTCTCTGTACACACACACACACACACACACACACACACACACACACACACACACACCCTGAGCCCAGCCAGGCACACAGTACGTGTTCAGTAAATGGCAATTCCTAATTCTTCTCTGAATATAAAACACTCTCTCACTCTGTCTGGTGTACTGATCCCACACATCCACATCTAGAAACTGTACACATTCTTCAAATTCTGCCCCAGGAACATTTCCAACCCAGATCAACCCAGCCTGAAGTAATCCCTTTCTCTATACAGATGCACAATAAATATTCTTGGTTGGTTTGTATAGCTAATAAGGAACTTATTTTGTCACAATATTCCTTTATGTTACTTTACAATTTACAAATTTTTTTTTTTCCAAACTATTAGTTCATCCTCATAAGGAGAGCAGGGGTCAATATTACACCTGAAAGTGAGGTGAAGTTCAGAGAAGAGTGAATTTTCAAGGACATCAAGTGGGTGACAGCCAGGACTAGACCCTGGGCTTCATCTGACAAGTTTTCTAATTAATGGACCAACACCCTTTCTACTCAGCTCTGCCCATGGGCTAGGGCCCAACCACATGGTCACACATGGGTCAGGGTCTTGACATTTAGTGTTAAACAAAGGGACATATGAGACCAATGAGCAAACAGGCGGCAGGCCCTGAAGAGCCAGCTACACTTGAGACTTCTTTGGAAAAAACTGTCTCCCACAAAAGTGCCATTGCAGACATAAACATTGTTTTCCCAAATCATCTTTCTTATTTGCAAAGAATTTATCAACTGCAAACATTTACAAAATGCCTGGTGCTGAGGACTATTACAGATTCAGTTTCAAGGTCTTTGAGTCGCAAATTATGGGCGTTTATTTATACAATGTTAACATGATTGAATTGAGCATAATATCAATAAAATTGTTTATATCCAGGCAAATCTGTTCACTAAAATACAGAGGTCCAATCCACTCTTCGTGTAATGCCTTTAGACAAAATAACAAAATGCAATTGTAGGTAAATTTCCCATTAGTGACATAAAATTAGGTTGGGAATGGAGGCAATTTTTGTCTAAAATTAAAAGAATGCCATAATGGAAACCAGTTTTTTACTCGATGCAGTATTCTGCCAAAAAGTGGACATATCACAAAAAAGAAATATCGACAGTTGTTCCTGCCCATATGTATTTGTTATTTTTATCAGTTTATAACCTATCTCAAAGAAACCAAATACTCTTCTCAGTAGATGCATAATTCATATCCTTAGTATTATTTACCTCTAACTATGTAAAACAAGAGTGATGAAAATACACATTACAGTTCAATATTTGATTCAAGTTTTTAGAAAGTCGATCACTCCTGAGGATAAAATAAAATGTGCTGATAACACAATATGACCAATAAAACACCAAAAGGGCTTGTACTAAGCACTAATCATTCATTCATTCCACACTTCTTTTGGGTCTCCAGCATAAGTCACTAAGATGCAAAAATAACCCAATATACCCCCTCCCTGTAATTATGGAGCTCACAATTGAATAGTACGTATTATTGTTAAACACAGAGCAAAGTGAAATCATTCTTAAACCAAAATGATAGCTTTTGCCCCCATACCTCAAATATAAGAAACACTTAAGAAGGCCTACAACATATCTCCTATAAAGTACAAAAGAATAATTCTCAGTTTGTGGTGACATAGAGATAGATGCTAATAAAATAGGTATATAGGCATATTATAGAACAAAGCCCCCAAATCAATCTGTGAGACAGAGAGAGGAACCCAGCAAGCTATCAGCAGTATTCCTATTGAACAGCTCAGTGAATAATTTTCTTTTATTCCAGGTGCGTTTGAACATTAATTTCCAAAGCAAAATGAAAACTCAGCCTGGGGAAAAAAAATGAGACATTAGCTTCAATACCTAAAGGCTAGGGCTCATATATTTCATAACTCCCTGGAAAAGATCTCCACAAAAGAGTATCAATAAAAAAAAAAAAAACAGCATCAGAGTAGCTAAGCCTTGGGGCTTCTGGTTAGCGGTATTATTTCCACAATACACCAACTGCTGATGAGGCCCCTTTTAAAAATAGAAGAACTCATGACATTGATTGCATCTGTTTATCCTCCTCAGAGTGGTCGTGTCCCTATGCTATAGCATATAATTTTCTGTTGTTCAGCTATGCTTTGTTAAAGGAATTAAAAATTGTCTGTCCTATATAATAAGAACATAGAATTATTTATCCATAAATCAGTTCACAGGAAATCACTACCCAGCAGTATATAATAACTCAGCCTGTGTTTCTAACCTGTGGCCTGACTGTGGTATATCATCAAACTGTAGCAGCATAAAGGCATAAATTGTAGTTATTATTGTTAAAGCTGTGGTAGGAATGACTTTTCAATGAGGAAAGAGAAAAAAGGCAAGACAAAAATGGTTCTGAAGTGTGCATATTTTCCGTTTTAATACACCACTTAACAGTACCCTAGTACTGAACTCACTGAAACTCTCCTACACCTTCAGCTTTGACTTTTAAGACTATCTGTATTTCAATTGTCTTGCACTGAGGTGAAAGTAAATAGTAAATTAAATAGCATTCTTCCAGCATTTGACATTATTCAAGTGTCATTATAACTTACACAAATTAATGACACCTCAAAGCACACTTGTCTAGGAACCTATAATACACTTAATCCTGTATTTATAACAATACAAAAGAAAACACTGGACAAAGATAAACAATTTGACAAGTCAGAATAAATATTGAGGCCGTACTGTTAAATGAATTTATCTAAAAATAACACAAACACACACACACACACAGCTCTACTTGCAACAATTCAGGTATTATCAACAAATACAAAGTAGCTTTTTACTCTTTAGAACACTAATTTTAATACTTAATTCATATCTGTATCAGAAGCCATTATCATCAGGTGTATTACTAGCATTAAAAAACTGAAATATGAATTTTAGAGCATTTTCTGAATAAACTATGGTGATACATAGCTGCCTGCCAATCTTTTCTTGAGCAGACTACCCCTTATGCTACATAAACGTTCTACTTAAAAATATATATACAGTACCATTTGGTGCCTTGTAATTCTATACATGGTTTTTATATTTTGCAGCATAAAGATTTTGTCTCATGTAATAGATGCTGCTTCACATTTGGGAAACGTTATGTTATAACCCTGACTTTTATTAGATTATTTAATATAAGCACTAAGTAACTAGACTAAATTAATAAAGACCTTATTGAAAAAAAAAAAACAGACAGAGAGAACAAAATTATTCCACAAATTAAATAAAACTTTCTGAAGTTGGTATTTTAGAAACCTTTATTTAATTTTCAAAATTCCAATTCTTCTGAAAAACAGCCAAAATATTGGTCAGGATATGAAAAAAACATGGTTAGTGTTTAGTTATTTATTTCATAAGAGTGCCATTTAAAACTATTACATGGGGGAGTAGAACAAATGAGAAAGAAAAGCATTATGAGAAATTATTTGGGATCAGTTCTAAGCTTCTGCCACTGGTTAAAAACTATTTCATCTGGTATATATTTTCTTATTATTGTTCTCAGTTTAATCATTATCTGAGAGTTTCACAAATTAAATGATTAATTTTGGCAGGTAACACAAACTTCTCCTCCTTTCTATTCAGAAATACATTCATATAAAGAGATTTTCCTCTAGCATTTGTTCCCCTAAAGTATCTTCAATAATCAAAGACACAGAGGAAAACATATACTCTTTTAAACATGCTTTGCTATATTCTAGCAGATGCTCTTTATAACATGTTTAGCCAGTTGCTGCATCCTCTGGGGGAAGAAGTATCCACTGAAGACCTAAAAAAGACAGTTGTGCACATACTTCCCATTCTAATTCATCACGTGTATTCTTTTCAGATGGAAGTTCAAATGCTGCAACATGTTTTCCTGTGGGCCTATCTTTCCAGGTACCCTGTCACTGGGCTCAGCACCCTTGGAAATTCTATCAACTGCATGCTCCCAATTATATACTCCAGAATTGTCCTTCAGGCGTATTCCGTTTCCTATAATTTAAGGTTACATAATATCTGATCTTAAGGGCAATATTATGAGGGCATGTTAATTATCAAAGAAAATGTTGCCATATAATATGAAGGCACAAAGTATACTCATTTATGTTGTACATTTATTTATGTTCCAACTAACCTGATTTCACAGTAATTTGTTAAGAAACTACAAGACATGGAAGCAAACATGACTATAACTATTACAAAATGGCAACTGCTATTAGTTTGGAGGGTTTTTTAGTTGTTGTTTAAATTCCCAGGGGGGGGGCAGTTCCTTTAAGAACACTTTAATAAGTTTTGCTTTCAGTACATCTTCATATATTACCTGCTATTAAATCTAAAAGTGTACACGGTTTGCAGGTTTCAGATATTTTACCAAGAAGTTCTGATGGTTCCGTAATTTCCATTTTTTGAAAATGTCATATTTAAAAATGTCAAACTTTTAAATATGGCATTACCATTTTAATGACTATAATACAGAAGCCAAAGGCCCAATATATATGAGGTGCACTCTCATTAGGTAGGTGTTCACTGAATTGCATAGAAAGTAGATCTATAGTCACAACGTACCTGGTGATGAATAATGACAATGGTCTATTTGAGCCCCTAAAATATTAAGCCATGTCAGAAAAACAGCAAATGAATCAATAGGCAACTGAACTGTGGTATAGACTTAACAATTATTCCTGACAGGATGTCTAGTTTTCCCATGTAGCTGGGCTGAATAGTTAGAGATGATCTGGAGGGTAGGGGGGGAAGTCAAAAATGTAATCTTTCTCTCCCCATTCTCAGGACTTTGCAGTATAATAAAGGTTGTGCTGCTGAGAGTGGTCATATTAAGTGAATGGCTAGAGCATTCACCAAGATCAAGTTCATCCCTAGAGCAGTTGGCAGCCTCACCCGGGCTTATGGCTTATGGGATAAAAGCTCCAGGCTAGATCTTCAGAGATGGTAAGAATGAGTTAGGTTCAGGAAGCACAGCTCACGTGGCTGGTAAAAATGGGAACCTAAAGCACAGAGAAGATCAGTCCACTTAACCTCCTCAACAGAAAGATCGGAGACTAAGAGTTTCCCAGATTTCTTGTTTTCAAATACCGTCATTACTCTCAAAGAGGATAAGCAATGAGAAGGAAAATAGGGCTAGGAGTGCCTTGCATTAGGGTTACAGTTCTTAAGTTTGCAGGATTTGCACGGGCTGAACAGATAATAGCAGAAGAAAAAGTCTCATGTATAGGCATAAACTCCGGAAACTCTTTACCTTACTTTGACTATATGCCACCATAAGGCAAGGGACATGTCAGTTTAACTGCTTCAAGCAACCCAGGCTACAGCCCCATAAGCATGAGAATACCTAAAACATAGTCTGTATATAATAGACACGAAAGAAAAAAGCCTCTTGGTCTGAAAGAGCAGCAGCAGGCTGGGAATCAGGATATCCAGGTCTGCCTGGGATCCGCCTCTTGTTGGCTATAGCTCTGTATCTATGGGCAACTCACTTAACAGCTCCAGGCCCCTATTTTCTCTTCTATAAAATGGGAATTTAAATTCAAAACCAGAATAAAACCACTACCAACAAAAACTCCCCTGCCTGACTCACAAATTGGTAATTATAATAAAATAACATGAGCTAAATGGCACTGAAAATTATAAAGTGCTGTATAAACATATGCTGGCATTCATGAATTGTAAGTTAGCATAAAAGAGGTAAGCATTACATTTTTTAGAATGTTTTTACTTAAGCAAAAACATGAATCTTCTAAAATGTCACTGGCCAACATGGCAAGTCACCTGACACAGTCAAAAGAGCCTGGGTTTAGAAACTGTTCTCTCAGGGACAGGAGCGAGTCACTGAATGTCTTTGAGTCTTCATCTTACCATCTTTAGGAGTGGCTGCGATCAAGGACATGTCAGGAACTGCATCTCATACCTTGCCCTCTGCTGCAAAGCAGCCCAGGGATCCTCGGCACTTGTGGATACTTACTCTCTCTATTCCTCACTGGACGTAAGCTCCACAACAGTGTAGAAGTATCCAGCAGATGGTGGAGGCACAGAGATAAGAGCGGGAGAGAGGAAGAAAGGGGGAGAGGAGAAGGGAGGAAGCGGGGGAGGGAGGCAGAAAGCTGAATGGGGCAGGGAAAGCGAGGAAGCAGGGAGGGAGGAAGGGGGGGAGGAAGAGGGGAAGAGAGGAAGGGGGAAGGGAGGAAGTGGGGAAAAGGGGGAAGAGAGGAGATGGGAGGGAGGAAGGAGGGAAGGAGGAGGGCCACCACAGCCATGGCCTGCGCAGCTCTAGGCCACCTGGTGGATTCAACTGATGTCTTTTCTACCCAAACTCCATCCCCAGCATCCTGTTAAGCCCCAACATGTAGAAAACTGAGCTCCCACACTCTGAGCACCCTGTGCATCCAGGGAGACCAGCACAAGAGATTTTCTAAACGACTGCTGAAGGCACAGAGAAAGGCCTGAGGGGTTGAAACCGCCAAATCCAGTCTTCTCAAGGAATCCCCCACCCCAGCCCCCAGACTTAAAAAACACATGAAGCCTTTAAAATTATGAAAATAAACTCAACACTGGTGGATTGGTGGCTTGATTTTTCTTGCATTAAAATTCTACTTTTCTATTAAAACAACAATGGCACGCACTCAGCTTTTTGTTTCTCAGGGAGGGCTCATTTTTAAACTTTCAAAGTATAGTAAACAACTTCTAAATTCAGGATAATTGAAGGTTTGCCCGTTGGTGAGCAAAACAACAATGACTTTCATATCAACCAAAAAAGGGAATGTGGCTCAATCAGGACTTTTTTTTAAATGATTATTATTCTGCCAACTGCACTTCTTACTGAAATAACAAGAGCTGCTGCCTACAGACTACTAATGGACTACTACTTGAATAAATATAATTGTGTTCATTACTTCTTTACATTAAAATTATTAGCTAAAAGTGGCTTTCCCCAGGGATTCTTCTATGTGAATGAAAGACAATAATACAATTATTAGAAAAGCAATTATTCACATTATTTTATGTGAATGAAAGACAATAATACAATTACTAGAAAAGCAAGATACTCTCAGATCAATTTTGCATTTCCATAACACCAAATAGAAGAAATAAAGTGTTGAGATGCCTCCACAAATAAGCAATTTCCTCTCCTTAAAGATATACTCGTGGAGTTCCAGAGTTAAGAATCCGATTGTCACTGCTGTGGCTCTGGCTACAGCTGGGGCATGGGTTCAATCCCTGGCCCTGGAACTTCTTCATACCACAGGCATGGTCAAAAAAAGGGTGGGAGGGATTGTTCCTGCTGTGGCACAGTGGATTAAGAACCCAACTGTAGCAGCTCAAGTCACTGCAGAGGCAGGAGTTCAATCCTCAGCCCTGCAAAGTGGATTAAAGGATCTGGTGTCACGTGGCTCAAATTCAGTCCCTGGCCTGGGAGCTTCCACACTCCAAGAGTGCAGCCATTTAAAAAAAAAAAAAAAAAAAGAGAGAGAGAGATACATTAGAATATGAACCAAGCCCCTAGCATAATCCACCTAAATAAAAAAATCTAATACATTCAGGAAGTATGATTCTGAAAATTAAAACCAAGATATTGAAATCTTACAATTATCTAATCATACTTAGAAACTCCCTAGGAATCACTGATATACAAGACCCTCAAAGTGAAGACAGATTTATTTTTATTCAAGGCATTAAAAAATAAAAAATGATAAGGAAGACAAGGAGAAGACAGGGATTATATGAGGGCTAATTCTGAAATTTCTGTTTCCATCCTGTTAGAAAAAAGGCTGGAAGGAAGCCCCCAGGGGGTGAGATATAGGTGGATTTTTAATACAGTCATTCTTAAAACAACTTGAATGATCAAGCCACTCTCAGCTTCCTATCTCTAAAAAGAAACAAAGTCCCAAATCTTAAAAACATACTTAGTGACTCAGGTCACTAAGTCAAATATGGAGAAAAAAAAAAGATCAGTTTTATTTCATTTTTGTTATTTGATCTCATTGCTTTAACATGTATGTCCTACAATGTTTGGGAGGAACAGAAAATATTCACCATGTGGGAAAAAAGATCAGTTTTATTTCATTTTTGTTATTTTATCTCATTGCTTTAACATATATGTCCTACAATGTATGGGAGGAACATAGAAAATATTCACAAGAAGACTAATTTTCTTCGTGTCTAATCTTTTATACACTGGTGAGCAGCATGTACCTTCCTAGGCCCCAATGTTCCTCTTCTACTCATTTTCAGTTGTTCAACTGTGTATTACCATATTCACTTTATAATGATCCAGGAAGAAACTGGAAATTTTTGTGTTCATCATAGTATTGTTATGTTGCAATACTAGAAGAAGGTAGTTAAGTTATCCAGTATCACATTAAAATTAATTCATACCAGAAACAAAGAATGAGTTATTAAATTTTAAGTACTGATATAACATTTTTCTGTATGATTCACAGTTAGTTACACGCACTTAAGTGAAAATGACCATGGACATTTATTTATCAATTTGTGGGTTTTACATACTTGGAAACATCTCAGAACCCATCATAATCAATCAGAGACCATCTCATTCACTTGAGCATCCTCACCTGATGACTGACACTTAGTAGCAGCTCAAAAAAAATGCTGGCATAATAATACTGAAACACGATTAAGTTCTAAGAGCCCATGATTCAAAAACGGTTGCAAATTTCTCCTCCAATCACATCTATGTGACTATTAATTTCAGAATTTGATTTGCACTTTGCCGAGTAAAATAAATTAAAAGCAAGAGCTTTGCAATTCTTGTCCCTGCTACTGAATGACTTGATAGTGATTACTTAATTACCCAAAATATTGTGTTGGGATGGGACTTGTAATAATGCTTATATAAAAAAAAAGAGAATAAGAGCCCTAAAAACCATTTTTTAATTCATCCATTAAGCCATCTCTCACTGGTCTATTAATGATGATGTAGACTATGTCAACTGTTTAACATTTCTTGCTCTTCCACTAGCAAAAATAATTTGAGTTACAAAATGACCACACAGGAGATACTACTTACGTTAACTATCTAAAAATTTTCGACACGGGCCTGATTTAGACAACTGACAAAGCTGATTCTATTTTCTACAACTATTTATGCACCCAAATCTGGAGACAGGGCTCCAGTTTTTTTCCTCCCTAAACTCTCAGCCCCTGCTTAGTTCATACAAACCTTTATTTTCTAAAGAAAAAAAAAATCAATCTTAATATGAAAATATTTTCTTAAAATCTGCTGTAATAGAGTCATAAGAGATGCTTGAGGTTTCCATATTTACTGTCTCTATTATCTTTTTTGGAAGATAATTAATGCTTCACCCTGAGGCACTGAAAATAACTGTTGCAATAATCCAAAAACTCAATTGTCCAGAGTTAGTATCTTTAGACAAACATGCATTCTGGACAATTTAAGGTATTTGCTTTTGCAAATGTAAAGCCTACAGATGTGTGTACCAAAATAAATAAATAAATAAATAAATAACATTTTGCATTTGTAATGAAGAGAAAAATGACCTCTCAAAGTCATCATACACAAAAGGACCCACTGGTCTCTGGAAACCCCAAAGTCTTCAAGGAGTAGGAGCCAAGTGAGAGTGGAAATCATAAATGCCCAGGCTAGTCGGATTCATCTACATTGAGAAACTGTCCAAGTGTAGCCTGACCCATGGTTATTAGTGAAAATATCGTCTCTGTTGTTAACTGATTCCCAGCAAATTTATTTCTATTTCAATGGAAAAGAAGATCTGGGTTCACACTAATCGGACCCAACTGGAAGGCCATATTAGTAATTTGGCAGGTGCCTGAGGGCCATACCTAATCTGCATAAAATGGAGCAGATTGCAACCGCCCTCATCTTTTTTATTTTTAAACTGGTTTTTGAAGCTGAGCATACATAAAATCTCAGAGGGAGAGACAAGGAAATGGTAATGCATACATTTTCCTTCATGACTTTATTTTCATTCTTTTTGTACAAATCATCTTCCTGAATCACTATTCACTAAAAGAAAATAACAAAATAAAAGGTGCTAAGAAAAGGAGTAGGCAGGGATCACAAATGCTAAAAAAAAAAAAAGTCTTTTATGTTGTAACAAATCTTCACACAACCTCTATAGTGTAATTTTAAATCACTCTGAATTGAATTTAGTGTTTTCATATTTTGTAAAGACATGCTAAATGGAAATATACCCTGATGTGGGAAAGAAGCTGCAGCTAACAGAGACTCCAAGACTAATAGTTAATCGTAAACCTATGATCTGTCTAATACAGAAAAACATATAAGTATCACTATTATCTCAGCACTGGCTTCTGCTGCTCATAGAAGGATTTAAAGTGACAATACCCCTTATATCCTAAGAA
This sequence comes from Catagonus wagneri, assembly GCA_004024745.2. Taxonomy (NCBI): domain Eukaryota; kingdom Metazoa; phylum Chordata; class Mammalia; order Artiodactyla; family Tayassuidae; genus Catagonus; species Catagonus wagneri. The sequence continues at coordinate 1,554,230 of PVHT020000144.1, forward strand.
TTTATAATCTAACTCATACAGTTCCAGCCTGGGTGAATCTGAAAAATAACTCAGTAATAATGGTGAGTAATGTAAAGCCACACAAAACATCAAAAAGAATGAACTCACAAAGGTAAGTGTATCAGATAATTTTTTTTAAATGGCATTAATGTAGACGTGGAAGTCCCAAGAGAGAGTCATCATGGAAAAATTTGGTTTCTATTATTTTAGAAAGACATATAGCAGGTGCTTATTAGCAGGGTACTGAGAGTCCCAAGGACGTTACAAGAAAAATGGCTCCACCTCAGAGAAGCCACATCTTAAGTACCTTCCATTTGGCAATACAAGATGGCAGAATTAAGGTCAAGAAATGAAGACTGGGGAAAAAAAAAAAAAAAAGTGAAGACCGGGGAGTTCCCTGGTGGTCCAGTTGTTAGGACTCGGTGCTCTCACCACTGCAGCCCAAGTTCAATCCCAGGTCTGGGAACTGAGATCCCAAGTCAAGCCACTTCATGCAGCAGCCAAAATAAAGAGAGAGAAGAAAACAACCCAATAAAAATATGGGCAAAGTATTTTTTAAAAAAAAAGGAAATGAAGAATGACTAGTGGTTTTGAGGGAGAAGATAAGAGGATCTTGAAGTTGCAATGAGAAGCCACAATAGGGCATTAAAATAATGAAGAAATACCAATCTATCAATGTCAATAAAAGGCAGGCACAAGCTCTACTAGGGCTACAGAATCTAGGTCATCAAAGACTGCTGATAGCCAGGCCACACAGAACCAAACAAGACTGCTGCAGTCTAGAGGAAAAAAGAGGATGAATGCTGAAAGAATGATGGGAGCTGAAGACAGGCAAAACAGAAAGGCAGGTATGTTATTAAGTTAAAAGCACTGGATTAAAATCAGAAGATCAAGTCACTTACCTCTCCATCTCCTCCCCTGGAGCCAAGATCATATTGGCCTCCATCTTGAGGGTTGTTGAGAGCATTAAATGAGGTAACCTGAACTCAAGTTCTCCGTAATTGTTAAACTGTTAACCAAGTGTGAGCTGCCATTGCTGTTGATGTCATAAAGAGTAAACACATGACAAAAAAAAAAAAGTTTAAAATGACTGATTTCTTGTTCAGACTCCTAGAGGAAGAAGGCCAGTATTTTCTCTGATGGTGAGTGAGAGTGAAACTCCTAAAGACCCAAGTAAATGTTCTAACAAATTGAGTTTGAAGTGGTGATAACAAGCTAATCTTTGAACTTTCAAAGACAAAGATACAAAAAAGATTTAACCAAGTGAAAAAAATTCATGCCTGACCAGGTGAAAACATGTAACTATGGACTCTTGGGAGTGGAGGTCATTTGGTTATTTCCTATATATAGAGGACAAAATTCCAGGTTACTACAAAGAACCCCTTGATAAAGTTCTTAGTTCTTACTATGAGCTGGACACCTTCTCACTGTATTAATTTTCACAAAAACCCTACGATAGACATACGAATGGTTCCATTTTAGATCAGGCTAGATAATTTTCCTAGCATCACAAAGACATTAAATGTCAGAAATGAAAACCAAGTCTGCCTATATTTTCCCCCAATATTATGGCACCTCTTATCCTCTGTAAAATTCCTGCTTAGCTTTCAGATCTGACTCCAAGAAAACCTCCAGATGCAACAGCATTTTTCCTATTCCCCCTAATCAAGATAATTAACCTCACTATGTATGCTGGTTTATTCATGAGGTAAATTACTGCACATTTCATGTAAAGTCCCCTTTCCCCATGAAACTGTAGGCCACTCAATAAAGTTTTGCCTTAGTCATCCCTGTAGCTCTAATACTAAGCTGAGCACCTGGCATAAGACCCACATCCAATAAATATGCACTGAATGAACCAACAGAATCTAAAGATTACACATTCCCACTAAATAACTTGATGCCAAGTCTTTCATGCTATTATTATTAACCACCCTTATTCATTAACTGAGAGTCAACAATGACCAAGTAGAATTGCTCTCGATGTCCTATATCAATATACTCATACATTTCATAATTGAAGCTTCAAATTATTCCCACAGCGAATTATCCCCATTTTACAGATCAAGAAATAGGCGAAGAAAAATATTAAGCAACTTGCTATAGGCACATAATTTCTCATAATAATAGTATCATAAATTAAATGCCTATTTTGTGGGAAGCACCAGTGATAGGATTTAACATATATTACCTCCTTTGATCTTTAGAACAAACCAATAAGGCAGATGTTATCACCACACTTTTCAGATGAGAACACCAGGGGACAAAAAGGTTAAGTAGTTTCCCAAGATTACACAGCTAACAAACAGCATAATTACTATTTAAACTCAAGTTTTTATGACTCCAAAGCCCACATTCTTTCCATTATATCAAGATCCCTTCTACTATATCTTACTTAAATCTTTCTATTTTAAATACCTGTGATAAGCACTTGAGATGAATCTCTAATGGAGTTATTTAAACCTAAATTGGTCACATTTAATAAACAAGACAGAATTAAAAGTAATATATTTATGCAAGCAAAAGGAGGTGCGGGGATGTAGGTACTGATTTAATGAACTCAGTCACATATTTTGTTGGGCCAAAAATAACATATTTCACTTTTGAACATGAAAAGCTTTAAAGAATTAATAGTCTCTTCCAAGTACAGCATTACATTTTCTCACTCATTCATTTTAACATTTATCAAGTGTCTACCCAAGTACTAGAAGTACAGGACGGGGATCAAGACAGGCATAGTGCCTATGCTCATAAAATCTAAGAGTCTAGTAGGTCTAACCAATAAGCAAAGATACAATTAAAAATGTACTAAGTGCTAGGCACAAAATATTAGGATGCTATGACATAGAATAATCAGATGGGAAAATGGCTGCAGGGATGAAACGAAAAGTTTTCACCAAAGAGTGGCAAAAACAGGGTACTGAGGAAAAGTGGAGGAAAGAATGTATGAGGGTCAAGAAGCAGGAAAGGTTTGACTGAGGCATACTTAAAGAAGACCCTGGGGCTGAGAGCAGAAAAGAAGGGAGTAAGTGATTTAAGGATGGAGGCCCAGACAGATTAGAAAGCACTATGCATGTCACACCAAGTAGATGAATATTACTTTTTTTTTTTTTTGTCTTTTTGCCTTTATCTAGAGCCGCACCCGCGGCATATGGAGGTTCCCAGGCTAGGGGTCTAACAAGAGCTGTAGCTGCCGGCCTTTACCACAGTCACAGCAACGCGGGATCTGAGCCGCATCTGCAACCTACACCACAGCTCACGGCAACGCCGGATCCTTAACCCACTGAGCAAGGCCAGGGATCGAACCCGCAACTTCATGGTTCTTAGTCGGATTCATTAACCTCTGAGCCACGAAGGGAACTCCAGTTGAATTTTACTTTAAATTAAACAGAAAACCAGGGAAGGCTATTAGGCAGATGAAGGCCATTATTCAATTTTCATATTTAAACCATCACTTGGGATAGCAGGGGGCAGGGAGGGAGGAGGGAGGAGGGGGGAGGGGCAGGGTTGGGGGTTGAAATAGACCAGGAGCGAAAGGCAGAGAAGCCAGTGTGGAAAATGCTGCAACAGGTTAGGTGAGAAGGGATGAAAGATGACCAGGAGGAAGCAGTGGAAATGGAAAAGATTAAACATTTAGAAATCTTCTCAATCCAATATCACTGGGCTCCTTGGCATTGAAAACCAAACAAACAAATATAAATTGTGTTGAGAACATGAAGACGTTTCAAAGGTACTGGAAATATTATATTTCTTAAGCAGAGCCTTAAGCAGAGTGGTGAGTACAAGGGCGCCAGTCTGAATATTTACTCTTTAGTGTTAAGCATATATATGACTTATATTCTCGTGTAAGGATGGCGTATTTCATAATAAAACATTTCAAGATTATAAATGTTATGCATTTTAAATGACTGCTACAGCTTAAGAGTACTCAGATACATCTGTCTTATAATTTCACGCATGCTTTATAAATTCTTCAGTTTGACCCTTCAATCAGGACAATAAAGCCCTTTACTAGCCCAAATTCTACTGAGTACTTTCTAACTCCACTTTAACTATAATAATAAGAAAACTTGTTAAATTTGAAGTCTGAAGTTTAACAATTTAACATCTTAAATATCAGGAAAATTAATCACAAATTTGTCAGCTGAGAATACAGTTGAGAATTTTAAAAATTATCGTCCATTACCCCAATTAGTCATAGACATAGAAGACATCAAATGCAAAGATACGTGGAGTTCCTGTCGTGGCACAGCAGAAACGAATCCAACTAGGAACCATGAGGTTGTGTGTTTGATCCCTGGCATCACTCAGTGGGTTAATGACCCGGCATTGCTGTGAGCTATGGTGTAGGCTGCAGACACAGCTCGGATCTGGCATTGCTGTGGCTGTGGTGTAGGCCAGCAGTAACAGCTCCGATTAGACCCCTAGCCTGGGAACCTCCATATGCCTCAGGAGCAGCCCTAAAAAGACAAAAAAAAAAAGCAAAGATATCTATCAAAGAATTTTAATTATCTGTAAAAATTAAAAACTATAAATAAGCTAAATCCCTAAAACAAATGGGAAGGTTACGTAAATTACAGTATACCCCACACAATCAACCATTAGTAAATTATTAAAAATCAATGCCATGGGAGTTCCCTTTGTGGCTCAGTGGTTAACGAATCCTACTAAGAACCATGAGGTTGTGGGTTCGATCCCTGGCCTTGCTCAGTGGGTTAAGGATCCGGCGTTGCCGTGAGCTGTGGTGTAGGTTGCAGACGTGGCTCGGATCCCGCGTTGCTGTGGCTGTGGCGAAGGCCGGCAGCTACAGCTCCTGTTAGACCCCTAGCCTGGGAACCTCCATATGCCGCGGGTGCGGACCTACATAAAGGCAAAAAGACAAAAAAAAAAAAAAATCAATGCCATGGAATATGTTTTCTATATTAAGTGAAAAAATGTTATATAGTTATAGTCCAGTGCCTATAAATAGGGAAGGAAAATGAAAGTAGGAGGGATGTAGAAAAACCTTTATCAGCAAAACTTTTAAGATAAGAAATATACTGGACCACAGGTGATATCAAAGAATTTTTCTTTATCTTTCAGCTTTATCGTTTTCAAACTTTCTACAACAGGCAAAGTTGTTACTGTTAAAATGCTGTGCTTCCCCTGCAAATTATTAAGCAAAACAACCTACACAAGAAAGGAAGCTATTTGCATTCAGAAATCTCTGTTCTTTTATTAATTCTTGACTATTTTCAGATGAGAAACTCTCCTATTTAGAAACATTTAGATAGAAACACGAACAGTTCCGATGTCGCCTAAAAGAATATTAAGCAAGAAAGCTTTGATATTCGAAGTGGCTGGATAGGAACACCAACAAATTAAATCAATCCGGTCAGTTAGTCGAAATTAACTCCTCTCCTATTCTTCATCATCTATTCAGCCAACATCTACACATTGCCTTCTGGAATGGCAGGATACCAAACGAAAGGGGGACAAGGGAAGTCAAAAAACAATCTGTTAACAAGGGGCTTCTTGGCACCTGGCTGGAGAAAGAGCAGGCAGGGCAAGGACGTCAGGGACATATCAACAAGTGAACCATCTCTGTGCAGATGCACAGAGAAGGCAAAGCGAGGGAAAGAAGGGCCTTGGACTGCCATGCGAAGAAGTTGTGCAGGATGGGTAAGACCCCCCTTCCAAAATACTAAAGAGGATTGCCAAACAGGACAACAGCCAATGTCTACTCATTGAAAGCAATGGTAACACCATGACAAGGAAGGAGATAAGAACTTTCACTCCTGGCTCCTAATGGGGACCTGCTTGCTCTGATTCAGCTCACTTCCCTTTGTGGGCAGCCTGAAGAATGATTATTATGTTAACAGATAGAAGACAAAATATAAGTGGCAGCTCTAATTGACATAACCAATAATTCTCAGTTAATGATTACTTACCTTAATTAAAATAGTGCACATTATTTAGAAGAAAGTTTTAAAATACCATGGTAAAGAGCAATACAGGATATAAAATGGCTCAGTATAATTTGGGGTGATACCACGAAAGAAAAATATGTCATTTAAGACAGAGCATGTTCATTTACCATGTATACTCAGCATAAAGTACATACACTTACAAAATACAAACATTATGAATAGTGCTTTAATCCTATGTGAGTCTTTTTAGGCCTCCCAAATAAATGACATTTATAAAAAACATTGCTTTAAATTACAAGACATTTTAAATAAAATCATGCAAATCCCAAACGAGTCATTTTTTAAAAAGTAATTTGGTATTCTTTATTTTTGCCTTTAAAGTATTATATTACAATTAGAACACTGGACTTCCATTTTTCCCTTTTGCTTATGCTCTTAAAATAAATGTGATGCTCCCATAGCTAAGAGCTTTAAACTTGTAAATAACCCCTCCCAGAAGCCCAAATCTCCATATCTTAATATCATGAAAGCTGGAACTGTAAAATAAAATCTGTTAGCAGCTGAAATCTTAATGAGGTTCTACAAAGAAGCGGCTTTTCTGCAATGACTCAATGCATGGAAACAGTTGAGTAATTATAAATGCATGGGCTGAATGTGAGTTGGCAAATATAATACCACAGAATGTACCCAGAACTAGGGTTGTCCTAGTTCAAATGAGACTCTATTCCTTTACCAGTGCAGGCACACGACTAACCTGAAATGTCTTTGGCTGAGAGATAGGTGTGAGCCCATAAAATTATGTCCCTTGACACCCCATTTACATGGTGACAATCTGTTCTGGCCCACCAGCAGCCTGTTCTTCAACAACAAAGCACTTCGGAAGGAACACTGCATAATGCTGGTTTCCTCTGACATTACAGAAGCCAATGACAATTGGACTAGAGAGGTGGCTCTCAAAACTTGGGGACATGAGACCCCTCCCCTCACCAAAAGAGAACCTATGAAAATGAAGATTTTGGGGTCTGCCACCCCAGGTCTGAATGCACTAGGTTGGGATGGGCCCAGGAATTTGCACTTATAGAAGTACCTCCCAGCCAGGCAGGCTTCTCAGGGAATACTAGCATAGAGTGTGTCTCCCAAGGAAAGTGTAGGGAAGTCAGAGGGAAAATGCAAAGGACAACTGCAAGGGGAGAGGGGAGCCACTTTTTTTAAGTGCTCCACCACTACCCGTTTTCGATTTTTTTTTTTTTGGAGAAAACGAAAGGAGTTTCCTCAAAAGTATTCTCTGAACCTTAGCACATATAACTGCAAACTTAGAACATGTCCTAGAAATATTTTAGTACAATTATTCACGGTAAAGAAATCAAACTCCACATGCTTATTTCTATATATAAATATATATTCTTAAAAAGGAAAAAAGAAGAAAAAAAGCTCTCAGGGCCAAACACTCTCAAATTCACTCTTAGGAATTCCAAAAATTTAGGAATGCTTAATTATATGAATATTGTGTGGTTCATTGTAAGTACTATTATTTATTCTCTGCATATTACAGATAAAAAACACACAGTCTTTACAATTAACACACCTCAAAAGGTAGGAAGTTAAAATGTAAACACAGCGAAACCCTGTATTTTCATAATTATGTTTCCACAATTCTTACTTATCTTTCCCTAAGCTATCCAATTCCAAGCCCTATATGCTAATAACATGTTTAGTTTTCACCATGTGCAGTCCTTTGTCAGAAAACGCAGGGAAATATCAACATCTTCTGCTGACAATCTACCCCTTGAAGAAGGGAGGTTCCCACAGGGCCCTTGAAGAGTTTAGGATCGTGAAAGCCCTCGCTGCCCCCATAAATAACCTGGCTTATAGTTCTCACTGGGGAAAGCATACGGAACACCTTTAGGAAGCTGAACTATGCTAGGCTTGAACCAAAAGAATAAGCTTGAGGGATATGAAGCCATAGGAGTTTCAGAGCTACAGAAACCTCCTTCTTCTGAAACTTAACAATAGTTAAGCAATGGCATTCTTAGAAGAGATACGTATTCCACAGTTCAGGAAAGCAGACATCAAAAAGATGAAAGAAAACGTGAGTATGATTCTGTGGATAGTGCTGTTTTGAGGGAGATAGTTTAAAAGAGATGTAAGGCTCTAAAAATGCCTGTACAATCACAAAAATGGGAAAGAATATGAGTGGGTATCATCATGAGAAATAATAGTAGTAACAGTAACATTCATTGGATATGATGCTACTTACTGGCCATTAAAATAATCTCACTTAACCCTTAAAACGGTCCTAAAAGCAAGGGGGGCTCTTCACCCCTTTTAGAGATGAAGTACAGGAAACTCTCCTACGGTCAGCTGCTCTAGTAAGAAATGAGGCCAGGAACTGAACACCATACTAAAAAGCTTACAGTGTGACCGCTTAGGAAGTTTTCCAATGAGATTAAAAAATTTAAGACTACATAGGGAGTTCCCTGGTAGCTCAGCAGGTTAAGAATCCAGTGCTGGCGCTGCAGCAGCTCAGGTTATTGCTCTGGCGTGGGTTCAATCCCTGGCCTGGGAATTTCCATGTGCTACAGGCATAGCCAAAAAATGGGAAACAAAACTACATAAAAAGTGTGGAAAGTTGGAGTTCCCGTCGTGGCTCAGTGGTTAATGAATTTGACTAGGAAACATGAGGTTGCGGGTTCGATCCCTGGCCTCGCTAAGTGGGTTAAGGATCCGGCATTGCCGTGAGTTGTGGTGTAGGTTTCAGATGAGGCTTGGATCCCGCGTTGCTGTGGCTGTGGCGTAGGCAGGCAGCTACAGCTCCAAGTGGACCCCTAGCCTGGGAAAACTCCATATGCTATGGGTGCGGCCCTAAAATGACAAAAGACAAAAAACGGAATAAGGAAAAAAAAAAGTGTGGAAAGTAGAGCAGAGAAATAAGCAGGACTCTCCAGAAGAATCTTAACAAAAGAGGTTACAGTCCTGAAAGACCTAAGTGAATCCTGCTTTCACGAAAGTGTTAAGTAAAGTCAGGGACCAAATAAGGATCTAAGAAAAGACAGGAAAACTGTTTAAGGGAGATGATGTCATGTAAAAAGACAAAGAGACTGCAGGCAAAATGACCCAATTACCCATCTACCTTCATTTTATCCGCTAAAGCCAAAGAGGCTTCAAACTGGAAATGCTAGAACAATGACTGAGAAGGCCCTGAATGCTAATATAGGAACTAAAGTCATAAAAGAACATCAGCCTTCTATAAATGGGTCTAAGTCTCCTGGCTCAGAGAACTCACATCCCAGGGTATTGGAAGAATCACAGAAGTGATATTCATACATAAAATCATGAAGAAATAGAGGAATTCCAAAATAGGACAAATTATCAAGTCAAAGTTCAGGATTTAAGAAGTAAAAAAAGTTCGGTCCATCGAGAAAGTATAAAGCCAAGTTAAAATCACATCCTTTGACCAGGGGTACAGGAATAGCAGAAATATTTGACAAAATCTCGCATGATATCTGAGTGCACCTGCAGACAGCATGGTTAGGTCTATGACTTGCTGAATAATAACTACTCCAAGTAAACAGTCAGCCGTCAAGGTGGTTTTCAGGGTTAATGCCCAGTGTTTGGTGTCTGGCCCTGCCCATTCAACATTTTGCCAATGATTTGAATGAAGATGCTCATACAAAGTGTAGAATTTACAAAGCCAATATAGTTGATAATATAATTTAGATTAAAAATGACCCCCAGGGGCCATTAACACTTGACTAGACAAAGCAAAATGAAATTTACCAAGAATGAATACATTAGTGTCTTTAAATATAAATTTTGACTCCTACCTAAATTCTTGTTGAAAAAAAAAAGAAAACCTTGATTACATTAATATGAGCCACTATTACGAACTACATTTAAATAATGTAGTTCAAAAATAATGACTACATTTACAGAAAGTCAAGATCACATGTGAGGCAACGATATGTGAGTTAGTTTCAGAGGACCAAGGACACAACCAAACACAAGGGTGACACAGAGCATGAAAGGATAGGAAAGGGACCAAAGGCACACATAGACAGACATCCGTGGTCGTTTAGCCTACAAAAACGGAGTCTTAGTGAAGGCATGATTACTTTCCAAATAACTGAGCTGTCCTGCAAACAAAAGAAGTAGTATTAGTACACTCTGATGACAATTTCCTTTTTTCTTTTACAATCCTCAGGAAATGCTAAAACTCTAGCAACTGGTGGCAGACATCCACAGCGTCAAAAAGAAGTGAGTTCCCCATCCTTGTAAGTAACCAAGCACAGGCTAGATAATACTCTCCCAGGCACAGGCTAGATAATACTTCTCCCAGAGAAGGCCTGGAGGAGATTCGTGGACATGGTGAGGGGTGGGAAGAGATGACCGGTAATTATCATCTCTAATGTTTTATGACTCAACTACAATCCTCATAGTCCATTCCAGTTTTTCTCTTTTCACAGCCAGCCCTGTAAGCTACTTAGCTGTGTTATTTTAATAGTGATCTACACTGCACTGGAAGGGGAGGAAATTTACAGTAGATTTACTGATGTACAAAAGGCACTGAATAAAATAACAGGTAGAAAGCTGAATTTAGATCATGTGTAAACTGTAAATACCTTACAGAGCAATATTCAGCTATTGGACATTACATGGTTAACACCATTTCCCTGAGGAATAGCTTTTTCCATGGACAAGATGGTGAATTACACATTTACCATGGCTAAATTAATCAGTGCCCTACAACTCTGCCTGCTTTATATTTTGAACACTTTACTTTAAAAATCAAAACTAGATTTTTCTATACCATGGTGTCGTAATACCACCCGCAACAAATGTCAAGTTTTTATAAAGAAGTAATCTTTGCTTAGAAAATGCACGCTGTTCATGGAGTTCCCTTCGTGGCTCAGTGGTTAACAAATCCGACTAAGAACCGTGAGGTTGCGGGTTCGATCCCTGGCCTTGCTCAGTGGGTTAAGGATCCGGTGTTGCCGTGAGCTGTGGTGTAGGTCGCAGACGCGGCTTGGATCCCGCATTGCTGTGGCTGTGGCGTAGGCCGGCAGCTACAGCTCCTGTTAGACGCCTAGCCTGGGAACCTCCATATGCCGCGGGTGCGGCTCTAGATAAGGCAAAAAGACAAAAAAAAAAGAAAAGAAAATGCACGCTGTTCAGCATTGTTTGGTTTTTAAAGATCCGTCGCAGTGTGAATGCCCTTTCTACTACAAGGGATAATGTTAAGAAATTCAACTTCAAAAGCATCTCTGGCTCATCCTCCCTGTGTAATAATTCCCACCGCTAAGTCTGGATTTAATCACGAGTGTGCAAAGAATGAGGGAGAAAGGAAGTTCATCGGCACAGCTTCCCCTCTCCATCACTGCCACCCCTTCACTGACTTTTTTGAGTCTGTACATACTCCATACACCAGAGTCATTAATAACCTGGACAAACAGACTATTACAGAGACTACAAATTCTTTTTCCTGTGTTAGTTTAGCAATTAAAGGTATTTGAAGGATTTTAAAAGCTCTATAGAACAAAACCTTTGTTTAAAAAAACAGCAAGAGCAGGTTGTCTTCCCTGCTCCCTGAAACTTAACCAGGACTCCTTGAACTCTGACCTGAAAGGACACTTAGTCACCCAAACCTAATCCCAGGCTCTGAGATTAGTTTAATGATATTTGAGACAGCCAGGATCAACTATGCTGAATTTTTGTAGTTACATTGTAAAACGAGCCATTGTTCCTTGGCCGGAATACTCTCAGGTCAATTGGTGTGTGAGTTAAACTGCTATTACTCATTACCCATTCCTCAAGGCAAATAATGTGACAATCAGAACAGGGCTGTATTAATGTCTCATTTAACAGAACTCAGTATTTTCCAGTATCATCTTCCTAAAGAATTGGACAAAGAATGCTGGGAATTGTCATCTTTACCAATATCACTTTTTTTACTATAGTTGATTTACAGTGTTGTGTCAGTTTCTGCTGTACAGCACAGTAACCCAGCCATACACACACACACACACACAGAGACACACACACACACACACATTCTTTTCCTCATACCGTCTTCCATCACGTTCTACTCCAAGAGACTGCACATAGTTCCCTGTGCTGTACAGTAGGACCAATCTTCTATCTTGAAGTGAGATTACAACTCAAAAACTGACCTCCCAGCGCATGTTGCTATAACTTTAACTAGGGGATATTTTAGGCTTCAGTTCAAAAACAATGAATGCTCCATTATTTTAACCAACCGTTCAGGGCGGTCACTTTATTTTTTAATGTAATGTACTACACAAGAATGACATCATAAGTCTATCATAAAAGCAAGTGTTAAAACCTATGATGAATTTTCCTACTATAACTAAGCAGTTAATAAGTGTAAAAGTAGATCAAAACATACACTTAGGGCCTGGTAAAACATTTACATTCACCTTTGTAAATACAAAAATAAAAAGTTTTTCAAAAAGCCATAAAAGTTCTTTGTGCCTCTTACTTCTAAAGCTCTATTAGTGATGTTAGACGCCTGGAGGCTTTTTTCTAATTAAAGAAGCCCAAATAGTAATTGCTAATAATTGGCATTTACTGATCTTGTGTAGTTTCTTTCTTCTTATGATAAAGATCTGATCCTTATTGAGTAGAGTTTGTCATCCAGAAGCTAACCAAGTGTATTTATGCATGACAACCCCCTTTAATTTTCTTTGCTTATATTTACATTCAAACAAAAAGTCAAAGAGGAGGTAGACAGTACTACCACCAAATGAACAGCCTTTATTTATATGCTTTTTAACAAATATTCTTCTAATACGAATAGCTACTGTGTTCTGGGCACTATGCTAAGAACATTACTTAGGTGTCATAACATTAGGAGGGTAGGTACTATTTTTATTTACAGATAAATAAACTGAGGCTCGTGGAAGTTTACACACTTTTTCAATGTCACAAAGCAAGCAAGTGGTAGTCAATACACGAGCTCCAGCAGTGTGACTCCGAAGCCAGTATATTAGCAATGACAGTAGTTATAATGAAGCGTGGACTGTATGGCAGTCAGTGAGTGTGGACAGGGTGTGGTCTCTAGACTAGGACAACTCACAGACTAGGGGAGGAAAGATAAGTAAACAGATAAACTATAATCCATTGCATTAACTGCTGTTACAAAGCTAAGTGATTTGGGAGCAGAGAGAAGAAAGCAACTAATGCCATTTGGTGAATGGAGGGATGACCCTCCCAGGGTGATCACTTCAATGGTACCTGAAATGCAGGTAAGCATTTCAGAAAATGCATGAAGACAGAGATTAGTGAAAGAACACAGTGCACCTGAGGAACAACAAGAAATTTAGCTCTGAACAAGGGCAGATGATGCAAGCAGCCCCACGGGTGGAAGGGAAGGCAAAAGAAGAGTTTAGCCAGATTGCGGGGCCCCTAAATTTGGTGACTAGAAAGGACTGTTGATCTGAGAGTGAAAAAAAAAAAAGGGATTTGAGATGAACGGGGGTTAGATTATAAGAATGGAGTGATGCAAACTTCAAAGACATTTAACAAGAAAAAAAATTAAATATGGTGGTGGCCTGAGTGAGAGAATAAATACTAAAAATCTCTGTTTTGGGGCAGTCTTAATTAAGCATGTCTGTAGACCAAACAAAGAACTGATGGAAAGGGAGAAAAACTGAAGCTAGACGAACTCCAAGGATAAATGATGAAGGAACATCCCCAAAAAAGGTGAGAGAGTCAGCAAAGCAGTGAGCCAGGAGAGGGCCCCTCCATAGAGCATCACCCTCCACTAACACGCCGGGCACGTGGAGGCCCAGCACCCGCTCCAGCACTACTTTAGCTCATCTTTTGTGCTAGTCTCTTCTTTTGCTGTTATGTCTTTGTCCTCTCTTCCCAGCTAAGTAATAAGTCCCTCTAGGGCAGGAACCAGGTTTTTTATTTCTTTGTAGCTCCCTCCATACTTAACGTGGTGCCTTGTCTCGGTGAGTTGAGGAGACAATCAGGGATGAAGCAAAAGAGACAACACCTCCCCTAACAGGGACAAGTCACAGATGAAGAATAGAAACTGCTTCTTCGCTCTGTATGGTATGAGCTACCCCAGATGGAACTGTAAAATACATGGAGAATGTAATTGAGCTATTTATCAGGAAAAGACTGTGTAATAAATTGTCACATTATAAATAATCCTGTTAGAGCAGGGGCCCGAGAGTGAATCTGTTATCTTCTACTTCCCTCACAGTTAACTAAATGCAAGTAGAGCTGATAACAGAAAACACCAGCGCCAAGGAATATTACAGAGTTCTCTTAAAAAAAATGTATTTTAAATTAATACATGAACTACTTTTGCTAGCTCTTTGGTTCCTCGAATTAGGAGAAAACATTTCTAAATAAAATTTATATCTCCTTATAATCTGTATGTTTATTTTTATAACTTAGTATTTAATCTGAAAATAGTATTCAGAAGCACATGTGCAGTCATTTCTTAGCATCATAGATTTTGGCTCACAGGTTTTGAAGTCCTCAGTTTTACAGATAAGAAAACTGAGGTTCAGACTTCTTCAAAAACATGCATGCTTAATAATGGTGCCAGATTTACAGCCTAGTTTTCGTAACTCATTGTCCCATAGTCTTTTATTAAACAAACCTAAAACTGAAATTGAACTCTGAAGTTATTCTCTCTGAACCTAATCAGAAATCCTCACTCCTCACTGGCAAGATTGGCTTTCTGCCCCTCTGCTCTCTGTCTTCCCTGATTTCCCACGATAGATTCACAAACAAGCTGTGGCCAGCACTGCTACTTATCTACCCAAAATCTACTCTCCCTTTCTTTCTTCCTAATGAATCCCAATTTTTTTCTGAGAAGCACTGTGTCATATAAAAAACTTGATTTCCCAGGCTCTCTAGACCTGAAACTGAGATAAATGACAAAGTCCTGGGGGATGAAATCCCTTCCAGAATAATAAAGACAGAGAGAGCTTCATGAGGAGAGGCATTTGGCCTTTTACCCTTCTTTCCCCACCCTCTTCCTGCCTGGAATCTGCACTGGACGTCTGGTAGTACAGCAGCCATTTTGCAACCAAAAGAAGACAGGAAGAGAGCAAGAACCTATGTCCCTGGCAGCACTAGGAAATACTGTATTAGCCTGGATTGGTCACAACATAAGACAAATAGAGCCCTTATTTGGTTAAAGCAACACTGTCGAATTTCTGCTATATGTAGTAACTTGCAATCTTAACTGATTAATACCTAACCTAACATTTTACTATGCACAGGAGTTCCTTTGTGGCTCAGTGGGGTAAGGATCTTGCAACTGTCGCTGCTGTGGCTCTGGTTACAGCTGCGGCATAGGTTTGACCCCTGGCCCAGGAACTTCCACATGCTAAGGGTGTGACCAAAAAAGAAATAAATACTATGCACTGACATATTCCTAACATATCATACTACCTGTTCTCAAAAACCTTTCAGCGGAGATCTCAAGCAGAAGAACACTGAATAAAACACTAACTCTTCAACCCGGTATCTAAAGCCCTTTACAATAAATTCTTGAGTTCTGAGACCACCACTAAATACATCCTGAATACCAGCTAAACTGAACTCCCTGCCAACTGTCTCTCTCACCTCATCTCTGCCCATCAAAATCCTCCAGTCTTGTCAAGGGCCCTCTCGCACATCACTTCTCTCACCAGTCTAAATGGATCCCTCCAACGTGGTGAGATTTCTCCCTCTTTTGAATTGTCGAAGTAATTTTGTTTGCCCCCTCCTGGGTGACTCTTTACGACAGCTACTACACTCGTGGGCTCTCCTTAGTCAAGAGACACCTTGAGGACAGGATCCTGTCATTCTGGCATGGAAACCCCCACCCCCAACCCCGACACGGTGTCTGACACACAGCAGATGATTAATAGCACTTCTTAAATTGAATTAATAAACACTTCTCCTTCTCCTAATGCATCTCCGACTGCTCCCGGAAAGAGTCCACGCCAACACTCTAATGACTTACGAGGGAGCATGTGTGACAGCAGGAATAAGCTGAGCTGCAGTTCAAACTGCGGTATTGTTTTGACACCAGCGCAAGTGATAATGGGCTGTTACTCGGTGTGTCAAAGCGCTCACTCAAGACTCCTGCGCCAGCCTCTCCTGCCTGTCACAAACCTCAGTCTGCAAAAGGCTTTCCATCCGAAACACCATGTGGCTTCTGCTTAAGAAAAGCCTCTAGCTGGTCACTCCCCTCCTCGTGGATCACAAATAAAACAGAATGATTCCAGCAGGAGCAGAGTCTCAATAGGATCCGTCCGCACACACCTGTCCCTCCAGAAGTGATCCCTGGCAGAAAGAGAGGGGTAGAGAGCAGAACGAGGTGGCCCAAGGGCAGGACAGACAGCCGCATGTTCTGGTTTAGTCAAGGCTACGCCACAGCCACACTGAGAAAGCGTTCAGTTCAGATGGCAAAAAGCTGGGAATAATAGGAGGAAAAATCTACAGGATGCCAGGCTGAGCAATTTGAATACAACCTAAAAAGCAAAATAACTCAAATAAGAAATGAGCCATAAAATTTACATATTAAAACATGCTGCCCTTCACTGTACAGCTTGACAAATCCCCAGAGAAAGTGTAATCTTCAGTAACAGAATAGTTAAGTCTGTCATCTGCCCAATGGCCGAGGTCTCAAATAAACAAGTGTTCCAAGTAAGCTCAAGAAAGCAACTGTTACATATACAACTAATTGGAATGGAGACGAAGTCGTCAATATTACTGTAAATCCCTGAGAAAAGCTGCTAATCATTAGCCATATGATTCACTGACAATGCTATACAGTATTGTTTTAACTCGCTAGCACTATGTATACTATAATTTAAAATGATACTGCTTTAACATGCATTAATACTAATGATGCATGCCAGCTAAAAAAATAACTGAGTAAACATTAACAAAACATATCACTATCAAAACTGCATTAAAATGCAGTAGATTTGATTCCATGGGAAGGTGACTCTTTCATTTCTGAGAAATTTGATTAAATGAATTCACCCCTCACTCCCCAAGTGAGACTGTGCTTGCTTGCTGCCAAGTGACCCATCACTTCTCGAATGCCTCCCCACACAGGTTTGCGGTGGCCGTGTAAACCTTTATGATTAGAAGCTCGTCCCTTGGCACCTGCACCGTGCCCCTCCTGGACAAGCCTGTCTCCTTCCCGAAACGATGCTCCATCCTACTCTCCAAGGCCTCTGAGGGCAGCCTCCAGATCCTGAGCCACTCCCTGGGAGCTGTCCTTCTCTGCAGGGCTGCTCCCAGCCCCACCAACCCCCCTCTCATGGCTAGTAGCACTACCATTGCCCCCACTGCCACTGCAAATGGCCACAGGGCAAGAAGGTAGGTGTCATATGCACAGGCCTCGGCAAGGGTGAGTACTTGGGAAAGTTAAAAATAGGACAACTGGATCCAGAAGGGAGTGGGCACAAGAACTTGGCAGGAGCCACATCATAATATTTGGCAGAAGAAACATTATATTTCTATTTTAGTGTGTTTTAGTTATTTCGATATAGGTGTGGTTCTATTATACCAAAGTGGGTTATTTTGCCTAAAATCTAGTGGATTATACTTTGTGGGAAAAACTGAATGAATTTTAAAAATACACAATTTTTAAAACACTACTTTATGTACAAATCTATGAATGGATAATTATCAAATAGGAGACTATCCCCTAATAATTATATTTGACTTTGAGGTATACCATGCAATTTTTGATACAGATTTACCTTCATAATTATACTTTTCTTAGATTATTATTAGCTTTCAGTTGGTGATTCTAATATTAAAACAAACCCATACCAAAACACAGTGAGACCACACATCTACTAGCTGGCAGGGAAAAAGTCTTCAAATGCCGTGTTTCCCCACAGGTAATTCATGCTTAAATTTTTTTTAAATAATATTGCTCAAAAAAAGCGCAAGGAGAAACAGGAATATTTTAAATACTAAGAGAAAGGAGAGAAACAGAATGGTAGAAGGCTACAGAGATGAGAGGAAAAGAAGTTAATAAATCAGAAATAAATTAACACTACTTCGGAGTTCACTGACGGTTCATTTCTTATTGCCCTTTTTACAAGCTAACTGCGCTATGCTGCAGAGTAACTGAACATAGCATAATGTGACCTATTATCTTTATCTAGTTGGGCTCTTTAGTCACACAAATACCACTGTTTACTTTTTTTCCTTAAGCTATGATCATTTAGTGCGGGTAAAAGTGGACCAAAGTGAAGCTATCTCCTATAAGATGCTCCAGGAAGGAGAATGAAAAGGAGCCATGATTCAAAGGTGACATGACATTCAAATTTTCCACGACACAAATACCTATTGACAATGTGTCCCTAGGGAAAACATTTACATTCCTTCCGCTCCACACAGCTCCAGATTTGCTTTGAGGCAGTTCCACAAGTGGAACCTCAGCAGAAGAAAAGATATGAACAATTATTTTGGAAGAGGAATGAATGACAGGAAAAATAGCCTGTTTTTATGACAACTGCAGAAAAGCTGTGTTAAACTATATAGATAAACTCCACTATAGTCAAGCTGCACTCATACTTAGGTAACCTGAAATTTAGAACACAAGAGAAGAAGACTGAACAGATGTGAAGTGTTTGTCACTTGACTAAAACATTAGCTCATTTGATTACAAAGCCATTAGTGAAATTTAAGATTTTCATTTGTTATGAATAAAAGCTCTTTCATTTTTTAAAATACATAATCTCAACCAGATGATAGGGGGCGGAATTTTATTACACTGTTAGCATATATAAAATATGGACTAAATTCTTTGAAAAAAAGTGGAGTCAATACAGTACAGAATACTTTGTCCACAAAAAAAAGAGACGAACTCTTTTGCAAGCTGACATGGAGCCCTGGAATAGGATTCTGTCAATCAAAACACTGTGACTATCAGACGATCTATTCTTCCCATACTGTAAAAATAATCAAAATGATTGAGGAACAATATTGGTAATTCACATCCAGCATCTCAGAATGAGGGACTATATGAATGGAGACTACAGAAAACAACCAAAAAAATTTATGTATAATATCTGGCTTCTGCTTTGTAAAGTATTAATAATAGTGATAGTGGGAGTTCCCGTCGTGGCTCAGTGGTTAACGAATCCGACTAGGAACCATGAGGTTGTGGGTTCGATCCCTGGCCTTGCTCAGTGGGTTAAGGATCTGGCGTTGCCGTGAGCTGTGGTGTAGGTTGCAGACGCAGCTCTGATCCCGCGTTGCTGTGGCTGTGGCGAAGGCCGGCGGCTAGAGCTCCTGTTAGACCCCTAGCCTGGGAACCTCCATATGCCGCGCATGCGGCCCTAGATAAGCCAAAAAGACCAAAAAAAAAAAAACTAATAATAATAGTGATAGTAATTACAATAACAAGGAACCTGTGCCCAGCCCTTATCCTGTGTAAAGTGCTTTATCTGGATTGTTTCTTTAAATCTTCCTAACAACCCTAGGAAGGTTATTATTATTACCCTTACTTTATAGACAAGGAAGCAGGGCAGAGAATCCCGGAACTAGGAAGTGGTAAAAGTGAGATTAAAGGCCCAGCAGTCAAACTCCACAAAACCTAACAACACATTCTACCATCCTGTCCTCAACAAGAACAGGACTGTAGAAGGCATAGCGCTGGAGACCAGAGGCCCTGTCCAACCCCATGAGATGGACAGCTCACTCTCTGCTGGCCTGACAGCAGATGGGCTAAGCCACCACGATCAACTATTTGCCAGCAATTCCCAACAATGCCCTAAAGAAAGAAACTAGCAAGTTCATACACTTTTAACCATTTACGTTCATTATTTGGAAATTAGATATTTGTTTTTCAAAAAAAAACTAATGTACAACTGTGAAATGTTATCAGTGACATTTACCTTCAAAACTTAACCTGGTTTACTTCCACTTCCTCGCAGTACTGTACAATACTATGTGTTGTTTGATTTGGTTTGTTGAATAAATTCTAACACTTAAATTAGACAACCATTTTCAACCAATTCTGTTACACATAATAGAAAAGGTACCTAAAGAGAAAATATTAAATAAAGCATCTAATACAAGTCCCAGTGACAAAGAGAAACTTCTTATGTCTGAATTCATCTGTGGGGCTGGAATCTGATACAATATAGATCAAGATGTGCCTTTATAGAGTTCTGTTTTTGTCTTTGTCTTTCCCTCCTGTTCCTGCCCATTCATCACAAATACGCTGTCAGGATCACCAAAGGGACCAGGTGAGTGATTTTGGCAGACTCAGTGAAAAACCCGTCATCATCCAACAAAACCAATGCAATGATCCAGTACTACCAGCAATCAACCCATTTCAATCTATCCCATGGAGAAGATAACACTCTTATTTTCCCAGAATCCCTAGTACTACAAATAGAACTATTTTGGTTTCACACATTTCAAAGTCTTTTTTAAATTCAGGACAAACAAATGACTGTGGCACAGCTTGGGGACACAGGTCCTTTGAGAAATGCTTAAACTCACAAGATCCAAATTTTGAGTTTTTGGCCTTTCACCACCACAGAGACCTACAACATACTCTGTTTTTAGTCCACTGGAAATAAAAAAGAATTCTTACTCAGTCTTACTATGAATAAATTACCCTCCAGAAGAAGTCAACACATACCTTCCAGGAAACTTAAATGCACTTAAGAGGGAGAATTTTCTAAATGTCACTTCCCAGTGCCCTGAAAATGGTCCATTCTCTCCACAGGATAAAACAACTTCTTTCTGAAGAATAAGTTCATGCTGAGGAAGGTTAGAAAGCTCTGTCTGCGTTCCATGACTTCAGTAGTTCAACCTGGGCTTTCCTTGACAGTGGGTTTTTAAAAAAAAAATGTTTGTAGGGGTTGTAAATCACCTGGGGATGCCCCGTGCAAGCAGTGCCGCCTGGGAACGCCTCCGTCATAACGCAGCTCCCTCAGCTGCTCCATCCCCACCGACGACACTTGTAACGAAAACACTGCCATATATCTTGATTTGTCAGAGAACAAATCAGTTTTATCTGTTCATTTTGTGGTTTAGTGTCATAGGTATTTTAGAAAACATAACTTATAATTCCTCATGCAATTATATGTGAAATTAAATCATCTCACTTTTCCGGAAGCATCAAAATATTTCAGATTAAGTAGAATGCACTCAAAATGTCTTTGAAGTTCCTGTCCCTCAATCAACTAAGAAGAAAAGATAAATAAAGGAGAGAGAGGTATGTAGCATTTTAATGAGTTTGTCTAGTTATATTAGGTCAGGCCTTTATTTAGATTCACTATCAACAACAGTGTCTAATCATGCCACAGAGAGGCAGGGTGTAGTGACTAAACCACTGTCTCGAGAAGCAGAATGCCTGGATTTCAACATTTGAATCCTGGCTCTACCACTTACTTGCGGAGTACCCTGGGGGAATTCACTTTACCTCTCTGTGCCTTAGTTCCCTAAAGCTGTAAAATGTAGATAATCAGACCTATGCTACGTGGTTTGTGAGTATTAAAGAAATTACCCTATGCCTGGCACATAGTAAGCTCTGCGTTCA
Organism: Catagonus wagneri; assembly: GCA_004024745.2. Lineage (NCBI taxonomy): Eukaryota > Metazoa > Chordata > Mammalia > Artiodactyla > Tayassuidae > Catagonus > Catagonus wagneri. Next base: position 1,575,695 of record PVHT020000144.1, read on the forward strand.
CTAGCACTATAATTGGTAACCTCAGGCACGCCATTCCTTTTTTTTTTTTTAAGGAGTAAACACACATGAAGACATAACAAGATTATGTCTTACTAATACTGAGGTATTCCAGTGAGGGACAAGAGAAAAATATCCTACTGGGGTGTCCTTTGGGAAGTAACAAACTGGTTATTATAGTAAACTTCAAGACAATGCAGCCAAGATCCCCTATCAAGTACCAAATGACACCTCAGTCTCCTGGGAGAACATACCACACCCACATGTGTTTTAATCCCCCTGATTTACAATAGAGTTAAGCTTGTTCTTTTTTATTTACCTGGGTGAATTAATATCTGCTGAAAGACTCAGACAAAGTCATAATCTTATTATTGGTTACAAGAGGAAATTTTCCTTTAATAAATAAGACAAAAAAGCAGTCACTGATCTTAATTACCTTAGTTTAAACTACAAATAGGGGCGTTTCCTGGTGGCTCAGTGGGTTAAGCATCCAGTGTTGTCACTGCTGTGGCTCTGGTTGCTGCTGTGGCATGGGTTTGATCCCTGACCCAGGAACTTCCACATTCTGCAGGAATGGCCACAGCCAAAAACAAACAAACAAACACACAAACAAACAAAAAAGCTGCAAATGGGTGCATTTTAATGTCCACTGGGGGGTACAAGTGAAAAAAGGAACATAGTAGCAAATTATAACTTAATGTGTTATGTAAGTATCTCATGATAAAACACTGGTTTCATAATTAAACTCATAGATCATATGAATTGATAATTTTGGTTACATGGGTACATTTTAATAAATAATTTGGGTTATATAAATCCTGACCAATCCTTGCTATGGCCATTATGAAAACCCACCTAAATACTTACTGAAAGCAAATACTTCTCTTTAACAAGGGCCACTAACATAATCAATCACACAGGAAGAGAGTGATCCCTGCTTCTGAGGACAGAACTCAGTGTGAACTGAATGACTCCAGAAAATGATACAAAAGGGAGATGACTGGAAAGACATGGATGACTGGAAAGCCAATGACACTGCTAGGAAAGGGTGCAGGATAGACGGCTAACGTGTAATTTCTAACTAAAACCATCTTACACCTGCTAAGCTACAGGGAAGACAATGAAAAGAAGTTGTTTCAGTCTACGAACAAATATAACAGAAGAGAGATGGAGAGATGGTCACCTCTTTCCCACATCCAGCAGGACCTCTAGAAACAAACCACCAAAAGGGATAACTACCCATGTCTCCTGAAGGCCTGGGAGCTTTCATGATTTGTTTGACAAATTCCCTACCTCCAGTAGTGAGCTGTACTCAATTAATTCAAACTCAGGAGAAACCTTCCCTAAAAATTTCCCCCAGTGACTTTCAGAAAATCTCTATCCTACTGCACACAGCAAAAACCAGAGGCTAAAAAATAGACAAACTGTCATCAGCTATTAATTCCTGGGGCCAAGGGACATCTTTTAACACAAGACTGTCATTGTGAAACTAGTAAGCACTCAGTAACTAACCCACACAATGCTGCGTATGTGTTTTTTAAAGAGGAGAAAGACCAAAATGTGGTAAGAACAAGGGTATTAGAAAAACAAAATATGCAATCAATTAACCAAAGTTTCCTGAATGACACAATGTCTTTTAACTCTTCGCCAACATTAAAAAACCTAACTCTTTACCACAAGGCAAGAGGTAAGAAAGAAAGCAGGCCAATGCCAGAATTATTTTTCAAATAATCAGCCTTTCATCTTCAATGAACTGAGAAGGGACTTATTTTCAAAAGATAACTATGTTCTCACATAAACACTGGAGTTGGTCACTCTGATTGTCCAGCCTGGCCTGGGCACAGTGTCTGTACAAAAAACTTCCTAATTTACTGACCCTCCTAAATCCTTCTACTTCATCAAAATCTTTCACATTTGATTTGAAAACCAAAAACTTGACTATTATGTCATATTAGAAATAATACAGAAAAGGTAAATTACACATTATAAGTAGAAAACCACAGGTGAAAATACTGCATATGTGACCTCAACTACATAAAAGAATGCCCAGCACTATAACTGCAGAAGAGTGCCTCCAAATGTTAACTACATTTATTTCTAGGTGGTAGGTCCATGGTGGGGGGAGTCTTCTTTTTCCTTTTTCTGTATTTTTTAGTTTTCTATAATTAACAAGCATTTGTTTGTTACTAGAAAAAGTTGGGTTTTTAACGCATAAGTTGGTAAGGAGCTTGGATATACAAAAATGGGGGTCTCATAAGTTCTCATAAAATGCCATCCCAAGATAGCAAGTTCAATTTTGTTAGTTAAACTCAAAACAAGCCCTCTACTCAATTTAAATATATATATGTTCACTTACCAATTCCCAAATGTCAATCTTTGGTTTATGCCTGTAAAATATAGTTGCTCTTAGTTTGAATTCTAGACCAAATTGGCAGACTAGAAATATAATGCCACTGAATAGGATATTGACCAAGTACACACTTTCTAGAGTGTTTTTTGGTGTCAGTCAAGCAATTTACCTCTTTTGAGTCTCAGCTTCTTCATTGGTAAAACGTGGGCAATTACATCATGTACTTGGTTTCATGGGGTTATTACAAGGATTGAATGAATGAATATACATGAAGCACCTAGAAGAGTACCCAGTGTATAAGAAGCACTAAATAAATATTAGTTCTTAATATTATTCATGAGTTATTAATATTAACTTTATTAAATATATTCACAGCATGTCTATTACATAAAAGTTTCAGTTTCCCTCATAAAGACTAAACCATGGCATAATCTAAGCTAATTCTGGCAATGTTACAGCGACCCCATTCCAAACTTGAGCAAGTCCCAATAGGTAAATTTTTCAGAAAACTGAAACTTAAACCCTTTCAAGCACCTACATACTTTTCTTTTTAATCCTCAAACCCTATTCAAAACCTTCAACTTTGTTCTGGCTAAATGGCTACTTTCCAGAAGCCTAAATGCACCAAAACCTCCTTCTAGACAAGATGGAAAGAACAGGGTCAACGTAAGCATAATTTACTGCCAGGTCCTAAAACTTTATTGTATATTTATAGTTTATTCTCTATCTCTCCTACTGGGATGTACTGTCAGGGCAGGGTTCTTTGGTTTAGTACTTTTCTGTGTCACGAACACCTAGAACAATACCTGGTACATCTAGGCACTCAAGAAATATTTAAGTGAATGAATGATATCGTGGTATGTGACAGAGCCAGATAATTAAGACATAATCTTTAAAAGAGTCTGTGTAATGTCCCTCTCCATAAAGAGGGAACAGTAAGGAGTTCCCATCATGGCACAGGGGAAACGAATCCAACTAGGAACCATGAGGTTTCAGGTTCGATCCCTGGTCTCGCTCAGTGGGTTAAGGATCCAGCATTGCCGTGAGCTGTGGTATAGGTTGCAGACGCAGTTTGGATCTGGCATTGCTGTGCCTGTGATGTAGGCCGGCAGCTTAGCTCCGATTAGACCCCTAGCCTGGGAAGCTCTGTATGTTACGGGTGTGGCCCCAAAAAGCGAAAAAAAAAAAAAAAAAAAGAAAAAAGAGAAAAGAAAAGAAAACAGGGAACAGTAAAACTCAACCACACTTCTTCTAATGATGCTCTGATACTCTAGAAGACTAGAGATCTTAATAAAGTGCTTTCTTTCCAAATAATTTTGACATCTTGGAGTTCTCATTATGACTCAGCAGTAACAAACCCAACTAGTATCTATGAGGACACGGGTTGCAGCCCTGGCCTCACTCAGTGGGTTAAGGACGTGGCGTGCCATGAGCTGTGGTGTAGGTCCCAGACACAGCTTGAGTCCTGCATTGCCATGGCTGTAGTGTAGGCTGGCAGCTGCAGCTCTGATTCGACCCCTAGCCTGGGAACTTCCACATGCCGCAGGGGCAGCCCTAATAGCAAAAATCATAATAAAAATAATAATTCTGATATCTCCTTCCTTGCAGAGTGTCTAAAGCAGATAACCTTTCAAGGAAGTCTTCCCCTTCCCTTAAGAAATCACTATATTAAATAAAACAAACATTTAAATTGTTATTTATTACTCTGGCTCTGGAGCACTTATTCTTAAAAAGAGCCACAATATGAAGTTGGTAAAACTGTTCAGAGCTTTTGATTAAGAACAGACTGCCCTCTTAATTTGGTTCCCAGGATGATGGACCCAGTTTTCACCTGGGAGATTATTAGGGCTTCTAGAACCAAATCATTGAGGACAGAGATTTGTGTCCTGAGCTTTCCAGCAACTTATTGATTTACAAAACTGACAGAAAGAATATGTTGGGTGGATTTCTCCCCGCCATCTGAGAGAAACCTCAGGCACTGTCTATCTGCAGATAGCCTGCAGCAATTTTTCCAACCTGAGTAATGAGCTTGTAAAACAGTAGTGCAGATTTGCTCTTCTGTCCTGGGTGATATTTCTTCAAACCCAAATGGGGCAGATGGATAGGGAAACATATCTGTGTTTTCTTTCATTGACACACAAATAATTTTGCTAATTATCGCTTTTGAGCAAGTAAAACCTTGACTTAAGGCTGTTTAGAGCTCGCAAAGCTGCCGTCAAAAAACAACACGGCTTTTCAAAGCACTAGGTTTTAAACGTTCATCACAATCATGTGAAATCTATCTGGTACCTCGGAAACCAAACCAAGGAGTCCATGACTGACCAAATGGCCAGCTGCATTATTTCTCTTCACTCTCACCTCCCACAGATACCACCGAGCTCTTTCACACCACAGATAGAAGAGGCCCCTGACATCACAGGGCTCAGCTTCAAGTGCCAAGCTGCCTCTATAGGACATAAGTAAACTGCCCACTAACTGACACTACACAATAACAAATTATCATGGAGTTAATATCCCATAAAAATGTTTAAATACACTAATACGGTATCTAAGAAAATTGGGACTTTCAAAGTATAAATGAAAAATTTACAGTAAAATAAGATGTAAAACATCTACAATTCTGAAATTTCACAATTTCGCAAAAAATTAATGAATTATAAGATGTAGATGACAGAGCTCTCATCCATATACAAAAGGGAAAAAAGGAAGCAGGGAGTTTTTACAAAGCACTTTAATATTACAAAATTCTCTCTGGCCATGAATTCTTTACTGTCTATCACGGATATTAAAATAAACTCTATTCAGAATTGGAATGTGATTGGTATAGCACCAAGACTGAGAATTGTATCAATGGAGAACTTTAAATATAAAAGATCTACCCAAAAGGTAACAGCACTGCCTGTTGTATCATTTATGAATGTGCTTTTTACCAAATGAGTTCCTTTAACGGAATCTCTACTGCATCTTCTTAAAGCACAAAAAGATCTGGGTCCTCAGAAAATGAGTCTACCCTGCATTTTAAATCTATACATTAGTAAAAGACAGTTATATTTTTGAAGGGAATAGAATAAAAAATTAATTACAATATAAATTGTATCAGAGTATCACCAATTTTAGATTGTAGGTTTCCTACTCATAACTCCTCAAAAGCTATATATTTTTAATGTGACATACGTTAATAATTAAATAAAAGTTGTATATCACTGTGGGTCAATCTGTTCAATGTGGACAGTTTTACATGAATGCCAAAATGCAGACCTCAGACATCAGTCCCCTCCAGGTCATGGGCAATGCTTAAGAAGGATTTTAAGCAGTTTAAAAAATACACCAGGAGTTCCTGCTGTGGAGCAGTGGGTTAAGAATCCAACTGCAGCTTGGTTTGCTGTGGAGGCAGGGGTTCAACCCCCAGCCCAGCACAGCGGGTTAAAGGATCTGGTGTTGCCACAGCTGAGGTGTAGGTCACAGCTGTGGCTCAGATTCAATCCCTGGCCCAAGAACTTCCATATGCCACAGGTGCAGCCAAAAAAAAAAAAAAAAATACACCAAAGCTAACAGCCACCAAGGCCAATTACTCCAAACAAAACAGATAACTGTAAGCACTGTAAAACACTTCCCTCATAATAGAGAAAATAATGAGCTAGCTTTTATTTTTAATGAAATATTTCCCCCTTTATAATTCTTTCAGCTGGACACTTTGGGAGAAATTGCAAAGTCAGATGTAAAGTGAGAGCAGATTTTTTTTTTAACTCACTGTCCTTAACACTTTTTTCCCCTTTTTAAATCAAGAGTACTTCCTACTCAACTCCTAGGCATTCAGCAAATCAAGGTGGATAGGGTCTTCACCCTCTACAAATATATATATAGACAATAATTCCATCAGCTCACTTTTATGTGAGCCATAATTACACATCTATATATTTTTAATAACACATATTTATGACACTATAAACAAATACAAAGAATACAAAACTATAAACACCTATGTATAGATATTCATTTTTAGGTATATATTAGACAAAGAAGGAAGAAGATCATTATTTTTCCCCTGGCATTTAGTGAAAAAGTACTGTTTCAGGCTTTGCTGTGTGCAGGTGAAGAAATGTATGTGCATACACACATACATGAATATTTAATTTTATATAGGACAGGAGAGAAAAGTATGGGGCCTTGTTAAAGATTTGTGTCGGCCTAGCCAGTGTTTTACATTTTGGCCCATCCAGCTCTAATGAGGGTTGAACACAGTTAACAGCAATTTTGGGTAGCTTTTTTAGCTCTCTTTTGAGAGCCACAGAATTTTGTAAAAAGCAGCTTGTTTGTTAAAAGCTTGCTCCAAGGCCTAAAATGTCTAAATATGTACCTTTTTCAACATTGCCCTTAAAAAGAAAAAACATTTGAGAGTCTCCCAAACATGAGAGTTTAATTAAAGAAGAAAAAGTGTGGGGGGGGGGAGAACTAGAACCAAAGAAAGAAACTAAGAAAGACAAGGCAAGAAGAGATCATTTAAAACGTTTTCAGCAGGGAGAATATCAAACTTTCGGCTCTAGTCAACATGTCTTTTAACCATCCTCCTTCAGAAAAAAAAAGTGTAAATTACTTTCCAAGGTTATGCTTGAGTTTACTAATTGTTTATTTGAAATCACAGTATTTGCAGGCATTTATGGGAGTAGAGTTTTCATTAAATTTAGCAAAATAAAAATAATTCCGGGAGTTCCCATCATGGCACAGCGGAAACGAATCTGACTAGGAACCATGAGGTTGCGGGTTCTACACCTGGCCTTGCTCAGTGGGTTTAAGGATACAGCGTTGCCATGAGCTGTGGTGTAGGCCAGCAGCTGTAGCTCTGATTCGACCCCTAGCCTGGTAACCTCCATATGCCGTGTGTGTGGCCCTAAAAAGCAAAAAAAAAAAAAAAAAATTCTGAATTATAGCAGCAGACATAAGTTTTAAAATCTTTTAAATTTAAGAGATTGAGAAACCCACAAAGTCAAAGATTTATGAGACACATCAAGTATAATACATAAATTTATATGTCTTCTGATTTGAATTACATATATGTATTTAGTAATTAGGAAAACTTGAATCTTGACTGGATATTTAATGATACTAAGGGAGTTCCCATCATGGCTCAGCAGTTAACGAACCCAGCTAGCATCCATGAGAACTTGGGTTCCATCCCCAGCCTTGCTCAGTGGGTTAAGGATCCGGCATTGCCATAAGCTGTGGTGTAGTATGCAACTGAGGTTCAAATCTGGCCTTGCTGTTGCTGTGGCACAGGCCAGCAGCAACAGCTCTGATCGGACCCCTAGCCTGGGAACCTCCGTATGCCATGGGTACGGCCCTAAAAAGACCAAAAAAAAAAAAATGATACTAAGGAATTATTATCTTTTTCTAAGAGTCATGATGCTAATGTGGTTATGTTTTTAAAATAGTCTTTAAGAGACACTGAGCAAAATATTTATGGACAAAACATGAGGTCTAGGACATGCTTTTAAATAATCCAGTGGGAAAGAGATGAGAAATGAGTAGAGGCATAAATGAAACAAAACTGACCATATATTGCTAATTGTTGAATGTCTATTTCTCCAGTATAATAAATATATTGAAGTTCATTTGTTCATGGACTAACCTCGACTAAATTCCTATTGCAAGTGCCAACCTTGTGTTTTGAAGAAATGGGCCTCTGAGAGCAGAAGAGTTTCACCAATAAAATCAAAGTCAATGATAGGCCTATTTTTTAAATGGTGACAACAATGGACAGAAGAGGCAAATAAATAGCTTTCCTTTAATGTGGCAAAGTGAGGATTTCCTAGACATTTAACCCATATTTCCCATCTTGTCATCTATTTCCAAAAGCTAACAAGAGGAAGAGAAACTCTTAAGTGTTCTCCAGGAATAAAATGAACATTTAGTTATAAATCAGAACCAAATTTGTAAACAAATTTTATGCATATTTCTATTCCCCTGAGCCTAAATATTCAGTATTTTTGAGCTCAGAGGGTGAAAAAAAAACTAGTAATCCACGTACTAAACTTTTCTTGTGTAAATTCCATTTAAAGCAAGATTTCTTTCCCCCTCCTGGGCCACAGGTGTGGCATACGGAAGCTTCCAGGCTAGGGGTCGAACTGGAGCTACAGCTGTTGGCCTACGCTGCAGCTGTTGGCCTACACCACAGCCACAGCAATGTCAGATCCAAGCTGCCTCTGCAACCTACACCATGGTTCATGGCCAGATCCTTAACCCACTGAGCAAGGCCAGTGATGGAACCTGAATCTTCATGGATACTAGTCGGGTTCATTTCTGCTGAGCCACAACAGGAAATCAGGCAAGATTTTATTCCAGTTCTTTTATCCCCATAACCTAGAACAGTGAGTGACACACAACAGGCATTTAATACTACTACATTAATTAATCTGAAGATGAGAATTGCTAAGAAATATGCTTTACCTGCATATCAGGAATCATTCTGGCTTCATAAGAAGAAAGGTATATTTAGACTATTTAACCTACTGTAGACCCTCTTTCAAGTTTTAGGAGTTGGCTTGAATAAACAATTTTGTGAGGCTTGTCTTTTGTTTTTAATGACATCCATCTCAGTCACCTTGAAAAAAAAATCTGTATATATTTCATTATGGAAATGAAATATGTATAATTTATTATTATCGAATATATAATCATTATGTATTTATTAAGCACCCAACCCCAAAATTCCTGTCTTTTAGGCCTTTTATCAAAAAGCACAAGAGCCAGCATTAACTAAGATTTGATTCCTAGAGTTCCCTTCGTGGCTTAGTAGTTAATGAACCTGACTAGAATCCATGAGGATGCGGGCTCAATCCCTGGCCTCGCTCAGTCTGTTAAGGATCTGGTGTTGCGGGGGGCTGTGGTGGTGTGGGTCACAGATGCGGCTCAGATCCCATGTTGCTGTGCCTGTGGAGTAGGCCAGCAGCTGGAGCTCCAACTCAACCCCTAGCCTGGGAACCTTCATATGCCACAAGTGTGGCCCTAAAAAAAAAAAAAATTGACTCCTACCTCAACTCTAAGCTCCCACTGATCAGGTCTGTCATAGTACAGGACAGGAGGTGGTGAACTAAGCTTCAGATCTTACCCACTAGCTCCCTGGAGCAACTTCCCTTCTTTAAGTGCCTGTTTCCTCATCTACGAAATGGGAAACTGTTAAGAAAACTAAGTGGGCCAGTACGTGTAAATCTCAGAATAGCGACTGACAGATTGTAATTGCTCAATTTACATTATCCAGCACTATTAAAAGTTTAAAAAATGCTTGTACATCAACTGTATTTCAATTAAAAAAAAAAAATCTTGAGAGTTCTGGATGTGGCACAGAAGGTTAAGGATCTGGCACTGTCTTTGTGGTGGCATGCGTTCAATCCCTGGCTGGGACCAGGGAACATCCATATCTGGGGCCACAGGTGTGGCCAAAAAAGAAAAAAAAATCTAAGAACTCGCTTAGTTTATACATCAGAGAGGCTCAATGATGACTTATTGATCCTTTTTTTAATCTTAAAATGAAAATGCATCTGTATAACGTACAAGTTTTCATTCACACTTATGGGAAAATTAGGGACAAGGTGAACCACTTATCAAAACTGGGTAATAAGGTGGAAATAACAGCTTCCCATTAATTCAGTGAAGAATTAATGGAGGAAGATTTTTTTTTTTTTTTGGTCTATTTAGGGCCACACCCATGGCATATGGAAATTTCCAGGCTAGGGAGGGGTCAAATTGGAGCTGTGTAGCTGCCGGCCTACACCACGGCCACAGCAACGCCAAACCCAAGCCATGTCTGCGACCTACACCATGGCTCATGGCAACACCAGATCCTTAACCCATGGAGCAGGCCAGGGGTTGAACCCTCATTCTCAAGGATACTAGTCGATTCATTACTGCTGAGCCATGACAGGAACTCCATTGAATTTTTTTTTTTGATTAGCAAAAGAAAAAAATCCTAATAATACCAACATTCACCCCACTGATATTTTAATATATTTCCTTTGTCTTTTTTATGTAAATATGTGAAATTTTATATAATTGTGGCTGTATTTGGCACTCTGCCTGATTCACATAACATTGTATTAAATGAATTTTTGTCACTTTTTAAAAATATTTTAAACAACTACATAAATTTAATTATTCTAACAAAAATAAAAAATGGTGGTTAATACATTTCCTCTTGAACTCATAATTTTTACATACTCAGCCACAAGGATTTTGCTTATTTATTGTTCAGCATGTTTGTTTTTTCAAAAAATTTTCTGGAGTCTCCTTTGTGGTTCAGAGGAAACAATCCTGACTAGTATCCATAAGGATGCAGATCAAGTCCCTGGCCTCACTCAGTGGGTTAAGGATCTGGCAATGCCATGAGCTGGAGTGTGGGTCACAGACTTGGCTCAGATTTGGTGTTGCTGGGGCTGTGCTGTAGGCCAGCGGCTACAGCTCTGATTCGACCCCTAGCCTGGGAACTTCCATCTGCCATGCCTGTGGCCCTAAAAAAATAATAATTAAAATAAAATAATGTCTGGTCTACAATAAAGTTTAAAATAAAATTTAAAATAAATTTTAAATAGGAAGCAGGAGAGAGATAAGAGGTCCACTTACAAATAAAGTGAAATGTACGCAGTGAGCAATCACGCTGCCCTCACTGCCACCACTCAAAGTCCACAGTCTACCTTCACAAGTACGGATAGCTACTTAATTAGTGGGAAAGAGAATAGTCTTGACAAAGTGGAGAGGCCCAGGCTATTACCAAAAGCCTTGTGGAGTAAAACTGAAAGGATGAAAAGGAAAGAAGAAAGATGAATAAAGGGAGTGATGAGTTTAGTGGGAGAGTACTGCATAGCAGTTCCTTAGTTAACCTCTTCCAAGAGACCACTTCTGATCCACATTTACTGACTCTTAGTTCAACATATAATATGAAATCTGCTTGTTGTTTATTTATTAGGCTTTAGGCTACCTATTGTGGGAAAAGCAAAGAGCCTGCCATCTTTAGGCGTTTTGTATATCCAAAACAGCAGGCCAGATGAATCCTGCATCTCATATCCTTGAGAATCACAGGGTTAATGGTATGTGTTCTCAGAAATGGAGGGTGTGGGTCAATTAGAAGCATAATACCCACGATTTACTACAACATTATTTTACGACCTTATCCTCTCTTGGGTCCCAATATCTGGCTTCAAATCAAGAAAGTTACTGTAAAATAGGTAGGGGGTATTAGAAACACTTGAATTTCATTTTAGTGGAATTTCTATCATCCTTTATAAGCAAATATTCTTCCTTAATAAATCTCTTCAGCTCATCTGGAGGGAATGCCTCCTCAGAAAAAGAAACCTGCATTCACAAGAGCGTGGGTATTCTACCTTGTCATTGGAATATATTACCCCAAAATAATGAGAGTGCTAATGTATATTCTCTTTTAGAGGCAATTTGAATACTAGTCCAGTTCAGTCATTGAATCTCTTTTCTGGTCATATCAAAATGAAAAATCACATTTTAAGAGGCTCAATTTTTTGTTGTTGTTTTTTTTTTTTGTTTTGTTTTGTTTTTGGCTGTGCCTGGGGCATGTGGAAGTTCCTAGGCCAGGGATTGAACCCTCGCCACAGCAGGGATCCCATTCACTGCAATGACGATGCTAGATACTTAAGCCCCTGAGCCACATGGGAACTCCCCCAGAGCCTCAATTTTTAAGAGGCTCAAGAAATCAGCTCTCCTTGAAGTTTAGTTTGGCCCAGCTTTTCCAGAAAAGTGTTCAGAAACAGTTTCCCTGCTGAAAATGTATTTGTTAGGTCACCCAATGACTTCCCCACCTCGGGGGAATTGCCTAACAAGCAAAACAAAACAGAGAAACAAAAAAACAAAACAGAAAGCTAGACACGTACAACCTCAGGCCTTGAATATGCAGCCACATTTTGTTCTGCCTCCGTTTCTAGCTTTCTCCCACTCTGATGTTTGTCCAGCACGCGAATGATCTGTCTTATCATGCATTCTGTTCTTTCTATGATGAATATGCAGCAAACTGCACACATGTAATGATCTGAATGACAACAAAGATCTAATACATTCACTTCAAAATAAGCAATTCTTAGTTTTTCTATGTACCCAAAACAGAGATCAGCAGTCTAATTTAGAACAAAATAAACAAACTGATTTCTCCCCCTCTGTGAAATTACAGTACAGGACCTAATGATTAAGCTTTGTTTATCTACAAAATAAAGTATATCTGTGATCTAGACCACTTCAGAATGTTGATTCAACTTTTTAAAAGGTATAATATTTTAAAATGTCATTTTTCACCACAGTTTTCAAAAATCTGGGGGGAGCAAATATTCACTTTGACTTGTCTCTCTTTGAGCCTCCACTGTAGACCATATTTCTTGCTAGTGGATCTCCCCTTGGTGAGTGAAACTCCCAGTCCACACCACTGAATGGAACAGTGTGGCTCCCTCGTGCAAATTTCCTGAGAGTCCCTTCCCTGAGCATGTGCCAAGAATCAAATCTTGGCCACTTAGTGCTCTGTGCTCCACATGTGAGCTCACGGCGCGTTGAGCAGCCGTGCTAACTGAGATGGATAGCCCTGTCAAACAGGAAGCTGGCACACCAGGATGCAAGCAGTGGGATACAATGACCTTTACATTCAGAGAAAAATATCCCTAAAATGGCATGAAAAGTTTATTGGGGGGAAGGAGGGGGAATTCTTTTATTTCATTTAGGCACATAGCATGAAATAAAAGCAATGGTGCCCAGTATGCAATTTGCTCGGGATCAAATCTTGAATCCCTCACACAAGAAGGAAAGGAAATGAATCATCCTTTATCACGCTGCTTTGAAAGCAGCAGACTCTATGATTTGTCTGTATGTAGTACTGCACCCAGACGGGCCAAACGATCGGGTTCAGGCTGCACTTCAACTCATAATAATCCATGGCTCTGGTAAGACATTCTTGATTCCCTGGGTTGCTTTCTTGGTAGAACTAAGATACAATTTGGATATTTAATTAAAACATTTTTTAAAGTAATAATCTGTTTTCAAAACCAGAGTCAAGAGCTTGGAAATTTAAGTCCCATGACCTTGGTCACCATACTTGAAACTTTATATAAACTGCCAAATCTCTCACTGTCTCCTTATCTTTATTCAGATAGAGACAGGTACTGATAGTTCTTTGGAAATATATGAAGAGGAATTCATTTTTCAAAGTAGCAAAAATCCATGGCACATACACAAATGTGAAGTAAGGCTAGTAATATGGGAAAATTAATATTGGAATGAGACTGGGAAATCACGTCTCTGTCCTTTAGTTATAACCTTTATCCTAAACTGTATAATTCAATCATTTCAGCTGGAAAAACAAAGAGGATCATTCCATTGGTTCAAAAATTTACTTTCTTATTTTTCAAGGTTCGGGGGTATGTTCGTTGTTATTTGTTTTGTCAATTCTTTGGCATAAAAGAACAATGGATCCTGCTTCAGAGTGTAGAAACCCAAGCTCACAATGGGTTCTCCAGTGCTGTACAATACACACTGAAATAATGATGCAATTTTAGTATTTAATTAAATAGGAAAAATGAATTGATCACAAAGACACTGAACATGTTTTTTAAATGAATGGACCACATCAGAACTACAGAGCGGTTTTCAAAGATAGAAAACTACTGTATGTAAGAGGCATACATATTTTTCTATTTAACTAAAAGCTGATGATCAGGTGCAGAAGATGCAAGCCCAAAGCAATAAATAAATTTAGCAAATCGAAAGCTTACAGATCACATATTAAAGTTTGGAAAAGTGAGGACTCAAATGCCTCGGCACTCTGAGACCAATTAGGAACTTAAGGAAAATAACTGAGGAATCTATGCAAAAGAAACCTTCCAGGATCACTTTGAAATGCAAGTTGATTTTGGTGGCTCTACAGGTATTGGTCAAATGCTTCCCAAAGTAACCAGAAAACAAGACTCTCTTTGAAACACTCTGCCGTTCACTGTTTGGGAAAGATGCTAAATCTGATCATTCTCCTACAAGCCTCATTTGGAGAATTATTTCAGGGAACACATTCCTCATCACATCATGACACACATGAGGCACAAGAGGAGAGGGGAGACTCACAAATACCTTGTGCCTGGGCCGCAGAGCTGTGAGAGTACCCCAGGGCCAAGAGCGCTGTCTCCACCAGCTGGCTAAAAAGCACATCTTTTCTAACCAGGACGAACTCAGCGTGTTCTTCCCTGTTGTCATATTCGAGAGAGCCATCCAACTGCTCCACCACACAAAAGACAGGAATCATCAGACCTGTGGGGACAAAATTCAAGAGCAAAACACAAACATTACAAAGCAAATCTCAGTCACCATGAGGAGAAGGGAAGAGACAGGTATAAAAGTCGCTCATCTGTGATCGACAGTGGTTTGGATTAAACAAGCCTCTTAGTTGGATGGGCCTAATGGGAAAGCAGTGGATTTTTCTCCCCTCCATTATTGCTATCAGACTGCTGCAGAACTGCCCCAAGCAGTGGCAGAAGCCCTCAGAGTCCAGTCACTAAAAAGTGCAGTGCACCAATCAGTGGTGTCCTGAGAGACCTCAAGCTCACAGCCAGTACAGAGGTGAGATCAAGGTGGCCTTCTAGACCCTCACATCCTTGTGTCTATGGGTTTATCATTAACTATTCATCAGGACTATTATTTTCAGAGCAGATCTGTTTTCATCTAGAAATGTTGCAAGACACCTGGTAGGGAATATTTGATCTGGGGGCCTAAGCTATTATGTGAATATATATAAGAAATGCAATAGTAATTTAAAAGAAGCCCCTCTTGTATCTTTTACTTTTCTAAATTGTGGTAAATAGGCCATCAATCAACCTGAAAATACCCAGCTCACAGAAGACTTAACTGACTTTAATTTACGTCAAGATACACATGCAAATATGAAACTTTGTCTTTTTACAAATTATTTTATATATTAACACCCATTACCACCAGAAAGGAATACCTCTGCTTGTGTTTTCAGAAAAAAGAAGTAAACTACCCTAAAGAATAAAGCAAATTAGTATAGTTGAAAATCTGTTGAAATCTGTTGTCACTGAAATATTTCTCTGCTTTGTATCAACGTGTGAAAAGCTAAAAAAAATGTTTAATTCACCAAAGGTTTTTTTATCAACTGTTTCTTATTTTTTTTTAAAAAAAAAAAAGTCATACTGGCATTTAAATCTAAACATAGCCACGGCCAAAGAAGATCAAAGTTTTACCAACATACAAGTAATAAACACATACGTAATTCATACAAATTAGAATGTTATGGAATAAGGGTCTGCTCTGGGTCTTCTCTTTGTGCAAGAAAATCAAAAGTTATGAAGGAAGAGTGGGCAAGCAGAGAGAGAGGGAAGGTGGAAGATTAGCTGGTCGTGGTGATGGCACTGTACGATAAAAATAAGACCTCTGTGTAAAATGACATCCATGAGCATGGCCTCTGACACACAGAATGCATAGGAGTTTTTCTAGAAGCTTCTCCCTGTTGCCCAGGCCCTAGAAGCCTCACTCATTTGGAAAGCAGAGAATAGGAGCAGACACTCTGCAAACTACCAGGTCACGGATTTAGATTTTTGTTCTAAAGATAATAGAATGGTGTAACTGGTTCCCATGTGCAAATTATTATTATTAGAGATAATAAGTATTGGGTGTAATTATTAAATATAATCATTATTAACAGTAATAATACTCATTAAGAATTATTATCATTAAAGATCATAGTAATTATTATTAAGCCTACACAACAGACCAACAAGTCACACCATTCCATACCTGGCACAACTATTATCTGAGAGTTCATTCGTAAGAACAACAAAAGAGCATTATTGTCATTGCCCATACACTATCCATGGTACAGATCTATGGAACATGGGAAATAAGGGTAGAGCAGACTGATTTGTTTTAGACAAAGAAGAGAATTTAGTCTAGCCACACAGTGCCTTTCAAAATATATTTTTTTAATTGTGACCAGCACTGGCATATCCAAAGCTTATTTATTTATGCCCAGTTTATTTCCAATTGCATGTAAGACATGTAATGAACAATACAAATTAGATTTCCTCCCAATCATCTCTGTGGTCATTCATTTATCCAATTTTTAGTCCCTGAACACCTACTGTGTGCCAGGCAAACCCCCATGGCTCCAGTGATACAAATGAAAACAAGTCTGACAGGACTCCTGCCCTGATGTAGGTGAAAAGTGTTATAAAATCTTGCTAAGCAAGCATAATGGCATTTTATAGGACCCATTCGTGAGAGTTCTTACCAGCAGGGAAGAGCCCCATTTAGACCTTTTAACTCTTACATACTGGTATATGATCTTTGTCCAAGGAAGCAAGTTGATTTCTATTTTTAATGCTTTAACACACATGGGGCTATGTAGTCAGTGGTGCCATAAGCTACTTCACCACTAATACCTGTGTGTACATAAGTTTCAATGCTGAAAATCCATGTGCAGTTCCTAATGTCAACATCTGAGTGTCACACATCTGGGAATCACAGATAAGACCTTTAAATGAATCCAGTTGCTCCATAAGCTGTCATGTATCCGTTACTTAGGAACCATAAATCTTCTTCAAGTCTATGGTCAACTGAAAAAACTTAAGACCTCGTTAATTTTTTTTAATAATATTAACAGTTCATGAGTTAGAGATAAAATACAATACTACAGCACAGGGTCTACACCATCTGGGATTTGTGTTTTGAAAATGTCAATGACCAAAGTATTTCCTAAACATTTTAGTTCAGTGATTAAAGGAAGCAGGTTTTATCTGACATGACAGCTATAACTCCTTACACTCAAAAAGCACTCGGCCCTCATAGACATCGCTTACGTTCAAAAAAAGAAAGAAAGAAAAAAAGGACTTTGAGGTCATTTAGTATTAATCACAAGTGCATGATAATAGAATCTCTTCTGAAAGCACATATATATGAGATACCAAAAACTATCATAAACAGGCTTTTTAAACACTAGAAAAAGGTGTCTTTTTTACTAGAATTTGATCAAACCAAACAATGATGAAATCTTTATAATGAAATGCAGTTTTTACAAAAGAAGACGAAGGCAGGAAAAATAGATGCAGTTACTAGTGACAATGACAAGAGAAATGAAAACTAGTAAAACAGCAAAATTGAGGTCAAGTGTAAGGAAGAGAAATTCAGGTGTAGATTCTAAAAGCCTTTAAAAATAGCAAATCCCTAGGGGGAAAAAAACATAAAACGGCAAGTATATATACACATCCAAAAAAAAAAAAAAACAGTAATCTATTTGGTCCCCCCATTCTTTCCAGGCAAAAGAAGATTAAAGAAAGAATGAAAAAAGAAAAAAGTAGTAATGAATGAAAGGTCAGGGAGAGTGTGTGGAAGGCACTTGAAAAAAATAAAGGATGGATGGGAGGAATTAAAAGGTAAGTTCCAACAAAAGAATAGCAGTGTAAAACTAAAATGGATTAAGAAAATTTAGACATGATCAGAAAGAAAGAAAGAAAGAAAGAAAGAAAGAAAGAAAGAAAGAAAGAAAGAAAGAAAGAAAGAAAGAAAGAAGGAAAGACACTGTGTCCCAGCCCTATATCTAGAGCTTATGGCATTATTTTTCTTTTATTGTAGCACAGACCCATCTCCAGATGATCAAGTAGAGAACTTTGAACCTTTTGATTATAAGCCTCGCTAAGCCTTTTACAATTGCGGGAGGTAATCTAGAGGACGGGCACACAGCCTGAGCATTTGCTAAAAATTAAGAGCTATTGTGACAATTGGGATAAATGGTTAATTCTGTTGTCACAGAGGTGAAATAAGCCACAGGACTCTCTCTACTGGAAAAATGCATTTTCCCAACTGTGATTAGTTAGGATGTTCAAATTGTCATTTTCATTATGACATGATTTCTGAGGAAGTGTGTGTAGTTATAAAGAGTTAAGCTGATCTTCACCACCACAGCCACTACAACAGAGACGAACAGAGATGGGTGGGGAGGTGGTTAAACACACTGGTGACTAGCTCTGTGTCAGGAGGCAAGCAACTCTTAGATGAAGTCCTGGCACTGTTATTACTACCCTGTGGGAGTGACCTTGGGTAACTTATTTGACCTCTCTGAGGCTCAAATTCCTCCTAGCTAAAATGTAAATAATAATATCTACATCCTAGAGTGGTTGTAGGGATTAAACAATGTAATGTCTTAAACTGTTCAACAGCCCCCAAGCAATGAAACCTCTTTGGTTTCCTTTTTATCAAAATCAGTATTAATACCATTTTACAAAGGAAAAAAAGAGCAGTAATTTTTTTTCAGGGTCCATCATCAATGCTCACAATACTTGCTATAAAGCATTTCTTCAGAATAAAAATTATACTGATAATCACTGAATGGCCTAATTACTTAAAATGCAAGTAACAAAGGCTTAAAATGTTCAAAGGGTCCCACAGCAAAAGGGTGAAAGTATTAAAAGCACTATACATTATATTCTAAAATTGCCTGTCTAATACGGTAGCCACTAGCCACAAGTAGTGACTGAGCACTTGAATGTTGACTAATCCTGAGCTGAGATGTGCTGTGTGACATACACACTTAATTTCCACAATTTAATTCCAAAAATGTTTTTAAAAAAAACAAAAGTTTTTATTTACTGCATGTAGAAATAATAATTTGAATATGCTGAGTTAAGCAAAATGTATTATTAAAATTAATTTCACCGGTTTACCTTTTTCAAATGAAGCTATAAGAAAATTAAAAATGATACATGCTTCTCTTATTACACCTCTATCAGACAAAGCTGCTCTAAGCAATCTGCCAAATACCAACATATACACTGGTTTTTCTGAACCAGGATAAATACGCCACACGCTGATAAGCAGGACAATCGTGCCATTGTTTTGATGCCCCTCCTTATCTTCCTCCTCTGTGTTCCAGATCTTAGGAGACTTGAGGACAGATGTATGCTTGGTTAAACTCCAGTGTGTGTGATATCTTCCCTGCATCACTGAGCAAATTGTAGGCTATTGTTTTATTCTTAACTATATTAATCCAGCTTCTTTAATAAAAGAAAGGCTTTTTTTCTCCTTCCTTTCATTTTAGAGAACAATTGCAGTGTTTAGGAAATGACAAAACACTGGCATGAATGTGACTCGAGGAACAAGTGCTCTTTAATAGGCTGGCTCTAACCTGACAGTGAAAGCTGAAAAAAGGTCCAGAGGCAGGAGCTCCAGACGACAGGATGCTACACCTGCAAAAGTTGGGACACAACTCTCATCTGCCCTGTGCCTCCTAACGCATCATGTAGTCTCACATACATCCTCACCTTTGTTTTCTCCCCACAGTTACTCTGTGGGAGGGTTATTATTCTCATTTAATAAATGAGGAAACTAAAACTATAGGAAAATAAGATGTCTAAAGAAACTGAGAGAGGCTGGAGAAGAGCAGCTCAGATTAGCCAGCTTTGAATCCCAAGCACGCAGCTTTCTTGGGGGTCGGGGGGAAAAAAAAAAAAACTCCAAAACCCACATCTACAGAAACCTAAGGGCTGGAGCTTTTTAGAAAATGACCCTTCACCACTTGCTGTGTCCAGTGGGTGACTGCGAAAGGTGAAGTCACCTTTCGATGGCCTACCCAACATGTCAGGCACTGTACTGGGCATGGAGGGGGAACCAAATACAGCCCCTGCCTTCAGTCACTCACAGACCAAGGAAACCTCAAAGGACAGGAACCTCTCTAGCAAGGCTGGGCTCCAGCCCTATCCCCAGCCCGTCTGCCTCCTGGATCCACCCACATTTCTAGACCTGCCCCCCTGAATGACAAGAGGCCAGCTTGTCTCTTCCTCTCTTTCAAAGGTCTCCCGAAACCAACTGCTTCCAGAAAAAAAGGTAGCCACAGGGTGTACTCCCTTCTCCGGGGCGGCAGTAGATCCGGTTCTATTACCCAGGAAGGCCCTGGGTTAATTGAAGATAACAAAGGCTTTAGGGCAGAGCCTCTTATGTATCTGTTCTTTGTATAAAACTGAACATGGAGTAAAGCATCATGCTCAGCGACCACCCCAACTGATAAATCATAGCACCCTAGAAACACAACAAATCCTATCAGAAATGGAGTGATAACACAGAGTCTTCCAGAGGACTGGGAGAGAAAGCCGTGAGGAGTGGCAACTATCGTTTCTTATTGCAAATTTACTTTAGAAAAACAAAACAACCATTTACTTGCTCTATAGCCTCATACCTTCTCGTTCCTGTCTCCTTCTGACACACGCACAAATACACACATTCACACACACACTCCCTGAGTCACAGATAAGAATAGAAGTAACGTGCCAGTATTAACCTCTAAATGCTTCCTCCCACCCTAAAACAATAAAGGCAAGTCTGAACACCAAGAACTGCAACCAGAAACAGAAAGAATGAATAGAGTGTCCCCTTGCCTCCTTGGGGTCCCAGGCAAAATTTCAAAATGAATCAGCTGTGTCTTCCCTACTCTCCTCTTTCCCGCCCCTGCTGCCTAGTCCCAGGCACCAAACTCCTGAACTCTGGTAGCTCCAGGCTCCACATTCCAATCCAGGCTCCCATTCCCCCAGGGGCTGAAATTCCAAAGAGATTAACAGATAAAAAGATGCTACACTTTGCCATTTGAAAGGTTTGGTAGTCCCGTAATCTCTTCAGATATATTTTCATTGTATCCCACATTAACTTCTACTGAAACGAATTTTAGGTACTGCAATAAACACGTTTTCACCAGTCGGGGGACAAGGGAGCCAGAGGTGGCCCAGAGGTCCTCCAGACTCCCCTAAACTGCTCCACTTCCCAAAGTCCCTTTCCCTCTTTTGCTTGTCAACTACAGATTCTCAAAAGGACTAATTCATTTGTTTTGTTGTTGGTTTTGTTTTTAACTCTTCCCGAGGAGGAAGTAGGAGCTGAGAGAGAGGTGGGACAGGTGAAAGTTCTGGGCCATTCAAGGCAGAGAACCAGTCAATCCTACAATTAAGGGGAAGGCAAAATGTGCTTAATAATTACTCTAGGGGCAAACTAAGCCACATACACATGCAGACATTCTATTTCATGTTCATCCACGATCCAGTTGTTTAGAACTCAGAATTAGACCTGAGTAAAGTTTCAACGGTACAGGCTCCTCGATGCCACTTCCTCTTTGAGGAGGTGGGGAGAAGGTAAGAGGATCAAGAAATATTTTCTTTTCAGAATTCTCTCTAGTAAAACCAGACACCACTTTGCAGCCCCTGGGGCAGATCTTAACTTTGGAAGATAAGAACCAAAAATAATAGGCCAGGGGTAGGGATGGCACAGTAAACTTTGGCCCTTTCTCACTAATCACCTCAAAGGCTCAAATTGGGTTTAAATTAGTAGGGAGGGAGATGGGTTCTGGTCCTCTGGACCTCTGACTCCAGGCCTGTCCCCAAACTGAGAGGCCACAATTCAACCTGAAGTCAGATCTCAAGGCTGAAGGATAAACTCCAGGTCTCAATACTCTTCAGTTACAGAAATGCAGTGGCAGGATGGTGTTGGCCTGGCAGTTTGCAAAACAGGATTTCACAGGCACACAGGAGGCACAGTGTGGCTACTTATCTAAACAAAAAACCCTGAGCTACACCTGGGAACTCAGCCACAGAAAGCCTGACCCAAGGAACTAAATTCCCAGGTGGCAGCAATGTCCAGTTAGAGTGAAGGAGAGGCCGGCCTCTTCCTTCTCCAAAAAGGACTGGACTTAGATGAGTCTTCACTCTCCCACCGCCCCTTCCTCCCCCCCACCCCCCAGGGCTGACCTGCCGCAAGCCCCAAAGAAATGTTTGTTCATTCTAGCAAAATGCTCACTCCACCTAGACATGAATAGGTCACTCCCCAGCTGCCTAACCTATCCACATTACTCTGGCTCTACTGCACTGCATTCAGCATAGGCAGACAAGGAAAGCTTTCTAGGAAAGGATCCGCACCAGTGGATTCAGGAGCTACTCTACGTTCTCAGGATGGGGGGGGGGTGGAGTTCACCAGACCACAGGGCCCTGCGTGGCCACTGTCCACAGAAACTGTCAGTATATCACGCCATGAAGGCATCACAGTCGAGTAGGACTCAAGTGGCCGGCAGCACTGTGCTCTGTGACTGTACACACCCTGCAGTCCTGGGCGTCTCATCTGCAGTCCTACCCACAGCCTGTACTGAAGAACTGCAGCATCTTTTCCAAATGCGGCAACTACAGAGAGACAAAATGTTAACTGATCTTGGAATCAAAAGAAAAAAAAATGTTTTTTTGTTAAGTAGAATATGCAAGTTTGTGTATCACAGAAGAGTTCAAACATATGGCATATTGTGTAAGTATCCCCCAGTTCAAAACTAAATTCTTGAGGTTCTCACGTTGAGTTAGAAATGCATATATTATAAGGCTTGAGACTCAGTGGCATGTGAAAATGACTATACCGTAATTTATTAACATCAGGATTTCTGTTCTCCATTAAGTGAAATCTTATTCTAGAGGTTTCTGGGAGGATAAATTTTTAAATAATATTTAACTAGAGATGTATTAGCCGCTTGCTCCCTTCATTCTTATTATCCTCTGTGGAAAAGCTATTTGCAATTCGAGCCCCAGGAGTCAAAAAAGAAGTCAATAAAAATTATCTTTATGCTAACATTTGCTTCATTTCAGGTTTTGAGTTCTGTCTAAATGTTATTTTATCTAATCTAACAATTAAAAATTTTTAAAAAGACCTTGATTAATTTCTCCAGTGCTGTGTTAAGGAAAGGTTAACTGTACTAAGGTTCTCTAGCAAGGAATTAATAAAGGAATCAAGCACTCGGATCTCAATAAGACAAGACTACCCAGATTTCTAGTGGGAATATTTCAGAGCACAAGCATGTTTTCTTTGGGGAGTTTAACTCACCAAAATTATTAAAAATTGAGATCAAACACTGGTGCAAAGCCCCAAAGGAAATCATACTAGAGTGGAGAGATTTTTATCAAATAAAAACCTGAAAAGGTAAAGTTTTTATAGTGAAAAATAAAAGGCTTTTTCCCTTACAAGAGGAAATCCTACTGTCTATGTTTCAAACAGCAAAACATATATGGATATTTAATAGATGTATAAAGATCATGACTGTGAAATGAATGCAGATTTCACAAAGCCCAGCTTAAACAGACAGGCAGCCATTATCATCCTTTCCCGACCACTAAAAGCCACTCTCATTCATGTACCCAACAAATGCCTCCACTGAGATGTAATAGCAACCAGGTTCTTGAAATGGCTAACACCGGGGAGGAGAAAAAGAAAAGAACAGGAGGAGAGGGCAAGAAAGTCAAAATCATACTGTGTATTCTGCAGTTCCCTAAGGGGACACAGATCTCTGGGCTGCAATACATAGGATATTATTATTGTGACAGAGATGAAGTTAATAAAACCCAGCACACAGACTGGGGAAACTCGGGTCCCCACTGATGGAATACTTCCCAGACAAGGTATCTTAAGCACATATGTACCTCTGTAATTTATAGCAATTACTTAAGAAAAACAGAACAGAGAAAACTAGAATATTTTTTTCACTTCATCCCCTTTATAATGTATGTCATTCCAAGAGACAATATTAAAAGTGATACTAAAAAACCTGAGATCATTTTAGTCACTGCATGTAAATCCACCGAAACTCCTATTCTCATTCTCGACGTTATCCAAAGGCTACCACCCAATCAAAGTAGGAATGTTAATCCACTCTGAACTATCTTTGGAAAGTGTCACAAAAGCCCAAAGAGATTTGTCTCCTGAAAAAAAAAAAAAAAGGTGATCTTTATCCTAAAGAAAATATAAGTTACCGCTTTCCTCAAAGCACAAAAACGCTGGAAGAGTAGTGCACCATTTTCAGTTTGGGGCAATCTCAGATATGGAATATCTCAACCTCAAAAAGATTTCATTCTCTGTAGATTCCCTGGATTCAGAAGTTCCTTAACTCTAGAATAATTTCTGAGCCAGAAAATGAAGCATATTACGGTAGTTTCTCCCTGTACCCCGTGAGACCGCAGTTTCAAAATAGTTCTAATCTCACAAGCTTAACACAAGATAACAGAAAGACAAGTCAAAGGCTCTTTTTCAAAAATCTGCATTAAAAGAGAAAGAGGTTCTTTGGGGGAGTTAACTAAGAGGTGTAGGTTTAAGCTTCTGGGTGAACACCAGTGTGGCCAAGGAGGACTTGCCTGCCTGCATACTGACAGCGACTAATTTATCTTAGCAACATTGCTGCCCAGATCTAGATAAAGATGATAAAAGAAACTATACCTAACAGTTTCCAGGAACATAAATTCATTTCATTATTTTGTTAACAGAAGTAGGATCGGCAAACAGAGATGATTTCAGAGAGCAAGTCTGTGTTTATTATATATGAGAGGCTGGCTGTGAGAAAGATGACTTCATTGAGTCATATCAAAGGAAGCAAAGAGCTGCATCTCACAGGCTTTTCTTGGTTAAAAAGAACTGTCTCCCTCAAACTCCCTTTCAAGCTATACATCAATCTTCAATATAATTATGTTTGACAGAATATAAGCTCTCAGCAGTTAACTTGTTTACAATAAATGCTTAGTTTGGGTACATGGACTGTATTTCAGTCTTAAAAATATCAAACACAAACCTACAACAGTCCCATTATGGGGCTGAGAATTATTTTGCTATAAATCTTTTTATTGGGGGGCTGAGGGAATTACTTTGCTGCTTGTTTTCCACTAACCACTTGGAATAGTGCAAAAAGAGGTACATTTATACTCCGACCCTGTGCTAATTGGAATTCTATACATTTCCATGGGACAGCGTGCAGTATCAATCAGAATATGAAGAAGGTCGGCCCGCAGACAGTTTTGCCAAGGCAGCAAAAAAAAAAAAAGGCATGTGCAACAAAATGATTCTTAACTAAATTCTTACTAAATGTTCTTACGGCATTTTCCTATAGTTTTTTTTTTTTTTTCCTCCAAGTCTCTCGGGAACTAATGACCATTTGTGACAGCACTGGCAGGCTTTCCATGGTAAGTTCCAGTTTTAGGGGCGGGGGTTGTAAGTTAGCTGTAAAAATGTGCTGAAGGCTCAAACTTACTATACGACGGGGCCTGTAAATAGAGTGAGTTGTGCTAAATGTTACCTGGAAATTCATTGTGAAGGAAAAAAAAAATCAGGATCACCTTGTTTACCCTTGTAAAGTGCCTCTACTTGGGTTTTAAAGGCATAATAACTTCCCTTTCAGTGAACAATTCGCTCCTCTTATACTCCCCCAATAATGACGGGTGTTTGGTCATCTAATATCACATATGCCAAATCTACAGGACAAAATCTTATCTGAATGGAACCTGGTAAGCTAAAAGCCAGCAAAGCTTTGCAAGAATCTTAGCTTAGCCTCACTTTCCTCTTCGATCGACTTCAGGCAGGCACCCTCATAGTGTCCCGAACACCTTCTGGTTTGCGGATCATGATGACCGATCATTGCACAGCTTCCTCACTATAATAACTTTAACTCAGTATTAGTATATTGAAAAGATCACTTTAAGAATGATAGTTTAAGTATATTTTCCAAAATAACTAATAGTGGGAAATTTAGTCCCTTTATTACTTAATAGTAAGATCCCAACTTCTTTTCTTCTAGTCAATCTTATAATTTTAGGTGACATAAAATAAAAACTATTATTTCTAATAAAAGACAAATGATTTATAAGTTTCAAGGGTCCTCAAATATGATTTTATTTTTAAAAAAATTGCCACATGACTTTAGTATGAGACAGAGAAGAAAAATATTTTCATTGCATTATCAGTCTCACAGATCTTTTTTGTTAATATCAAAAGCACTAGTTTTTAATGTGAACTAATGGAAAATTGTTAAAGTCACCTAAAATAATCACTTCTTTTTTTGAATTAAATAAGCCCTTTTAAAACTTTCACTATTTAACTGCTATTTACTTAGGGGAGGGGAGACATGAGGAAGGTGACTGTATGAAGAAAAAAAAAAAAAAAACTTAGTACAACAAAAATTCCCTCCAGGGCAAAAAGACATTATGCCAAGTTCCACCCAGAATTAATGTTTAGGTTTAAATTATAAAGCCAAGAAGAAGAAAAAACGGAACCACTAATAGACCCTTAAAGCTCATGGCATTCATCAATGATGTTAGGTTATGTAAATGTTAAAACTGAAAAACCCTTTGCTGACAAAAGTATTTTAATGAAGGTGCTATTAACTGACTCTCTAAACTGAGTTTTGGTGCATTTTTTTTTTAAAAAGGCTTTTGAGCCGTATGACATAAATTCCAGTCTGAAAGGTATTATACTTGGGACAGTTGCATGATTATGAGACCTCCACCAGGAAGTTTACTGCCTATCGTATACTTTTCATTTTGCTACTCTCGGAAAAGTTTTGTGTTTTTGTTTGATTGGTTGTATTTTTTTCTTTTTTGGAAAGGTTTTTAAATATCGAATTCAAGAAAACTTTTAGCCATAGACCAGTCTCCTCTAACTCTGTCAACTGAGTCCAACCTTGGCCTCTAGCTGCTCTGATGGCCAACATTATCTGTGGTTTTAGTAACCCCACAATGGTTAACTCCACTGTCTGGGCTAACTCCACTGTCATCACCCAAGTTTCCAGGAGCACACAAATCTATGAATAGAGTAAGAAGTACAGCCTAAACTGAAAGAACACTGGCCTCTGCCAGCCGGCTCACTCCAAGCTGCTGAAAGCTTGACCCTGGGGAATGAGGGCTGGAGGCTTAGCAGCGTGAAGGATTATATCCATTCAGTGGCCCCAACGACTGCAGATGGAGGCCAGAGCCTATGCATCTCAGGTGACAGTCTATGCCACCTACGTGAATGTCACCTAAGGTGATATGTCCATGTGGAAACTTGGGGTCCCCCACAATCCCACGTGTGCTGAGAAAAAATAAGGGTGCTCATTATTCACCTTCAACTTTCTCCCTCCCCTTCAGCCAGAGGAGGAAGAACAGCAGGCCCGGGACCACATCTAACCCTTGCTTGGCAGAGTTTTGTAACAAGAGGAACATTCATTACTTCTGACTTCCATTTACACCAGTGGGGGAAAAAAAAAGAGAGAAGGCAGTTACACCTCAGGTAGAATACAAGAAAATGTGATTCCCTTCTTAAACTAACTGCATATAAGGACAAATCTTTGAGCACTCTTCATGTCTCCTGAGCAACAACCTCCCAGGGGCTCCTCTCTGAACTTCCCAGGGAGGAGCAAGAACCAAAAGGTCTCTCCCACAAACAGATTTCAGCTAATAAACACAACAAAGTAAGTGAGAAGCATTTCAGTTATTCTGCATCTTCTCCAAGACTAAAAACTCATACATTGTGTGACAGGTCCACCTCATTTTTCTTAATGATGTTTTTATTATTCTTTCACTCAATTAAAGCAGAAATGGATATTGCATCTTCTGACTGTATAATTGTTATTGTAATCTGTTTTCGATCACTGCTTGGGAAATGGGTCCAAAACAACATAAACTCTCCACTGCCTCAGAAGACAAGTCATTTTCTTTTACTACAACACTTAAAGAGACATTTATCATGCTGCTCTATTAGCATCTTTGGGTTATGACTAAAGAAAGTTCTTGTTTTGTTAACCTAAATAAATAAATAAGCAATGTTTTGAAAACACTGCTATTTAAAGAGTTTTAATATAATTGCATTTTCCTAATAAACTATCAATTTTCCCTTTTCTTTTATGTATATATAAATAATCGGAACAAATGCAATAAAAACATGCACTCTTAATAGGGGAATAATCAGGACATTTGAAAACCAATCTTACTCAGTTATAGAAGAGCAGATACACTTGCTTTCTAGCCAAAAAAAAATTTTAAAGTAAAAAATATTTTTAAAAGAAATAAAAGGTATCTGTGCTTAACATTATGAAATTCAAATTATTCCTATGAAAAATGCAAATCACCTCCATCAGATCTTAGTGCTCTGGAAAACATTTATTCTAGCTAGGGTCTCTTAACTTTGTTCATATCTGCGCAAGTCTTCAACAAAACAAAGAAAGTCACTAAGGTATTGTGCACGTTTTAGTAAGTGTGCAACCATCAGCGGGCACCAAACAGTTACTCCATTGTGAAATGCACCCCCTTTTCATAAATGATACCTTGCCGTGTTTCCCCTTAACTTTAAATTTTATCTTTTTTGTTATGTTATACCACAGCTTAATAACCCACTGTGCTATTCCAATGATAAAGCAACTAGTTCAGGGCAGAGCCTAATCCACTTCAACACAAGCAAGCAGTAATAATACTGGGAGCAATTAAAATTGAAATATCCATCCCACAGAGAGTTTTACTATCCTAATATGTCGTAAATACAAACAAAGGATATTCTTAGTAAAATATAATACTGCCATAATACTGCCATAATTTGCTCATATTGCAAGGTTACTGCAAGGCTCAAATTCTTAAAATTTCTATTAATGCTTTTTTCTCCATTTCAAGCATTTTTCAAACTAGTAACTATATTAAACTGATAAGAATAGATACTACACTTGATCTTAGCCAAAAGGCCGAAGAAGCAATGTCAAACTACTAACTATAATATTCCCTAGTTTATTTTTCTTTTAATTTCAAAGGCATACACATCAATTAATAACGGGAAAAAATACACAACATAAACCCAATGCCATAGTTATATATCTAAGGCAGTTTACTCCACATTAGGTCATTTTTACCTACTTAGTAAAAAATTTGGAATAAGTAAAACTTTGCAAATGAGAAGCAAAAGACACAGCTGTAGAAGACAATGTCTGATACCGGCTTTCACTGCTTCTTAATTATACTGATTTTACCACAATTTTTAAATCACTTGCTATTAAACAGCAAAACAATTCTGTTAATTGAAAACAAAAAAAAAATGTGTAGATGGGGTTCCATGATTTTGAAAACTCCACCATAGAACATTTTTACATAAACACTATGTAATATGAAGTCCTTGTGGGGCTTGTTTCATGTAAAAGAAGAAAATAAATGTTTGGGTGATCACTGACTTCAGAAAATATAGAAAATAACACACTGTAGAGGCCACACCTGTACTTTTTTGGAAATCTGTAAGTCTTCAGCTGGCTCTTGTTTTAATTCGTACTTCAATTCTACTCAGGGCCGTCTACTTTGACTTTGAAATATCTATCACATTACCCGTAAGTAGTAGGATGATGAATCCTTTGTATATAAAAATCCATTTTTAACACATGGACACTTCCAAACCTCTATTGCACTTTAAAATAAAAGGAATTCACAGCTCTCCAGGCTGACACCCTAAATTAATGCTGGAGAACAGTGGTGATTGGAAGTGAGAAAGGCCTGATACAATCAAAGTCAGCCAAAGGAAATCACTCATTTTAAAATTGTCATAAAGAAAAGAATGGAAACAAAAAGACAAATTCTCTTCTTCATTTTTGGAGCTAAGCATAAAGATCTCCTACTTGAAACCCTTTTCAGTTATTTCCCTCTTCCTTCTTCTTTTTCTCTTCTTCATTTTTGGAGCTAAGCATAAAGATCTCCTACTTGAAACCCTTTTCAGTTATTTCCCTCTTCCTTCTTCTACTTTTTCTCTTCTTCATTTTTGGAGCTAAGCATAAAGATCTCCTACTTGAAACCCTTTTCAGTTATTTCCCTCTTCCTTCTTCTTCTTTTCCTTCCTTTGTTTGTCTTCCTCCCTTCCTTCCTCCCTCCCTCCCTGCCTTCCTTCTTCCCTTCCTTTCTTCCTTCCTTTTTTTCCAAAAAATAATGAGTTAAAATGTATGGGTTAGATCCAACATTTCACTGCTGTTCTTATTCTTGGGGAATTGGGGGGGGGGGGAACTTGCTGCCAAAGCATCAGAAAAGAGAGTTTGGGCTGCTAATTTTCCGTTCACAAAATCTAAATTCCCCTTATGCATCTCACACAACTCATGAAATAATATGAAACAGTATTATATCACTGCAAATTGAGACATTTTTATCAAAATAAAGAGTGATGATGCCAACATTTCATTTGTCATTTCCCACTTGTCACTTTTCACTGACAAACTGTTACACATACAACTTTTGTCAAACGCTCTATCCTTAAATATGTTCCAAAATGCCATTGTATCTCAGCATTCATGTAAGGAAGATAGTAAAAACTATTTATGCTACCTCACATTAGTTATATAGGTTAAAAAAAAAAAAGGCCAGCTTAAAAGATAAAAGAGTATAATAACTTTTTATTTATCTACATGCTATGTAAGATAACGTTTGGCTTCCTGAAATAAAACAAACTATGTACATATTTTATGCACCTAATGGGAGATTATTAGGTATTAAAAAACTTTTTTAATGGTGAGAAATCATCACTTTTATCTCAACAGAAATCTAAAAACTCTAAAAACACCAAAGAAAATAATACAATTTGAAATTCACCCTGTCAATTTGTCTTTTTTATATATCATATAAACTCTCTCTACATTGACTCTTAAAAAAAAAAAAATAAGAGTTTTAAATCATCAAAGTAGTACCACCAAGCTTGACTGTTTACCAGATATACCAAATAAGTACCATATCTGGCCTGGTATAAAACTGATTCCTATATTCTTAAAATGACTCAAATTCATATTCTTAGATATCTAATAAATTATAATTAGTCTGTTCCCCTCCCTACACAGATAGATGGGTAAAATATGCACACATATTCACACAAGCAGAGAAGAACTAACACAGGATATCTAAGATGTATAGACAGATGCTGTGAGTCACAACTTCCCAGAAAAATATATTACTTATTTTCTGCAGGGGTTAAAAAACAGATGCCTTAAGGCATCTACGTAGTTCCAACACACACACTTACACATATTCACTGCAGATGATCCTGAATATATAATGGTCAGTGGGTTTCTGCTGATGGAATATAAGGCTTCCAAAATTACTCAAAACATCAAATTATGCTCAGGACTTTGAGGGGCGGATACCCTATGTTCTGTTTAATGTGTATGTTCCACTGCGTATATTTTTTTTAACCAAGTATATCTTTATTTTAATAACAGGTCAAGGACTGAAAACACTTTAGAGAGGGCTGTTTTTCTACCTCAGCAAAACTACAGAGGACATGCTAGATTGTTGGATAACCCCAAAGCCTAAGTTCATTCTATTTAAAAGATCTTAAATCCTTAAAAAAAAAAAAAGTGGGGTAGAATAGGGAAATACAATCATTTCTAGTTATAACTTAGGTCTTCCCTATAAGCATAATGGTAAACATCCTTGGCTAAAATGAATTTAATGAGTTTTCTCTATTTTGCCCATGTTGACAATGTTTCAAACTTCCAAGTATTTTCTACACTTCAATAGGTCAATATCTATACTCTTTCATATCTGCACTCCTTTCAAAAAGTAAAACATCCCTTTGCAACTGCTAATATGATGACCACACCTGACCTGAACTGCATTTCTTTTAATATAAAAGGAAATGTCCCACATGCAGACAATTAAACTAACTGATATCGTAGACAATGTTCATCTCTAGATGAGGCCTTGCCCAACAATCAGGATCACATTTGCTTCCCTATTTGAGTACATCAGTGTGTACTGCATAATGACTTTTTCCCCCTTACAAGACAGTTATGTTCTTGAAAGGGCTACTTCGTAGCAAGAAGGATAGGTCTTCTCCAGGTCAACTAGTTATAACTTCAATAAAAGATTCTTCAACAAAATTAAGTTATTTTAAACAATATATTTCCCCCAAAAAACAGCTAATTTTTTTCAAAAAAGCCAAGAAATTCCCAGTGTTTAAACATTTTCCCCTGAACTCTAGAACATTTAACACCAAAAAAAAAATCATCTAAATTCATAGGAAAATGAAAAATATCAAAAAGATTTCTGATGTTTAATGCCTCCTATCAGCAAATACACCATCTGGTATACTCAAGCGCTGTTCATTCAGTTTAAATAAAGCTGTCTGAAGGTTCCTCTTTAAGCCAAACATTAAAAAATGAAAATGCTTGTGTTAACAATGAATGAAGCATAGTAATTTATTGCTAGTAAGGCACAACTGGCCAGCGCCTTTCAGCAGTCCATGAGGAAAGCAGAATGCCTTGCTTCCTCTAGAAACCTGATTGGCATCACTTTCATTTTATGCTGTAGGTTGCATGGCTGAAGCATAACATACAGCAGAACATTTTAGGTACTTATGCTAATGGTGGTAAAAGGATCATCTGATTCATATTTTCATCATCCTTAATAATCTTTTCTTTTTCTAAATCTCCAAATAGATCTGTAAGTTTTAATCAACAATTTCACAAATATAAATTTCCCCACAATTAATCATCCTTTTTCAAAATCCTTATGGAGTGAATTACTAGCTGAGAGGGGACGCCAATTCTAGTAAGTGAATGTTACCCAGCAGGGATATAAAGCTGTCAACACCACGGTGCTCTTGCTTGCTCTAAACTCTCCCAGCCTTCATATGTTTTTTAAAGAGATATTAGCCTCCCCCACCCCAGCCCCCCACCCATGGACCTCCTTTAAAAGCTGACTGTCATACACATCTGAGCACTTATATTTTATTACATACATGCTTTAAAGCACACTGCTTAGATAAGAGTGAATATATTCTAGAAAGTATTGGAAATACAAAGCAAAAGTTTATCTACTTTCTAATAGTCTTCTAAAGCTAACCACATTGTAAACAACACAATAACTTTTAAGTCCCCTAGTAAACCACAACTCTGAAGACCAGGATAGTTGTCTACCACCTCAACTAGTTAACTCCAGACACTAAAACGTCTCTCTCTTTTTTAAACTGAATATTTAGTTCCCATCAAAAATCATAGCAAACTCTCTCTCTCTAATAAAGTGGAATTACAGCAACAGAATTTACTACTGCAACCAATGCATTCAGAAACATTTATTCACCTATTTATCAGAAGCAGTAAGATAAACGACCATTTTATTGGGCAACCAATTGACTTAATGATTTCCCTTATTTTTAGGGGGGATCATTTAAGAAAGAGAGTCACAAAAGCTTGAGAAATACATCCTCTCAAATTTTGAGCTCTATTTTTAAAACATATTATTATAGCCATCTTTACAACATTGATAAGACTATGATATATCTAAAAATGGTAACACGTGATATAGAGCTGTAAATATTTTTGTAGTTATCTATGTTTATTATATTGCTTCATAAAGAAAATTTAAACAAAAGACAGAATGATGAAATATTTTTATAAGTTCCAAAAAAATTATTTTGATTATAGAACTGCTAAACATAAATATATTTTAAACATTTTTAAAATGTAGTGTGCATTTTAAAAAGGTTTTGCTTTTCTCCAATCTATATACACAATTTAAAGTTATAAAGAAAATTATTAACATTTCAATGTACATTTGCAAACTACATAAACTTAAACCCACAAAACAGTCATTAACATTCAGGAAGAAAACTTTGTACTATCAAAATTTTATGTTCAAAGTTGTTATATTTTAAAGCTGTTTAAATTCTTTCTAATCTATTGTATTCTACAGAATAAAACCTTTCTTTTAAAAAAACTTTAAAAATCTACCATATATAAATTATTTTAACTGCTATTAAGTACTATAAATGGTAATTTCTGAGACAAAAATAATGCCATTTTTATTTCCACTTTGGGAAACAGCTAATAAGACCTTTGATATTACTAAATTAAATTAAAGATCAGAAAAAGTGACTAAACCAGCTTGTTGAAACAGATGTATTATTCTTCACCAAGACTTAACAATATTTGTCTGTATCAAAGGTATACTAAGTGGTCAAATGTAAATTATTGCCTCGGAAAATATGAAAACCAGCCACTATTTTACACTAAGGATATCCCTGGTCAACAAAATCAGGCAATTTCTTTCATTGTTCAACATGATATGGGGATGAACAAAAAACTTGTTTTAGGGAAGCAAATTGTTAACTATTACATTCTAAAATGTTTAGAGACTCTTTTCCATTTAGTGAGTTTAAAAGAAACCAAAATTTCAGTCCAGGTTTTTTTCTTTACGTATAAGGTCACTTTGAGAACACCACCTCTCCCAGGATTTCCAAGTTTTTCAGTCCAGCATCACCACTACCTATCATATCATCTCACATTTGGTCCCACCATAGTCACTATACATTTTCCTTTCTCATATGCATATACTAAAAACTGATATGAAAAGTTATTGCCTCCGTTTCAAAACAAACAACACATTAATAGACACTATTTTTCAAAAGTGGGTCACAGAACTAACAAGTTTTCTTTTGCTTCATTGAAGTCTATCTTCAAGTTCCTAAAATGAAAGCTACATAAGCCACAATCTATGGCCAAATAATTTTATTAAAGCTTTAAAAATCGAGAGAATGAGTGCTTCTCAAAGGAGACGATTAATATAAGGAATTAGGAAAGTCATCCTAAATGTCTATCATGAAAAAACAGTAATATCAAAAGAAGTAAAAATAAAAACCTATTCTTTCATAAAATATCTTTAAAAGAAACTAGATATTTCAAGTTAAGTCTTCACTTGGAAATACATACTATAGCTATTTAGAACATGGGATTGGAATTTATCACTAACTTTTGCCAGGATTTTGTTTCATTTCAGAGAGGCTAATATAAGAATCTTATTAAGTAGGCTACTACTAAAAATATTGGAGGGAAAAAAGCTTTAAAAGAAAAAAAATTTTAACTAGTAACTTATCTCAAATGCACAAAAAAAACTGCA
Organism: Catagonus wagneri; assembly: GCA_004024745.2. Lineage (NCBI taxonomy): Eukaryota > Metazoa > Chordata > Mammalia > Artiodactyla > Tayassuidae > Catagonus > Catagonus wagneri. The sequence goes on from PVHT020000144.1 coordinate 1,610,744, forward strand.
TGCCATGTAGAATTGTGCATTTTATACGCAAGAAGACAACTAAGCAAATGGCATATAAACCTCAAAGTACTTTAATAGTGATTACATTTTTGCATGTCTTTATAAAATTATTTTTTCCTAACTACTTTAAAAGAAAATGGCTGTTTAAGTGATAAAAACTACAAAAGATTTTCTCTAATATTAAATTCCTAGAAAGGAAAAGAGCAAGTAGGCAATAAGACTACTATGCTGTTTTTACCTGTTGTGCTATAATGCATAGCAAAGTTAGAAATGCATATGACTTTAAACTTTATTAAAAAAAAAAAAAAAAACGGTAGCATCAAAGTCTCTAAGGGCCTGACAGATTCGTGGTGAGTCTTTATTTCCCACTTGAAATGTAGCTGGAAATACTCCCAATTGTTAATCATTTGTCTCATCATTTGTCCTGAAGCACTGTCCTAAATACAAAGTCACACCAATACCCTTACTCCTGTACTAGCCCGAGCTTTAAAGATTAGTCCGCAAAAAAGCGAGCGCACCCAAATTTCATCCCTACAAGAGATACACTGTGGCAAGGCAAAAGAGTTAAATCACTAAAAAGCTCTCTAGGAAAATCTAGAAACAGTTAGCTGGCTGTGACATAAACCTGCCAACACCTCAGCACACAGTGGCAAAGTGCCCAAAAAATGCCACCCTCCGGGTAAACCACTTTCGTGTTTTAACTCAAGATGAAGCTACCCGTTGCAGATGAGAGGCGAAGGGGGCATTATTTGGCAACCTGGAATTCACTTCCTGTAATCCTACACCGCGACAGCGCCTAATCAACCTGAACCCTGACACCCGGGCCTTTATCACCGGGCCGCGGGCTGCGCGCGCCTCCCGGCTCCGGGCTGTTACCTCCCACGGCCTTGGCCACAGCGCCGTTGGGCCTCCCGCGGGCTCCCATGGGGCTGCCGTTCTGCTCCAGCCGGGCCACCTTCACTGGGGGAGGCCCCTTGACGTCCGGGCTGCCGCTCCGCCGGTCGGGGCTGTCCCGCAGACACGGGCTCTCGCTCCGCCGCTCCATGCTGCTCCGACTCGGAGACAAAGTTCCCACCGGCAGGTCGCAATAAAACGCGCAGGGACCTAGGGAGGGGGCGGGGGGAGGGAAGGGGGAGGGAAAAAAAAAAAGAGGGAAAACCGCTCACACACGTGATAGACGTTCAGGCCACTGGCAGAGCGCTGCACCAAAGCCACACAAACTTCCTCCCACGCTGCCCGAGGGGCCCGAACTGGGAAGCCGGTCCCAACTTTACCCTGGGCGGCCCAAAGGAAGCCCAGAACTTGGGGCTGCGGCGACTCGGCCCAGTCGCTGCTCCCCATAAGTTAGCTCTCCGTGACAAAGTTCGGCCCCTCGCATAGGGACGCTCAGAAGTAGTCCATTCATTTGGAAAAGGTTGGCATAAACCGTTCTCGGGTGCGATGGCCTCGCTGTCGGGGGGTCAGGGTTTCCGAAGAAGTGAACTTCATAAAAAGACATCTCACCCACTCCAGAGGGGGTGGGGGTGTACACAAGCCCGTAAGAGACCAAATTAAACACATGATGGATGCGCTGAGACTCTCGGGGCAGTAGGCAAAGGCCTGGCAAAAAGACCCCTCGAATCCCCGCGCTATACCTTTACCGAGCACGTCTTGGGACACAGACACACCTTGCTCAAAATCAACCCTATTTCCACATGAATAAGCATCCCCAACACTTAGATGTATTCATCAGAATAACCTTCACCGAAAGGACGGGGGCTACAATCGTTATTATTTTGTAATGTTCTTATCTTCATCCGATCCTAAGTGATTAAAAAAAAAAAAAAAAGCTCTTCAGCATAAAACACAAAAGCAAAAAGCATTTAAATTATTAGGTGCAGGAGCGGCCTGCCTCAACCCCAATTTAATAATCTCTCCAAAAAGTTTTCCTCTGGATCACTTGGCTGGCAGCGCGCTATTCAAGGAACCCGCATATCTCAGCACCCCTGGATTTTTGGGGGGCGTTGGAGGAGGGGGAAACACCTGCTGAAACGGCACTCGCATTGTCACTGACATCTTCGAGAGGCAGGAACCCGGCACAACAAAATGCGCTAGGAATCCTCGTGGGCGCTCTCGCCGTGGGAGAAGCCGCGTCGCCACCGCTCAAGGAGACAGGGTGGGGGCGGCAGAGCGGAGGTGAGAGGAGAGATGCGATAGATGCAGCACGGAGCGGGAGGGCTGAGGGCAAAGGTTCTGCCCTCACTCCCTCGGCTGCACGGTCCGAAAGAGGAGAGCGGCAGGGAGGGAACTTAGCTGGACCCAGGGCATCCCCGAACTCCCGAGCTTGGTGCGGGCGCCTTCGCCCTGAGTACTTACTGCTCACGGTCTGTCTGTAACTTGGCTGGCTGGGGCTCTGTCCATGGAGCAAAAGTAGAGAATCCAGGGTGGAAAGTTTCTGGTGATTTGCCTTGTAGTGTTCTCCTAGTCTTCCTTTCTCTTTACTCTTTCCCTTTCCTCTTCCCCAGGTCCTAACGTTTAAGGTCCTGGGTCAGGGTGTCTTCTTAGTGCGGCGATGGTTGTTATGATGGTGATGATGGGGGGTGGGGGGGGGAGTAAGGGGAGGAGGAGGAGAGGGAAAGGAGGGCTCCTCCAAAGGGGCACCTCGAGCGAGCGGGGGAGGAGGCAACGGAGGAGGGGAAAAGAGAAGGAGGCTGAAAAAGCCTTTTCACACCTTCGGGAAGGAAACCCGTTCTGGAGAGAAAGGGCTCAGAACTGGGAGGCGGTGGAGGCGGGTCGGGGCTGCAGCTTCGCAGGGCTGCTAGCTCGCGAGGAGGCGCGGCCAGAGTCTTAGGGCCGGTGCCACCAAGAGTCGAGAAGGCGCAGGGACCTGGGACCGCACGCGGGAGGAAAAGCAGCGGCTGCCCAAGCTGTCACCTTCAGGCTCTCCCCTCTCGGCCGCCGCCGCCAGCAGCCGGAGCCGGACTCACTGACAAGCCGCAGAGAGAGACACAGTGAGAGGGAGATGATTATTAGTTGCGTTGAGTCATCAGGCAAAGTGAGTCCTTTTGGGTTGTCCTCGGTTTCCGATTTCTCCCCCTCCCCCTTTCCGTCCCCAGATCTAGCGCCTTCAAAATAATAATTTGGGGTGGGGGTAGGGGAAGTCTCTGGGTTATTTCGGGATGGGGGTTGGGGGGGAAAGATCTAAACCCGAGCCAGACTGGTCCACCGCATTGAAGGAGGAGAGTGGGGGGCGGGGAGGAGGGCTGGGGAGGTTGCGGGGGGAGGGGGACCCCGCCTGGCAGGAAATTAAACATCAATCAATCAATCGCTGTGAGCCCGGCGACCCAACGGCGGCGGGGCTGCAGAGGAGGCTGAGAGGGACAGGAGAGGGGCGGGTGGGGAGAAGGGAGAAGAAGGAAGGAGAGAGTCGGCGGTGCGAGAGCCTTGTGGCGAGAACCAAGGACTGCGCGCGCGGGGCGGCGGAGGACGGATGGCAGGGAACCGAGTGCCGCGCGAGGCGGTGGCCGCGGCTGGTGGGTGGGTGCGCCCCGGCGCTGGGGCCCGGGGTCTCGTCCTCCTTCTCGCGGCGGGTTCAGGGCGCGGCCGCCTCGCCCAGCCCGGAGGCGCACTAGTCCTAGCGCGGAGGCGGCGGCGACAAGGCGGGCGCTGCTTGCCTCGTCTCCCCGGAGAAGGCAGAGAGCCATGCGCAGGAGGCAACCACGGCTGCCTCGGCTCCGGGTTCTGCTAACTGCGCGGAGTACTTTCGACTTTGGAGATAGGAGGGATATCGCCTCCCCCACCCACCGCCTCCGCCCACCATCCACCGCCTCCGCCCCTCCGAACAACTTTTCCCGGTGCCTGCGAGCTCCCCCTCCGCGCGGAGCCGGTTGTCCGGGCCCGCTGAGCGGCCGCACGCGAAGGAAAGGCCGCCTCTCCCTCAGAGCCGGCACGGCCGTGGGTCCAGAACAATAGCCCGGGTGTCCCGAATGGCAGGAGAACCAGCACTGCCCGCCGGACTGCGGGTGGCCCAGAAAAAGGAGCTGCAGGAGGGGAGCAGGGCGGGGGGCATCCCTGTATGACGTCCCTGGAGCGCTCGCTTTGCCGGCGACATCTCTCAAGCAGTGCAGCCCGGGCCGCCTGCAGGCCGTGAAGCGGTGGCAACGAGGGCGGTGGGGCTGCCTGTCCTCTGGCTGCAGGGCTGGGACTCCTGGGACCGCAAGCTGCTCGAGCCCTATGCTGAGAGCGCGGGCAGAGCTGTGCGAGGAGGACCCGGCCTCCCCATCCTGGGGGAGGCCGTGCGGGGGCGTCCCCACCAGGTCCCGCGAAGGCGTAACTGAGCCACAAACTTTTGCCGACTCCCGCGGCCGCAGCCTCCAGTAGCCCGGCTCCGGCCGCGGTGCTCATTTAAGGTGGCGCTGGCACTAGCTAAGCAAGCTGGGCTCTGGCCGTGCTTTTGTCCCTAGGATCCCACTTGGACACAAGACCTCCTTAAAGAAAGCACGTGGGCAGGGGCCGCGGCTCCTGCGAGACGCCTGGGGCGCCGGCTGTCACGCGTGGTCCCGACCTGCGGCGGGAAAATGTGGACGCGTCCCGCCCGTCTTGAAGCCAGTGAAGTCCCCTCAGCTGGCAGCACCTTTTGTCCCGGCCGCACACCTTCGTTCTCCTCCCTAACCCCCAGGACCCGAGGACTCCCCACCACCTCGCCCCCAGAGCCACCGGTCCCCCTTAAGAAGCGCTGACTCTACGGCGGCGCCAGAGGGTCAAACAAAATTCGGTTTCGGGAAACGCGCTCGGGGGGCAATTATGGAAATCCTGATCCTCTGCACCCGCAGCGGAAAGCCGCGTCGGTCTCGTGTAACCGGGACCAGGCCGCGGTCCACTCTCCTCAACCAACCGGCGGGCGGCGTGCGCGCGGCCACCCGTTCAAAAGCGGGGAACTAGGAGGCGGGGAGCCTCTGGAACAGAAAGGGTCCCCAAAGCGAAACCTGCCCCCGGCCTTAGTCTCAGAGCCTAGATCCTAGAGAACCCCGCACCCAGGCGCCGCCCACCAAGTTCCAGGGGAGCCCGAGGCGACCCGGGAGGCGGTCGGAGCCGAGCGGAGAAAGGAGGAGAGATGGATAATAAACCTTAGGGGAGCCACCCTGGAAGTTTTAGGCAGCGTTTTCTTTTCTCCGTTTTTCACCCCCCACCCCAACCCTCATCCCCTCCCACCTCCCCAAGTGAACGGGTTAGAGAAAACGCACAATTCGATGTCTGTGAGAACAAAGTGGCTCAAGTAAATCAACTCGTGGTGGTAGCTAAAAGGTTTGGGGCTGCAAAGAAACAAACTGTAAGTTCGATCGACAAACTTTTTTTAAAAATCTGTAATATCAATTCGGAATGGGAAGGGGGTGTTGCAAATACCAACTACTACCACTGTCCAAGTTTGAGCCCGTTTTCAAAATGGGGAAAGGCGCATTTCTTATTAATACCTTAACGACGATAATAATGATGCTGTTTTTTTCCTTACCTTGGTGTTGAACTGCAGAGTCCTACTCCCGATCAATGTCCAGGAACTTAGAAGAATTGGTGATATTAGGACTTCAGTACTTCTGGAAAAAAAATGCAAATGGTTTAGCCAGGATCTTTCCTGTCTGATTCGTCACTATTATTATATCTGATGATGCGAATGGTTGGAGCGATTCAATCTTAAGTCATTAATGAGCTATTTTATAAACACAACTGTCTGAAGATCTTCATTTACATTTTTCGAAGGATCACTTCGGTAACCTCATGCAGGCTTATGTCAACAGCATGATTACTGGACTTCAGTTACACTCTTAAAAACAACACAGCCGTATTGTTAATCGGTTAATATTTTATAAAGTGTAAATATTTTATTATGTTTTGAAAGGAACTATTGATTCTAAATTATTAAACCCTTGAGAACGGCGATTTAAATAAAGTTTACAATTAAGTGCAATTAAATGTACACTGTGGCTAGTTTGTTTCAGATTCTGCACTCTTTAATTCATTGATTGTCTCTTTATTGGACTTTACTCTAGACCATTTTTGATAGTAAACAAATCTATCATTTTGGGCAAAATAATTCAAATTTTTAAATTAAATTTAACATGGAAAATGTCTTAATACTATGAGTTATTGCCGGAAATTTATTTTGAATTGTTGTAGATTCATGTTTAGAAATTTTACAAATTTCTTTTGATTTAAAAAAAGAATTCTAGGGAGTTTTGTGATATATGCCCGAATTTTTCTTTTCCCTTGAGTTTTGTCCCTAATAAAGGCCTTTTCTGTTTCAAATTACATAAGCTTTTCACTGCACAATTTTTGAATTGACCTTATTTCAACCGAAGTAAGCGATTGTTTCCAGCATGTTTAATTTTAACAAGACGAAATCTTAACATTTTTACCTTTTGCTAGGATATTCTACTTTTTAAAACAGTAAATAAATTATGATTCAAAAGTTTTGTTTGGTTTTGTTTTATATTCCTCATGTGGTTTGTTTCCAGTTTTAAAACAAAATCACACTCAGGAAAATAATTGGTTTTAATTACTTTTTAAAAAAATAATTTGATCCAAAACGCATTTTTGCTCCTTGCGTATTAGCTTCCTCCAGTGTTCAAAGCCTAAGTTCACATTGGGGAGCATTTTTATCCCTCAGATTGCTTCTCACTGACTTTTTTTTCGGGAATCTACTCAGACTTTCCCCCCCTTCCTCCCCCACTCCCAATTTTTTTCAAATGCCATTTAGTCAAAGGTCGCCTGTCTTTCATAATCACATTGAGATTTGTTATTTTAAAAATCAACGAGTCTTTATACGCTGGGCTTAAATATGCATTTTTTTCTTATTTCTATGTTCTCCCTTTTTCTATCTCTTCAGGCGTTCCTTTCTTCTATCTTTTATGGCTTGCACTTTCAATGACAATATTTCTTAATTTCTGTCTCTGGACACTGAGGTTTGTGGCGTGCTAGCTCTCCATTCTGACCAACCTTCCTTTCCTAATGCCTGCGAGGGACGGCCTAGGCCTGACCGCACCGGCGCAGGATGCCGGGTGTCGGGCGTGGGATTCTGGCTCTTGGCTGGCCCACCGTGGCCTTCGAAGGCCCAGCGTCCATCACCAGGCTCCCAGGATTTCAAGTCCGGTAACCCAAGCAAAGAGCCCCTCCCGGCCATGCGCTGCATCTTAAAGAACACAGGAAAGTGGTGCCGCATTTTCCCTCAACTCTCGCAAGCTCAGGGAAAATTCTATGGGAATTACCAGCGTCAAAAGCCTTCGACGGCTCCTAGGAACCCACGCGGGCCTGCCTCTCCCCCACTTCCCCGCCCCGGGCTTGCTCCGCTGGGGGCGAGAGGAGGCGGGAGGGAATCATTCTTTTCGCATGAAGCCCACATTAGTTCCGAAGCCAATTTCCGCCTCAGACTGTCCGAGGAGAGTTGGGTGACCAACATTTTCGCGAACCACATAACTGCGCGGGGCTTAGACTGGAAACTGGATGCGCCGAGGGGACAGGGGCCGGGGCCAGAACGCCTCGTGGTAAACGCGCCTGAAAGGACCAAACGACCAGGGTGGGCTCCTGCCCATTCCCAGGCTGCCCCGGGGCGTCGGGGGACTAGCCGGAGCGCAGGGGCAGGGGACACTTACTTCGATATCCGCATGCCTTCCTCGTTGGCATCAGAGCGGGACAAATCCCAACCCGCGCCAGGCAAAGATAAATTCCTCCTGGCTCCCACAGCGGCTCCAGAGGCCTGGGCGGGGGCGGAGCGGGGAGGAAGCCATCGAACCGCCTAAGACTGGGGCAGTGGAGGTCCTGCTCCTATCCTCAAAAGTACGAGCCCCTGCGGCCTGGACTGAGATGCGTCCCAGGGAGACCGCTGATTGGGGAAAGGTGGTGGGCGACTGGTCCGCGTTGGACGGTGAGCGAAGCACCCAAGATGCCAGAGGGTCTGGAGTCAGAGGAACAGACAGTGCGGAGGATGGGAGAGGACGTGCGAAATTCGGCCCTGGAGCTGCCTCAAGCGAAGACCGGCAGCCTTCAGCACCAGGGTCCCAGATGTAGGGGATGGGAGAGGGCGTCGGGGGTGGGCACTGACTGCCCGGAGCGAGGAAATCGCGCGGACAGGTTTCGAAGCCAAAGGGAGTCGTTGGATGGAAGGTGTGGGTGTGATTTCACCACGGCCACGGGCTGGGAGACCCCGGAGGGTGGAGAGCCTGAGGGCACCGAGCACTGCTGTAGCGACACAGGACAACGCCCCCCCGCCCCGAGCTCCTGGATCCCTTCATTCTTTTTCAGAGTCAAGAGCTTAATAGCTGGAGCTCCCGTAGCCGCGGAGCGAGAGAACGACTGCCCTGCTAATCTAGTTTTTTGAAATAGAAATCGACTTTCAACCGCGGGGTAACAAGGCAAAGGGGAAAAGAAAACGAAACGCCAAAGGACCCGCCGCCACTTCCCTGCCCCCATCCTGGGGCGGCCGGGATTGGAGCCCAGAGTCGCGTTTCGGACCCGCTGCGTTTTCTGTCGGGAAACACCGAGCCAGGAAGTAGGTGGTCAGTCCCATCTCCAAACCCCAAGTCAAGGTGGCAGCGAAGAAACGCGCGGCCTCAACTAGTCGTCACGGCCCCGTCACCCCCAAACCCGGGTCACGGCCCGTGTCCCAGACCGGAGCTGAGGCGTCCTCTTCCGACAGCGCCACCGCGTGGGCTGCGGCCCGAACAAACCGCGCTAGTTCAGCCCGCGTCCCAGAGCCGGCCTTCCACCTTTCCCCAGGTCCTGGGGTTCAGGATGCGGCGGGGGAGGGGCAGGTCCCGGACCGTGGCAAGCCGAGCTACCCAACACACAAAATTGCGGCGCCCGCAGTTTGCCCCAACCTCTTGTAATGAAAAGTACACCTGGAAAATCCAGGCCACGGCGTCCACCCGAAACCCCAAACTCCAGGCAGGCCGCGTGAAATCCGCACCCACCTCAAGCGGGAACAAACGAGAGCAAGAAGCCGGATCCGAGGCGGCCCAAGCCCCAGCGGCTCCCAGAGCGTTTTGAGGCTCCTGGCTCACGCTGGTCCCAAACCGCGACAGAGAGAGCAAGACCGCTTGCTGAGGGACCCAAAGTCCCAGGCACTTACTGGGACTGAGGACCAAGCGGGTGTCGGTCTATCTGGCGGTCCAGAGTGGATTGGGACATGGAGGGCTTTCTGGGCTGGCGACTCGCCTGTTCTCTTGGTTTCACGAATCCCAATGCACACCCTCTCAGTCCGTCAAGGCTTGACCCTCGGGCTAAGGCCCAGGGAGCACTGACACAGTGTCCTGGGGTTCAGTTCCTCCGCACCCCGCGGTGCCTTGTCTCTAAGCCAGCGGCCAAGCCCGCTGAACTGGGCATCATCTGGGGCTGCCCGGGCGCTACGTCAGGACTAGAAAGCCACCATTGTCGGGCTTAGAGGACTTCAGTGGATAGGTTGTGGCTTATTTAAAACAAATTCAACCTGTCCACGCGCGCGCACACACACGAACACACACACGTTTTGGGACTGTCAGCTATGGAAAAGAACAACGACGCAGAAAGGTGGAATTCACCTGGTGCCCACCCCATTACAAACAGGAGCGAGCCCTGGACTCCGGAGTGGCCGCTCGCCCGGCGGCCAGCAGCCGCACTCTCGCAGGGCGCCCAGCCAGCCGCTCCAGCTTGCGCGGTGCCCCCAGCCCGTGCCCCACAGTGCCGGAGGGGAGCGGCGTGGCTGGCCCGCTGTGTTCCGGCACTGGGCGTCTGCCTGGCCTGTTCATCCATGCTTTACCATGGGATGCGACCTGTCTCTAAATTCTAATTTCTTAATTCTAATCCCCATAGGCCACGCGGAGCTTTCTCCGAGCGGGCCAGGCCCGGCACCCCTGCCAAGTGGCTCACCTCTGCTCGCGGCGCCTGCCTTTTGCGCCCGGTGCCAAGGGCCGAGCGAGGGGCGGCGGGTCAGGGCGCGGACGCTGTCTGCTCTCCTCCAGGAGCCGACAGCGGGTGCCTGCGGCGTCGCTCGTCCAGCCCTGGGGCTGATTTAAATAACTAATAAGCTCAGAGAAATTTTACGAGGGGAACTTTTCCTTTTAGTATCAATAAAGTCTAGTAATTGGGTTTGTTGGTTACCTAAGCCGGAGTTCCCAGTCTCTTTCTCTCCCTCTTTCTCTCTCTCCCTGTCTCTTCCTCTCTCTCTCCCTCTCTCTCTTTCAGAAGCAACGTTTAAAAAAAAAAAAAGGCAACTGTGGGTGCGTTTGTGTTGGGTGTGCAAGTGTGTGAAAGAAGTGGTTTGTTTCAAAAGTGCTTTGCCTGGAAAACAATCATTTTTCCCTCTGTGGTGAAGAGTTTTGAAAGGTGGACAGTTATTACTTCTGAGGAGGAAAATGTTAACAATTCAAGTCGTACAATATAAGAATAATATAAGGAGGGTGAGGGTCCTTAAGATTTTTCTCCCTTTGGATATGACAAAGACACTTATAAAGCTTTCCTAATAGTTTGCATTTTAATTAAGTCTCACTACATTTTAACTTCAACTCCTAGATTGTAATGGTATCTGTTGTTTTCAGTAAAGACTTCTATACTCCAATGCCTTCTAATATTTTGTTTTGATTTTCTAATCTTTTTGAAAGCATGTTCCTAGTCATAAGAAATGTTTCCACCTGGGAACCATGCCTCAAATTAAAAATATAAAAGACCTTTCATGAATAACTGCAAGTAGCCCATTCGTTAGTGTCCACAGAGTTGTTGGCGCCTACACAAAATCTCAGAAATCTAAATGCAATATAAGCATGTTTCTCTACAATCTTAGCAATATATTTTTTTTAATCTCTGTTGTATGGAGGTAAAAAAATATTTTAAAGTACTTTTAGGAAAAGTGCTATGCTAAAATTTACCTGAACTTAAATTCCTTACCAGATACAACACAGCTAGTGCCTGACAATGTCAGTCTAAACGAAATGAAGAGTATTTCTGAACCAGATTATTGTTGAGGTCAGAAGCTAGTCAATAAAAAACGATAGGAATTCAAGTTTGCAAACCAGTATGAGAGGAGGGGGAAACCAGCCCACAAAGTTCCCATGAATAGACCCAAACTTGTGCGCTCATATCTTCCATGTTTATATATTGTGGAGAACTTTTCCTTTCCACTTTCAGTTTAAAGATTGATGAGCTTTCCTTAGCTCAGCTTGTTTTAGCCTGTGAGACCCAAAGTCAGCCCAGGGAGTTGCCTTCTGCCAGGTAACTTCTTGAGGCCCAGAGCTATCTGGGGATAGACATAGCCCTTTGCACTTTCCCAGCAGAGAAGAACGACCCATCTCAGAACCACCACTTCCCCAGCCTCTCCTCGCACCTGCAGGCTAGGGCATCAGAGCACCTGACCCTGTTGCCTTCTCCAGATCATGCCAGGGTGTCAGCACTTGGCTGTGAGGGAGCGAACCTTGAGCTGTGGGTGGACTCATCCCTTTCCCCTCTTTCCCAGAGGGTTACAGACAACTTTTCTTGCCATCCACTCTGGACTGGGTCTCTATTCCCGTCCATCCTCCCCAGTGTAGCCAACTCTAGGTTCCCGGCTGTGGTGGCCAAGTGCCTAGGGCACTCAAGGGCAGCCCCTTGTCCCCCTAGCTAGTCATGTTAAGGAAGGAGTGTCCTCTTGGTGCGGTTCTCCAAGGGGCAGGAAGTAAAAAAACAGTGATAGGGAAAGATGGAAGGATTGGGAAGGAAAGCACAGGGCTGAGCAGGGTAACTAAGAATCTCAGCAATGGGCACCTCAGCCTCCCCCCAAAACCTGGGGCCTCCCCTTCCCTCCCCGCCCTTCTACTCAGAACCCACCCTGGGCTTAAGTGTGACAGGGCTTTTCTCTGAACTCAAATTGTCCTGGGCTTTTACGTTACTCTCCCCCCATTACCTCCCTGCCATCTTGTGTTTTGGTTTCAGTTAAGTTGTTTTCTGAGACCATGGAAAGCTCCACTATTATTCTTTTCTCTTTGACTCATTCACACTCTGTTTTTGTTATTGTTGTTCTTTTAAAGAGCATCCCCCAAGCCTTGCTTCTGCCAGACCCCGAGCAACCTCCCAGAGCTCTCTGTGCAAGAGGAGAAGTGATTTGTCTGTTTATAGCAGGTTTAATTAAAATAGTTATGTGCCATGAACTCTTTGGGCCCCAATCAATGCATTTTGATTTGGAAAGTCAAATAGAATCACATCTTACACTCATGGGGTCACAACTGGCCTCCCAGGCTGGGGGACAGACGCTGTTGTCTGTCTACACCACCCTCACTGGATCTGGATGAATCCCCCACAGAGCTTGACACCCTATTTGTCTCTGGTGACCTCCAGTCGGGTCTTGCGGCAAGATCGAGGCCTTCCTGGTAAGAGCGTGAAAAGATGAACGCCTAGAGCACTTCTAGTAGCCCTTGGCTAAGAAGCAAGGGGCCCAACTTCTGCAGATCTGGCTTCCTGGCCTCCAAAGTGTTTCCTCAGCCCCAGGCCTTGGTCCTTTGCTCTCCCTCGCCCCAACCCTGCAGTTGTAGAAGCAGAGAAAGCCTCAGAAGCAAGTCTCTCTTTTTCCCCAGTTCTGCATTGAGTACGGTTCCCTCCCCACAGCTCTGACTGAGGTGCTGGGCTGCAGCCGAAGTGAAGCCTTTTTCTAGTTTGTCATCGCTGGAAACTTCAGACAACTGTAGCGTAAAACTTTAAGGGCTTCCAGGGGTTTTCTGACTTCAGGCACTCAATAGAAGGGGTGAGGGTGGGGTGAGGGTCGGGGACAGGGATGTCCAAGACAGATGTCCCAACATGGTTTCCTGGACTTTTCTCCCTCTGCAGCCCAGCAGCACACATGCAGGCACTTATCCACCCTTCCCTCCCCTCTACCCAGCCTTCAGAAACATCTCTGCCAGTTCTTCAACCCTCAGAAAGGAAAGGGACCGGTTGTATCAAGGTCTCAGCCTCCTCCCCTGCCTCGACTTAGTCCTGGAACCAGGAACTCAACGGCCAGAGCCACGCAACCTGAAGTGTGCTTTATGACGCCTTATGCCCGGTGCACACTTCTTCTGCTCTTCTCATCCTCCAGCCCGCAGGGCCAGCGCCCACACCCTCACCTTCCCTGCTGTCCTGACCCCCCAGGAAGCCACCACTAACTTCACCATTCCATTTACAGTGGATCCTCTTGGTTTCAACAGATTTGGAATTTATCTATTCCAAATCTGTTGAAAACTTATCTTTTATTTCAGGATTTGGGGCGCTTGAAACATTCTGAGCATGCCTGCGAGAGGTCTCAGAGGTTTGTCCTGAAAGCTGCTGGAAGCGGCCACCTGCGCTTAACAGGATGGGCTGTGGCATGCTGCAACATCCGAAGCCTGTCCTGGGGCTCCTGGCAACCCTATCCCACGGGCTCTCCCTCTCGCAGCCAGGGTAGGAGGATTGAGTTGGAGAATCGAAACGGGGGGGGAGAGTCTTTGGTTGTGCTAAAAATTTGTCTTTATTTCTATGGAGGACTAGTCCTGGCACTAGAAGGGTGCAGCAGTTGTCCCCGAAGTAGCCCGTGACTCGCCCCTCCTCCGTGTGTCAGGCAGCAGGGGGGTGACAGTCTGGCAGTAGCTCTAGGAAGCAGCCTGGCAGGGCATTGGGCCTCGCGTCCAATTGAGGCCCAGTAGCCCCGCTAGTGTGTGCGTCTTGCCTGGGGTGTTTGTGCGTTTGTGTGGGTGCGTGGGTGGGGGAGTTGGGCAGGTTTAGTACCCAGCCTCGCACTGCTTTCTCGCAGGGGGCTCAAGTATGGACGCCGGGAATGAATTCGTGAATCAGCTTCACAGCAGAGAGGTCGAAAGAACAGCGGTCTTGGCTAAAAGGGGTGCGGGCAGCGGCGGCCGTCTGCCCCCCTCCTTTCCCTTGAGCCGGCGTGAGGTGGCCCGGGAGCCCAGCCAGCAGCCCCCGCCCCCCAGGCGGAGCTCGGCCCGGCAATCTCTGCACTTTGTCATCACGCCCGAGTATTTGACATTCGCAATTATCTGCAAATACCCTGATCGGTTTGTATATGAAACACTTTTTTTCCTGCCTAAAGGTTGGAATCTGGTAAGTTTCAGACAAGTGGTTGCGGGGGGAGGTGACCCGGGGGACCGCGGGAGATCTGCCCGGTGAACCCTACTGGGCTAGGCGGGCAATGAGAAAGGACGGGCCTGCGGGCCGCCCCCTCCGCTCCCAGGCGCTCTGAGGAGAGGCCGAGCGGAGGAAGGGCCCAGGCCGCGACCCTCGGGGCCCTCCTTTGAAAGGAGCGCCCCCTAATCCCTGTGAGGGGGAAGCCGAGATCCCACCAGAGGCAAGGCCCAGAGGTTACTCATCTTGATAACCGGAAGGGCGCTGCCCGGTCTGGCCGCCATCACCCAGAGTGTCAGTCACCTGTTCTCGACCCCGCCGGGAGATTTACCTGCTCAGAGAGCCATCCCAGAGGGCCCTCGTCTCCAAGCTCTTCCCCGTGCACGCCGTCAGGGGGGAGTAAAAGGCGTCCTCTTCAAAAGAAGCGGATGTTCCTTTGACCCTCCTCCGCCCCCAGACGGTTCCTAAATCCAGGAGGGCAATGCCAGCCCCGGGATCGCTCACCACTCCTACATCGCAGCTCCGGGCTACCTGCCTATTGCGCAGCCGGTCTACAAAAAGAAAAAAAGAAAAGTGGTGGGGCGGGGGGGAGGCGGGGTAGGATAAAGGAGCGAGATTACTTGTCTGATTCATCTGCTACCTTAGGAACCTGATCCTGGCCCCCGGCTGAGCCTAGGGGCCCAAGGACTGGAGTCCAGAGGCCAGACCGTACTCTGGAGAGGTGCACAGCCACGCCACCCCACCCAAGCCAAGCCGGGTCTCTGGTTTTACTCGCCAACAAGCTGAGCTCCTTTGCAAGGGGTCTATCAGCAACTTTAGCAAGAAACCCCAAACTTCAGTGAAGCCCCCTCCCCAAGCACTTAGTTTGAACCTCTGCTGCAGACAGAGTTGAGCTGCCTTTCACACATATTACTCACATTTTGGGCAAAAGTGGAATGAGGGGCAGGTTACAGAAAGGTAGGTGTGTGTGTTTGTGTGTGTGTGTGTGTGTGTGTGTGTGTGTGTGTTTTGGGGCAGTGGTGGATATTGCAATACCTTTAAGAAAAACTGGGAGGGGATGAGAGTTTAGAAATTCCATTTCTGTAACAGCCCAACAGCCTAAACACTGAAAAGGAAGAGAGAAAAGAGAAGCAGGCTGGAAAGGAATCCCTTCCTCCTCCCAGCCAACTCCCTCCCAGCGCCCTCAGACTAGGTCTCCCAAGCTGAGAACCAGGAGTGTGCCGGGGGAGCTCTCCCCGCTCTGGCTCTGTCCCAGGTGGACAAGAAAGCCTGGGTGGCTGGAGAAGTTCATTACAGTTTCCTGTGGAGCCCTTGACCCATGAAAGCCCCAAGCAGATAAGGCGGTTGAGGCAACTTCTCCACTCACAGGTCAAAGCCCCTGCCTTTCCGAGGAGCAGCCAGCAACCCCGGCAGCTTGGATTTCCTTTCCCCAGACTCTGGAGCTTGGCTGCGGACACCCACCCAGGCTCTTAGATTAGGCTCTGCTTCCTCAGGAGATGTCTAGGTGGGGTACCGAGGCCAAGACTGCCGGGTCTTTGACTGCAGGGCTGGGAGAATGAGGGGAGGGGGGTCTGGACCTGAGCCCTGCCCTGTGCCGTCTGGTGATATCCACTGCACCTCGTGCTTCCTCCAGGGAAGCCCTCTGCCTGAGGGTAAGGAGACAAGGGAAAGATGCCCCGTGGAGGATCAGACCTTCATCCCTTTATTTCCTATCATTTTTTTTTTCATGCCCCTAGATTTCTTAGATAGGTGTATGCTACTATATTCCAGCGGCTTATCCTACATAAAATGCCCCAGGCTTTGCACATTTGGCAAAAGAGATTCTATTCTCTACCCACCCACCTTGGCCGTGGATACCCAGGGCAGCTTCCATTTGGGAGGAATTTAAGGCTGTTCTGGTCCAGCAGAGTGAGCCTAGCTCACATTCGTCCGCCGCCGAATGCACCTTACCGGGAGCTCCAGCACCGTGCACTCCTTATGGAGCTGGAGTCCCCAAGCACGTGCAAATATTATCCAACTTTGAAACGAATTCGCCCTCTCCTCTTTCACTGCAAAATGCTTTGCCTTTGGGGCGCTACTAGAACCCAAGACCCAGAAGAGAAGTCCCAAAGGTGAGGGACACCTCTGCTCACCTGGACTTGAGACATTCGAAGGCCCCAATTAACTATCGCTTGTAATAGGGCCGAGGGGTGCAAAGTGGCTGCGCCCCGGCGGCGGAAGCCCTCGATCCTGGGGTCTGGGTCTCAGAGGACAGCTAAAGTCCAAGAGTGTTGTGTTGACTACCTGCAAGCCCGTGCCGATCCCAGGCTGGAGAAAAGGGCACGGTGTAACCGGGCGGTGGGTTACCTCTCCAGGGACCGGCCCTGACTTTGTTAGTAACTTAAGAAACGCCTGTGAACTTGGAGATCGCGTGATGGGGTACCTCCCCGAACACGAACACACACACACACACGCGCGCGCGCGCGCGCGCGCGCACACACACGCACACACCTCCCTCCCGGGCCTCACATCTTTCCCTCCAAACTCCTGCCCTACCCCCGAGCGCCCGGCCCACCAGCTCCCGCCCCACCGCAGACACACCAGTTAGAAGCGCGCGGCAAGCACTCGATTTACAGAGCCGTCGTTTCAGATGTTTATTCTCAGTTAATTGCTTAGGCAGGAAAATGCTCGTTACCCGGGACGAATGCTTCCGCCCTGCGCGGGCCTACCCTGCCGACGAAAGCTTGTTGATCCCACCCGCGAAGCCACGAAGTTTCTGGCTTCTGCGAGGTGACTATTGCCACCCTGAGCCCGGCTACCCGCGCTGCTCCTGATTCCCGGTAGGGGGAGCCGCCGCGGGCGCCAGGCCAGCTCTGGTCCAGGCCTCCAGCAGGCCCAGCCGCCGGCGACAAACGGGGCGCTGAGCGCTCGTGGCCTCCACACCTGCCTTCCAGGTGCGCCCTGCCAGCAGAGAAGGGGTCACAATGTTAAACCCACTGGTTGTTGCACAGCAAAGAACATAGGCGAGACCGAAGTATATTCTTTAGGCCCAGATATAGTCAAGGAATTTTGTGTGTAAGGAGATCACCACATTTGCCCATATTCAATGGGAAATACATTCAACATATATATTCCACCACCTCCACCAATCCCACTGGTTAAGGATTGCCTTGGTTCCACAAATTTTGAGCCTTATTTTAAAAAATTTAGGTTATCTAATCCCATCTCTGTGTTTCCAAGTCCTTTATTTCCAAGAGCTTTATGTGGCTCCCAGCAATTTATTAGCTCAGGTGAGACCCACTGGCTTTGCTGTAACAATATCACAACAGATTTTCTTTTTAACTCTATATGCTTAAGTAAGGGTTTGGAAGCTTTCACTTTAAGATATGACCAATGTTTAGAGAACAACCCTTATCTAGGGTCAAGAGAAAAGCAGTTAGCTGGACTGTGAAGCCGCAGACCACCCCACTGTGCCCAGTGTGGCTGCTCATCAGTGCTGAGTGGCCAGAGGTTTCCTGGTCAATACGCCCACAGATAAAAAGTCTGCCAGCTCTCCTTGCACAAAGTCCATCCTTCCCACAGGAACCCACAATTCTCCTACCGCCAAGTCATCAAAGTCTCTTCGGGGGATCACAAAAAGCAAAGTATTTCATACTTGGAAGGAAACTTAAAGACCATCCGTTCTAACCGTTGTAGCTTACTGGTGAGGAACTTGAGCTGAATACAGGCAAAGAATCACATGCCAGGTGAGAAAGCCCAAATTAATTCCCAGCGGCAACCAGCTCTCTCCTCTTCTGACCCTCCATCTGGTACAGTTTGGACTATAGGGCACTAGATATGTATTTTACTGCTGTCATTATCCTTGTAATTATTACGTTCCCATATATGTTAGGGTTCTTAGAGAGGCATACTCCTTTAATAACATTGTAATAACAAAATCTGCATGATATATGTGAAAAGAGTATTGGCTCAAAAGGAGCCTGAATTTTAGAACTGAAGCATTTGAGGAAAAGACTAAACAAATATAGTTGTGTTGTTTTATCCTAATTTTATAAGAACATTGGATATGTGCAAATACATGTCTGAGTGAACAAAACAGAACAAAAATGCGGGGTTGTTATTGCAAAGGCATTCTTTCAAGTTGTATAATTTTTCTCCAAAAATCAGAGCGAATTTAGTGCATTTAAGTGTTTGTTTATAGATTTTTAAATGTTAAATTCTGGTGTCATTTTTAAAGACTGGGAGGAAAGAACATATACATTTCTAAAATCAGATTTGAAAAAAATAAAAATCTAATTTCTACAAAGTCGACTTAGCCACAGTAGGGATATTTCTTGAATGAAATATTACCAGATAAGCAGAGAAAACACTCCCATTTTTGTAATAAACGGAGATATAAGTGATATCATCATTCTTTCCATAATTACCCTCATTAATTTTTTGTAAGATCAGTACAAAAAATATTATTTACAAGGACACTTCACTATTCCTTTTTGTATCTAGTTCACAAAGGCAAAGAGATACATTATCAAATGGAAATATCTCAGTCTCCTTCCGTAAATAATGTCTGATCTTTAGCAAATGGTGCTGTGATGTCACTGAAATGGGTATTGGACAAGGTACCAATTGATTTATTGATTTCCCTTCTTCAAAGTCCCTTGGGAATTGGGGAGAAGAAGGAAAAGCATAGGTCGGCTGAGATGTGCAATACTTATTCTATCATACACACAAAAGAATTATATTTGGCTGATAAAATTGACAATTCAGAGGCATTGCTTACAGAAATTCATAACAGAATGACACTGAGCCCACTCAACTCATCAACCGACTTCTGTCCCATCCTCTCATTTTATTTGCCTCTCCAATTTAAACGTTTTAGAAGTCAAAGAGCACCAAGTTTTCAGTTAGCCTACATATAATAATCGCAGTGAGAGAAAAAGAGGCGATTCCCTGGGAAGGAAACAGAATAAACATATTTGCTTTCGAACACACAACCCTGTTAGTCATGCTCTAGGGCCCTGTAAGCTCCGTTTTACCCCTGAAGACCGGCACGCGCACTCGCTGTGGATCTCACAAGAGGTCTCCATGCTCGGTGGGCTGAGGTGACTTCCCACCTGGGGGGTCTGAGAGTTTCCTGTGGCCTAAACCTGTGATGGTTCACAGCAGACTCATGGCAATAAAGAAAATAAGGCTACTCTGATTGTCTTTGGTTTTCTAGGAGAGGATTTCAAAGCCAGGCTCCTTTCAGCCTCAATCACTGAACCAGTTTTTGAGGAAAAAGACTTTTAATCCGAGTTCTGTTAAAAAATGCCAACTAAACCGCCTGGAGAAACTCCACATTGTAACATCTGCCTAGGAATTACCACACACAACAGTATCTACAGCGAAGCTGAAAATATATGAATAAAAACAAACCTCAGACTTCCTCTCCCTTGGCACTCCGTATGGGTGAGCTACATTGAATAACAGGGAAGATTTACTATAATACATTCTAGACACAACTGCATATTAGCTACTTTGTTTTTCCTCTTCTATCCCTTTGCTTCAAGAAGAATTGAACCTCTTTGCCTTCCAGAGTTTCTCTTCATTCAGCTCAGTACTCTGGGTTTAGCACTGTACTGTGATCTTGGAAATCCCTACTCACTAAGGTGAGTCCACTTTTCTCCACTTGTGTCTGCAGGAGTGGGTAGAAAGCTATGCTGAAGAGAGTTTCTTCCTCCCACACCCCCCAGCAGAGGGGTGTGCTTCCAGAACAGGTGGTTCATTTTACCCCAGTCATGCCCAGTCCTCACTCCTTGAGGCTGGACTCTCGGCATCCTCTTCTCCAAGATAAACTGGGCGGGGATCTCCATGAAGAAGGATCTGGGACCCTGCCTACACCCCTCTCCTCACCGGGAAGACAGGTGGTGAACAAGATGCTAGGTAGGGAGTATGATGGAAAGGAAAGCAGAACTCTGACCTCTCTTAAGGAGGTTATGCCAGTGTGTGCTGGGAGCTGGTGCCAGAAACAAATCTCTTTTTTAAAAGATAAAATGTATTTAATAGCATCCATCTTCCTGCAATGATAACTTTAATGACTATTAAAAATTCTTAAAATTAATGTAAATATTAACGGGGGAATGAAGCATTGAGCTTCAGCATATTAAACCTACTGTGTACATCAATTCTGTGGTTGCCACTTAACTAGCAGCATAAACCTGGGGAGGTAAGTTAACTCTGAGGCTCTTTTTTTTTTTTTTGTCTTTTTAGGGCCGAACCCGTGGCATGTGGAGGTTCCAGGCTAGGTGTAGAATCAGAGCTGTAGCTGCCAGCCTACACCACAGCCACAGCAATGCCCGATCCCCAACTCGCCGAGCGAGGCCAGGGATCAAACCCACATCCTCATGGATACTAGTCAGGTTTGTTAACTACTGAGCCATGGTAGGAACTCCTTCTGAGCCTCATTTTTCATATCTGTTAAATGGGCATGATACCAACATCTATCACACACAGTTTGAGAGGATTAAATGAAATACTACAAGTAAGTTGTTTAAAACACATTTTGGAACATAGTGAAAACTTTGAAAACGTTCACTATTTTATTATGGTGTGGGAACTACTAATCCAATTAGCCTTCTCTCTTTTTTTTTCTCTTAACTCGCACTGAACAGTTACTGAAGATGAGTGAACAAGGAGTTGAAAGGTGGATCACATTGTTCTTTTAGATCCACTTCTTAAAGACAAAATAACGCAAAGGACCTTACTTTGTCATTGGTGACAAAGGACCTTATAGCACTTTGTCACCAATGAGGTTCTTCTGAATTCTAGTAAGTGTCTGTCTAGAACTTTTGCCTCAGGTATTTTGCACTCTTTCGTCTCCTACACCAGAGGCTCCTCAGCTGGGCAAGACGGGCAAGGATTAGCAGGACTGTCTGCTGAGAGGGCATTTCAAAGTCTTCCATGGAGTACTATGCTCAGACAGGTAGCATTTTTCCTCACATGGTTCCAGAGATGTGACAGTTTATTGGGTCAGGGTACAGAAAAAGACACAAATACAAGAGGCCAGGCCTTTGATTCTTGCTACAGGGACACAGAGTGTGATACCAAATGGTGAGAAGACCTAGGTTACTCTGAGAAACAACTCTCTTACCCTTCTGCATTAAATTTGCTCAGGGACCAATATTTCTTGGTTTGATGCTGACAAAGAAATAAAATATTGCCATTCTACTCTCTATTACTGTCATCAGCTTTTAGGGCAGAAAATGGCTATACCTCATTGGGATAGGCAGTGTTCTCCATCCAGTTTATAAATTCCTATGCTGTTCTCACCGTAGTGAGGTTTTTCTCTGGGATGTGTTCTTCTAGCTGCATGGAGACCACCAGCAACCCCAGAAGAGGACAGTGACAAAGCAGAGCATTCAGAAGCAGCAAGGCCAAATCATTCTCTTCACTTACCTGGAAAACCAAGTAGAAAACAGTGGAGGCCATGCTTCACACCTCCCAGGAGTGGCTTTTCCAGTCTTTTGTTTTGTGAAAGCAGTGCAGACGGCAGGAGTTACCACCACAGACCCACGCCCTCCCTCCCACGGCTTTGTGTCTCTTTTCTTGAGGATTTCTCAAAGTCTATGCACTAAACCAAATCAACTGGCAGCAGGCTGGTTAGACACCTGGCCTACGGTTGCATTTGACTTGAATTATAGGTGTAAAAATGCAGAATTTTGAGGCCCAGAAAGAGACCCGTGGAAGGGAAACACCCAAGACGCTATTCTGTCTAGTTCCCTCTTTGATTCAATATTTTGTCCTTTGTGAGCTCTGCCTAGATATTTACATCAGTTTGAAACATTCATACAATAAAATTTCAATGACCTTCCAGACGGTGTTCACTCCCACAAACCAAACACAAACTGATTGCTTTTTACCAATCAATTCTCTACTGCAGCTTAAGGAAGATGAGACTAACACACTGGGAACCCTTGTCCCAGGATGAAAACCCTCAAGGCTCTTTGGGGTAGGTTGGGTCATTATGAACTAACGCCCAACTATGGAGCCTGAGGTAGCAGTTCTCACTCTTTCCAGTCCTGGAGAACCAAGAAGGAGAAGCAAAACAGGATGGAGTTGGATAAGAGCCACCAAATTGGATTGGTTGAAAGGTTCGGGCCTCTGCTGACACTGGAGACTTTAAAACGTAGGACTCAGGACCATTTCAGTTCAACCACATACTGAGAAGCTACTGGTCTGTATATTCCATTGCTCAGCTATCTTCTATCTTAAGGAATCATCTAAACAATTATAAAAATAATAACTATGGATGCTACTAGGCACCTTACATGCATTATCTCATTTAATCCTTAAAACAATACTGTGAGATAGGTACTATTATCATCCGCATTTCCTTTCAAAAGTGAGTTAAGAGAGTTTACATAATTTGGCACAAGGTCACATTGCTAATCAGGAGTGGCATTTAATGAGCAGATCTGAGCTACTTAGATTTTCTGTCTCGTTCCGTCACCAGACTAACAGTGAGAGGTCAGAGATGAGTTTTTATGTGGGTGACTTTTTTTTTTGTCTTTTTGCCTTATCTAGGGCCGCACCCGTGGCATACGGAGGTTCCCAGGCTAGGGGTCTAACAGGAGCTGTAGCTGCCAGCCTTTGCCACAGCCACAGCAACGCAGGATCCGAGCCGCGTCTGCAACCTACACCACAGCTCACGGCAACACCGGATCCTTAACCCACTGAGCAAGGCCAGGGATCGAACCCGCAACCTCATGGTTCCTAGTCGGATCTGTTAACCACTGAGCCATGATGGGAACTCCAGTGGGTGACCTTTTTTAAAGGCACCATTTATCAATTATTTGAAAGGGTGTTTTCAGGCTAAGAAATCCCCTAGACATATTTAAAAATACATCATGTGTATTCTCTAAGAACTGACAATCTAAAACCAATTACTAATAGAACCATATCTTGCTGGGCCATGCAAAGGATGGACAAATACATGGGGGAGCCAACAGACTTTAGAGACAAATATACTATGACACAAGTTCTTGTTTTTTGAGTGACAATTACAGAAGAGTAGCCTATTTGGAAATCCAGGCTTCAGGGTGTGACCACTGATGGCATTTAGAGACTAACTCTCGAAGAAAGGGGGTACTTCAGATACTGATGGAACTGAGACAAATGAACAGAGCTGTCCACAGTGGTGGGGGCAGGAACTTGGTGTAGACAGTGAAGTTCACAGTCCACTAAGGACATAAAATGGCCTCAGCGGGGCAGTGGTCAGAACATACAACAAGAGTCACAGGGGGAGTGACTGGCTGGCAAGTCAGGGCAAAGGTGATGTTTTCCAAGGCCACACAGTCAGGTCGTTACTGATACCCCAAATCTCCCCATTACCTTTGTATTCCTTTGTATTCGTGATTACCATCCCTATGAAATCCTCTTTCAAATATTTTGTAGGAAGTAGTCTGACACATGTTAAATCATTTAGTTAAGATGTGAATAAAGTTCTCAAAATATAATTATCAATGGATTACCTATTATGTATTTAGAACTATGCCAGAGGGTGTGAGGAGAGTAAGGAATTTACAAGAGCTTATACTTGTCCTCAGAGAACTTGGAATTCATATAGGAGACAAGATTCATGCAGGTAAAATCATTGGCAACAACTGAAAGGGCATCAAACTTTTTTCTAAGGGGTGTGGTGCAGACACAAATAAGATGTCATTGAAGTAACAGATAAGTTTTAGAATTAAAATGGCCCAGGAAGGTGAAATTTTCACTAGCTCTGAAAAGGTGGCTAAAACTTCAGTGGGCTAAGAAGACAGGGCTTGACAGAAGCAGAAGCTGGGGGCCATGAGGGAAGTGTAACAGCCTGGATTGAAGAATTAAGAGAGAGTGTGCTTATAGCTGGAGTAGGACAATTTATGGAGGCCTAAATAGCACCTCAAAGGACACAGACTTGATGGAGGAGAAACGAGAGCCACCGTAGCTCCCAACTGTCCACCTCCCAACTTTTAAGGCATTTTAAGCTGACTTTGTCTTATCATTATTACAAAAATCATACATGTTTATTGTAGAGGCTTTTAAAAGTACACATAACAAGAACTCCAAAAACAAAACAAAACAAACAAACAGAAAACAAAACCAGAGAGAAATATAAAACAACCTTAATAACTTCACTTGGTAAATCCTGAGGTTAAAAAAATGGCTCATAATGAAAAGGATTTTGAAAGACTTATCATGGCAACCATATACAGGCTTGGTTTTGAGGAACAAAAGGCGAGTAGCAAGGAGACAAGTTAGACAGGAAAACAAGCCTGTCACAGAATCCTGAGGGCCAAGCCTAGAGCACTGGCAGTGGGAATTGGGAGGAAAGGCTGAATCTGGGAGACCTTCCAGGAGAGGTCACCATCAGGCATTCCTCTGATAACCGAAATGGCACTGCAAGTTCCCCAGCCTACTGGAGTCCCTGCCCTAGGGCACAGCCTCTGGAATCCTTGCCTGGATTTTCCCATCCCAATCATTTTCTTCCAGGGCCTGGATCACCAAGCATCTTGTGAACTGGTCTGATCCTGGTGCGGGGGCCCCAAAGTAGGTCAAAAGAGTGCTAAAGTTCAAGAAATTATTATCTGCTTGAGAGAGATACTGGAAACTATTTTCCAGCTTTTCAGAAATACTTTCATGGATTCAGACTCTTGAATTGGCCTCCAAAAGCCTTCTCCAGACTGAGCAGATATAGAGGGTCTCTGCGTCAGCTACATGCTGGACTGGCATCTCCTTTCCGGAAGGGAATGAAACCCCCAAATGGTCAAAGCAACATCTGTATTTCATAATGCGGCACAGCACTTCCTTGTTTGTTCGCTCCCTTTCCATCAGAAAAGCACCCTTCTCAGTTGCTTCATGGCTTTCCCACCCCTTTTTCCATCTCTGTTTTATATTAGTAATCCTTTATCACTCTTTCTATAACCACCAGCAACCACTCTGCCTCTAAATCACTTTTGAAGTACAAGCCAAGAATCAAAAGATTTGGAGAAAAGAGACTTTTCTAGGCTCTTCTGTGAAAAGTGATGTGGAGAGATCCTCAGAAATATCAGCACTTATATTAGTAGCAATTCCTATGACTATAATAGAAAGGACCCTGCAACAAACTTCAGGTTTTCATCTAATATTGTTCTTTTTTTTTTTTTCCTGTCACATGACTGCCCAGCTGAATCCTGTATTTCCCAGCTCCCCTTGTCACTAGGTGTGACCATATGACTAAGTTTGGGGCATTTAAATGAGAGAAGTGAAATGCTGGCAAGGATGTGGAAAAAAGGGAGCCCTTGCATACTGTGGTTGAGAGTGTAAATTGGTACAGCAACTATGAAAAAGAGTATAGAGGTTCCTCAGAAAACTAAAAATAGGACTACCATACAACCCAGCAATTTCATCCCCTGCATACAAAACTGAAAAAAAAATGAAAACAGTAATACAAAAAGGCACATGCACCCCATTGGTCATAGCAGCATTATTTACAATAGCCAAGATATGGAAGAAACCCAAGTGTTCACAAACAGACAAATGGATAAAGAATACACACACACACACACACACACACACACACACACACATACATAATGGAATATTACTCAGCCATAAGGAAGAATGAAATTTCTCCATTTGTAGCAACATGGATGAACTTGGAGAATGTTGCGTTTAGTGAACTAAATCAGAGAAAGACAAATACTGTATGATATCACTTATATGTGTAATCTAAAAAATAATACAAATGAATGCCTATAGCAAAATAGAAGCAGACTCATAGACATAGAGAACAAATTAGTGGCTACCAGGGGAGAGAGGGAAGGGGGAGGGGCAAGGTAGGGGTTGGGGATTAGCAAATACAAACGACCGGACTGTGTATAATACAGGTAAGAAACAAAGATGTATTGTATGAGGGAAATATAGCCATTATCTTGCAACAATTTTTAATAGAGCAGAAACTGTAAAAATACTGAATCACTTTATTGTATACCTGAAACAAATATAATATTGTAAATAAAACATAATTCAATTTTAAAAGATGAGAGAAGTGATGGGTGTTACCCTTGGTCTTTATTTCGAAAGGATCAGGGCTGAGAAAACACACAAACTGGAGAGGTCACTTAGAAGCTAAAGATAAGATTCAAATGTTGAGGATGGCAGTCTGTCCTACCACCCCTGTATTGCCTGCCTCTGCACTGTTAAATGAAAAAGAAACAAGTTCCTATTCTGCTTAAGGTATTCTATTTAGGAGGTTTTTTTTTTTTTTGGTCTTTTTAGGGCTGCATCTACGGCATATGGAGGTTCCCTGACGAGGGGTCGAATCAGAGTTGTAGCCAACGGCCTATACTACAGCCACAGCAACACTAGATCCAAGATGCACCTGTGACCTACACCACAGCTTGCAGCAACGCCAGATCCTTAACTCACTGAGTGGGGCCAGGGATCGAATCTGCATCTTCACGGATACTAGTCAGGTACCTTTCCAAAGAGCCACAATGAGAACTCCCCTGGAGTTTTTTGTTGTATCAGCTGACTTGAGCCCAAATAGTTTTTTCCTCTTTTATATGTAAGAAAATTGAAAAGTCATATAATTTCCTTAATATCGTTCATACAAACTTCCATGAAGATATCACAGTAGAACTAATAAACAGAGACTGTATAAGCATGCCAAAGACTTGTCGAGGACTGGAGGAGGCTGCTTAATAAGGAACGAATTCTGGCCTGGAAGTCAGAAAAACTGAATTCTAATAATAACCTCAGTTACCATTTACTGAATGCTTGCAATTAGCATATACGAGTAAATACTGCACATTTATTACCCTACTTAACTCCCTTGAGGTAGATATTAAAAAATAAAATCCTTACCGTACAGATGAGAAAACCAAGATCAGAAAAGTTCACGTAGCTAACCTCAATTTCAGAACAAATAATTGTCAGAGCCCAGATCTGAAGCCATATCTGATTCCACAGCCTGTATTCTTAACCACCATGTTGATACATCACTGTCTCTAGTTCTTACCTAAGGTTACCACTAGCTATGTGACCTCTGACAGTTATGTCCCACCTATGGATCTCATTTTCTTAATTATGAAATGAAAGCATTTGGACATCATTTGGGTCCCCTTTGATCCCATCACTGTTGAATAACTGTGGTTCTAAGTTTGGTTACCCAGTGATTTGTGAGGGTCTAGACAAGTAGCTGAAACTATTTTCCCAATATGGACTAAGGCTCTCTAAAAATATCACAAAGGTACAGTCAAGACCAATGACATAATCTGTAGCATTGACTCAGAGATAATTCCTACTATTGCCCCCAGCCCTCTGATTCCCTAACTTCTCTGTCTTACTTCTCCAGCTGGCTGCCAATTCAGAGCTAGGTGGCTTAACTTAAGCACATGGAGGAAACTGAATACTTGTTCCAGACCCTCTAACATTTCCAAATCACGCCACACCCACCAGGTGAATTCTGGCCACCACCTGTCTTAACATTGTCGTTAGTAGCATTGTCACTGCTCTACTGGATGGGAAAGCTCTTATAACCATTGTTTCCCCCTCTTCCAGCCTCCATCTCTGCAAAGCAATCCTTGCCCCCATCTCACCCTGAAGTAGTAGGCTCTCAGCACCCTCTGCTGGGCTCTGCCTGCAGCTCAGAACCTGACTGCAGAGGCACCGGCTGGCCTTTCCTAGTGCTGCGACCCAGAGGGAGGTCGCCTTTGGGAATTAAACAGAGGCACAACTCCAAAGGCATTCCTGCTGAGTGGAAGGCGGCGCTCCAATTAAGTTTCTTCCCTGGATCCCCAAATGGCATCTTTCCAAATCTTGACATGCAGACCCTGAAAATTACTCTCCTGATCTTTAAGGGGACAGGATTGCTTGAATTCAGGAAGTTATTGACAACTCACGCCCTGGCCCACCTCAGTGATCCAGGAGAAGCCAGCAAAGACCAGATGCCAAGGTTTCCAATGAGATCATCCATGAGCATTTCCTCATTCTGTCACTTAACAGCTTTCAAATGCTGGTCAAAGCAACCTTTTTTTTTTGGTTTCTTAGCTATAACATATGGATAAAAATCTATACATGCCTTGCCTGCCTCAACAAGATGTTGTGACAATAAAAAGTGATAATTTGCTGAAAAGGACATTGAAAACTGTAAACCACTATGAAAAATCCAGTTATTCCTGCTTTGATATCAATGTCTATGTACTGAGCCGCAACGTCAGTTTAGGAAAATTGTAAGATAAGTTCCTACAGTTAAAAAAATATTATCTGAATTTTTAAATCAGCCAAATCAATAAAGCCTGACTGGGATATGGAGCTCATAACTAACATTTCAGTAACCTATGATGTAATAATTCTACATGTGGACCCTGGGATCAGAAGGTGCAAGGATCACCCCAGAAGCTAATCCCAAGCCAAATCCTAGAGCCACAGGGTTATGCTCCCCCCTCCCAAGTCCGTTCGTCTGTCGTAGGCATCAACACGAGGGAGATCAGCCTACTGATTTAAAGACCTTGGGATGGGAACGGATGGCGGGAGTCCCTGTGTGTTTAACCAGGCTGCCAACCAGACACATAGTCTTCGTGTTCAGGCTACTCTTTTCCCCTAGTGACATTTCTGCCTTTGCAGGATCATTTCACACAGTGGATTTCAGCGCCCTCTAGGGTGGGATCTTTCCTCCAAGCCACTGGAATGGTACTGTTCAATAGCAACAGAATGCCACACACACAATTTAAAATCTTTTCTTTCCCTTTTTTCTTTTTAGGGACGCACCTGTGGCATATGGAAGTTACTGGACTAAGCGTCAAATCAGAGCTGCAGCTGCAGGCCTACGTCACAGCCACAGCGATGCCAGATCTGAGCTTCATCTGCGACTTATGCCACAACTTGAGGCAATGCCAGATCCTTAACCCACTGAAAAAGGTCAGGGATTGAACCCTGAATCCTCACTGACACTATGGTTCTTAACCCAATGAA
The DNA here is from genome assembly GCA_004024745.2 of Catagonus wagneri. Taxonomy (NCBI): domain Eukaryota; kingdom Metazoa; phylum Chordata; class Mammalia; order Artiodactyla; family Tayassuidae; genus Catagonus; species Catagonus wagneri. The sequence continues at coordinate 1,639,757 of PVHT020000144.1, forward strand.
CCACAACAGGAAGTCCCCATAATTTAAAATTTTCTAGTCGCCATCTTTATTTTTTTATTTTTTATTTTTTATTTTTTTTGTCTCTTGTCTATTTAGGGCCACACCTTCGGCATATGGAGGTTCCCAGGATAGGGGTCAAATTGGAGGTGTAGCTGCCAGCCTACGCCACAGCCACAACAATGCAGGATCCAAGCTGCGTCTGTGACCTATACCACAGCTCACAGCAATGCCAGATCCTTAACCCAATGAGCAAGGCCAGGGATCAAACCCGCATCCTCGTGGATACGAGTCAGGCTCGTTAACCACTGAGCCAAGACGGGAACTCTTCTAGTAGCCATCTTAAAAAAAAAAAAAAGGAAACAAGTAGAATTAATTTTAATAATAGATTTTATTTAGCAAATGTAGCCACAAATTTTCATTTCAACATGTAATCAATATTAAAAATGACTACTGAGGGAAGTTCCCTTGCAGTGCAGTAGATTAAGGATCTGGTGTTACCACAGCTGTGGCACCGGTTGAAACTGTGTGCAGGTTTGATCCCTGGCCCGAGAACTTCCACATGCCAAGGGTGCGGCCAAAACAAATTACTAATAAGATATTTTATGTTTTTTTTTTCCATGCTGGGTCTTTGAAAATTGGTGTGTATTTTATATTTACAGTACATCTCAATTTGAACCAGAATTCCAAGGGCTCAAAGGCCACATGTGGCTGGTGGCTACTGGATTGGAGAGTGTAGCACAAAAGTGCAGCATGAACTTTCATTTTCTTTATCCTCAAAGCCAAATTTCCAAGGCTTTCAAAGTGCTAATGAGATAACCTGACAGAAATGCTCTGTGGCTCAGTGGTAATAAGAGGGAATTAGAGGCATCCAGCCTCTAACTCTTCCTTTTCCCTTAATAGCCATCATTCATCACCCAGGTAGGTTAGGTTTCTCATCTCCTCCCAGGAATGCAGGCGTTTGAATGTGAACAGTAGCTTAACCCTCAAAGTGGTATTAAGGTGGGAATTTCAAGTTGTGGGGAGATAGTGGCAGATGTGTTGGGAGTATGTGACGCCCCTGTAGGGCTCCTCAGAACAAAAGGTATGGGCAGCTCCCTTCCTTCTTTTGAGTGCAGTAGCCAAGACAAGGAATAACTGAGGGTTCTGGGAATTTCAGGATGGCAGAGTGAGTGAATGTGATCACCTCCAGTGTTTCTTGGCTCTCAGTTTAATTCAACAAGCATGTGTTGAGTACTTACCAAGTATCCTGCTAGACAGTGAAAACTCTGAAAATAGGACCATCTCTTCCTCATCTCCGTATGGTCAGTGTCTCAACTGGTGAGTTTACACAATTTCAGCCAAAAGCAAAAGACATTTGATGTTTTCATTTTCCTGTTCAGCTTTATTTCAGATAACTAAACATTTGGGAGGCTTTCTCAAACATGAAATTCATTAGCGGACCCTTCATGCCTATGGAGTTTTCTTGGGTGTCTATGGGAGGGAACTCCAGGGTAAAGACCACAACTCAACTTCTGTTGTCTAACAGGGGAAGGAACTGAGATTACCAGAGCTTGAATGCATCTATAAAAAAGATTTTTACAATCAGGTCATTTTCTTGGGGAGAAGGGCAGGCATGGGGAGGGTGAGTAAGTACATGCACAATTGCTAGAATTTCAACAGAAATTAGTTTACATTTTTATAAACCTCAAGCAGAGCTTCAGGCTGGGCTGCAGGGAAAAGGGAGGAAGAGAAAAGGAGAAAAAGAAAACTACCAACCATCCCCAAAAGGGGAACCAGTTGGGTTTTATAGCCCAAGTGGCCAAAGGGAATATTTGTATTCTTAAAAATGCATCTTGACCATTCAGTCGTTGCAAGCTGCCAAATTCCATTTTGTAAACTACAAAGTCACAGCTTAAAAGAACAACATACTTTAGCTACGTCAATCCATAAGGCATCTCATATCCACAGTACTATGTAGTTTATTACAGAGCAACCTGGAACAAAAAAACTCCTTAGCCTGGGACATTTCTCAGGGAATCACAAACCAGAACTTCCTTGGAAAACAGAAATGTGTGGTCCACATGAACAGTGCTCAGTCAGGAATGGATTTACTCCAGAGGTTCCTCTGTGAATCCTCTGTGGGAAACCCCTAAGCATTTTCACATAGAAGCATTATAATCGATTAGGTCCCCAGATTATCCTGCAAGGGCTGTTTAACCCACAATGCTGCTGAAAGAATACTTTAATGATGAAAGATGGCAAGGTGCAATGTCATTGCTACACTAGGAATTAAACACTTGAGGAAAATAAATTCACTGCAAAAGAGCTTGATACTAAGAACAAAAGCTGAGGTCAGAGAGAGAGCCCAACCATCACCTGCCTCCTCACCCCCACAGCAGAGAGTCTGTGACTGAGAGACCCTGCCCTATTCACCCAACGCCTTTCACCTCCTCCCCCCATGACAGAAGAAATCCCCCCACACCTGGCTTAAGACTTAACAAATGCTGTTCCTTCCCTAATACTGCCCCCTCCTGGAAAGGGAGCTCTCTCCTCAAATGCTCTATCCAAGTTAAACTTGCCTCCTTCCCAAAGAGAAACACAAAAAACTTCCCCAAACTAGGAAAGGGAAAAAGGGAACCCTGATATTATTCTCTAGATGAGTTTTCCCCTGAACATGAGAAGGACAAATCGAGAGGGCTGGTGTTGGTTCCTCAAACTAGGAAGTAGAGCAGGTCAGGGAAAGAATTCAGGAGAATTCCAGACTGCACAAAAAGGAAATATTTATAAATAGCAAATCTAATATTAATGGAGTCAAGTCACATTTTATAATTACTTAATAAATCTGCATTCATCTCTATGTTCTATTTTTTCTTTTTATATTTCGAAGCAAACAATTTCTTCAGATCTCAAACTTTTCAGCAGGCTCCAGAAAAGCTAGAAAGCTCAAAGAAGGTGCCCATGGCCCAGCATTCCTAGCCTTTTGGGATACTGCACAACTATCGGCATGAGTGTTGGGTTTGTCCCTAGACTGATGTTAGCCTCAGTAAGGATCAGGTCAAGATATAACTGACATTACAATTTCAGGAAATTTTCTTATTTTAGTACATCTGGAAGCACTTAAGAAGGAACAGAAAACTGGCAGCCTCTAGCAAAATTAAAATGGAATACCTTTAGGACTGCCTACAAATTCTACTTCTAGGGACCCACATTAGAGAAACATTTGTAAACGTATACAAAATAGAGTGTACAAAGATATTCACTGTAGCACTGTTTATAATCTTGCAAACTTAGAAGCAACCGAAGTATCCATGAAAAGGGGAGTGATTCAATGACAAATATATACATCTCTGCCATGAAATACTATTCAGTAGTTTGAAAAGAAGGAAACAGATTTATATTTACTGATGTAAAAATCTTTAAAGTCATACATTTAAGTGAAAAAATTTTCAGAGTAATCTGAGGCCAAAGATAATGTATAAAACCATAGGTTTCTCTCTCTGTGTGTGTGTGTGTGTGTGTGTGTGTGTGTGTGTGTGTGTAATAAAGGACTGAAAAGAGACACATCTTACTCTTAGAAGGGGGAGTGCACCATCATTTTCCAAAGGGGGGGCCATGAAAGGAACTCTCTAATCTTTGGGTACTTCTGCATTGTTTGCCATTTTTAGAATGGAAAAGCATTCATGTATTGGTTGTATAATTTAAAAATCACAAAACATGATAACAAAAGCTTGGTGATATTATACATGCAGTTTGGGTGGGTATGGGCTTGAGTTAAGTCTTACCCCCATGGGCACTATGTGTGTCTGAGCATGTCTTATGGGGCAGAATTGCTAGGAGTCTATTTTCCAGAACGAGAGCCACCTGGGAGAGGTTTTTGACCCCAGGGAAGAGAGAGGCAGGCACACACATGTGACCTAATAACCAAGGCTCAGTGGGTGGAAGCGATGAGCAGGCGTGAGCCCAGCCCCATGCAGTTTTCTGTGGAACAGGGACAGGTGAGCTCTCCCCCCGATGGCTGGAAACTAGAAAACGGCTAGCCAGGAGGTTGGAGAGCAGGAACACGGCGCAGATGTGGGCAACAACTACTTCTCTTTCTGGCTCCCCAGTTTCCTTCTGGGTTCCTTACCAGGATAAATGTCATCGAGTCACCCAAGTTTAAAATTCTGTTGGCCTGTTCTTCCCTTTCCATTGCCCCCCTCCCCCGCAACATCTAGGTCACCAAGCCCCCTCCACGCACTCTCAAGATGCACGTCTCATCCATCACTTTCTCTCCACTCCCCCTGCCATGACTGTCCCAGCTGGGAGGACAGCAAAGCCTTCCTTCCTTACACTATCCACCACACAGCGGGCAGTAAATTCTTTCTGAAACACTGAAGATTATTTTACCTTCCTCAAATCCCGTGACTCTTCCAAGTGCATTGGAAAGTCATTTCTGGCTCCGAGCTGATCGGCTCACTTCCGCTACACTCGTCTCTCATCTCCCTCTGTGGCATGTTTGCACATCCTGCTTTCCAAGCACAATGAAGTGACAAGCTTCCCCTCGTCTTATGTTTTTACATCCAGGCCTTTGCATCACTGTTTCTTCTGCTTGAAGTGTCCTCTGCAGACTTCTCCATCTGGTGAACCCTTACTCATCCTTCAAAGTCCAGGTGAAAAAATGCTGGCCTTTCCCTCCCTAAGCAGCCAGTGACTCAGTCCTGTGTGTTCCCCAAACACCTTGCACATGCATCTGTCACAGCACAGTCACATTGTATGACTATGGCTATTTCGAAGCTCACCTTCCAATAGAGGTCAGCTCTCTGCCAGGAAAGGTTTTCATTCATGGACCTATTCATACAACAAAAATTTACTCACTACATGGCAGGCACTGTTCTAGGAACTGATGATAACAGTTAAGAAGAACAAAGCTCTTGGAGTTTGATTTCGGTGGGGAAGAGAAAGAAGAACAAAGATATTTAATATGAAAGGCTAGAGAGACAAAAATTGAAGGGTAAGGGGGCAGAGTGAGGAGTTGGGAATGTCTCCTAGTTTATGTATTTTTTTTTTCTTTGTCTTTTTACGGCTGCACACATGGCATGTGGTAGTTTCCAGGCTAGGTGTTGAATCAGAGCTGCAGTTGCCAGCCTATGGCTACTGTCACAGCAACTCAGGATCTGAGCCGCATGTGTGACCTACACCACAGCTCACAGCAACACTGGATCCTTAACCCACTGAGCAAGGCCAGGGATTGAAGCCGCATCCTCATGGATACTAATCAGGCTCATTACCGCTGAGCCACAGCAGGAACTCTTCTCCTAGTTTAGCTATGATAGTTTAGGTCAGGGAAGGCCTCTCTGAGGAACCAACATTTGAGTAAAGACCTCAATCAAGTGAATGTCTGGAGGCAGGGAGCAGGGCAGGGTGGAGGTGGTGAGGGGGAAGATTCCAAGCAGAAGAAATAGGTAAAGTAAAAGACCTGAACTGAACATGAACAGGTGTGTTCAAAGCACAGTGAGCTGGAGTGAACCAGGAGCAAAGCATAAAAGATGAGGTAGGAGAAAGGCCATGATAAGGAATTGGTACTTTATTCTGAGTGTTTGCAGAGCTTTCAGATTTGGCATTTAAGGACATCTTGGCTGCTGTGTGGAGAATAGACAGTATGGGGTAGGGGTGAGGTGGAAGAAGGAACAATTAGGAGCTCCCGCTATAGTCCATGGAAGAGAAGGAAGTGGCCTGGACTAGGAAGGCAACCCAGGAGAGCATCCGGATCAGATATATTCAGAACGGTAAATTCCACAGCAGTTTCTGAGGGCTTTGAAAAGAGAAAAGCCAAAGGAGAGTTTAGGTTTTTGGCCCCAGCAACTGAGTAATAGGAAATGAATTATCTTATTTCTTTTCATACATCCTCCTCATATGGTGCTTAATATACAGCAGGTTGTCAAGAAATTTTTGTTGAAATTTTGTCTGTTACTATAGGATATCATGACTTTCATCTCAATAGTGCTACTAATATAGTCAACCTTATATAGTGTTTTTACGAACACTCTTATCTTGATATGGCATTTTATGTCAGAAATCTGGTGCTAGGACCCACCCTTCATCGGTGGTGCTCAAGTTCTGAGCCGTAAGCTATGTGTGTGTGCAGGGGTGGGGGTGGGGGTGGGTGTGTGGGGGTGTGGGCATGTGGGTGTGTGGGTGTGTGGGCGTGTGCACGCACACATGTACACATATGCATGCATATGGGTATGGTTTTATTTCCAAAGAGAATGTGGCCGGAAGAAAAGTAAATATCTTAGCTTGAGTTGTAAATGGTTACAGTGTTCCTGTGTTTTGAAAAGTACTTAACAAAAAGAGTGATGAGGAGGCAAGTAGGCAGAGAAAGATTTCATCAGGGCTCCTGAATGACAGATCAGCTATCCCCCTCACCCTGTCATGTCTCCCTCTCTCTCTCTCTCTCACACACACACACACACACACACACACACACAAATTCCTCTGGGCATTATGCCAACCGAATGCCTTCACGTCTTCAGCTAAACTTGCATGTGATTCTCTGTCATGTCACATGTACAACAACGTGCTAAATGACTAAAACAGAGACAACAATGATCTGAAAAGTCACTTTCCCAATTTCGCCTTGAACCTCCATCTTCATCACAGAGGATCAATTTTATTACCACTTCTTTGTGTCAATTTCTATTTGAAGAATGAGTGTTGTTTGATGTAACGATTTACTTCTACTTTTTGTCAAAGAGTAAAATAAGAAATTGGGGCTTCTTAAGAAATGCTGGGTCTACACAGAGGTCTGAATCACCTATTGAAGACCTTAGCACATCAGGTATTTCTGCTGTAATGGCGTATATATATATGTATTCCTGAAAATGTGAAATCTTGCACTCAAAAAAAATAACAAAGTTTGTGGACAAAATACAGTTGGCACAAACCATTCAAAATCTATGGGATCTGATAACTGGAGTACCACCTAAATAAATAACTAGCACAATTTAAAATGAATATACTATCCTAATTTTATTTTATTTTTTTTGTCTTTTTGCCTTTTTTCTAGGGCCTCACCTGCGGCATATGGAGGTTCCCAGGCTCGGGGTCGAATTGGAGCTGTAGCCGCCGGCCTACGCCACAGCCACAGCAACACCAGGTCTGAGTCACATCTGCAACCTACACCACAGCTCACAGCAATGCCGTATCCTTAACCCACTGAGCAAGGCCAGGGATCAAACCCGCAAACCTCATGGTTCCTAGTCGGATTTGTTAACTACTGAGCCACGACGGGAACTCCTATTAGTCTAATTTTAAAACATATGATAAATTCCTAATAAAAAGTACTATATAGTATATATAGGACTTAAACTTTAAGAAAGGTCAAGTTAGGAGTTCCCTAGTGGCCTAGTGGTTAAGGATCCAGCATTGTCACTGCTGTGGTACAGGTTCTACCCCTGGCCTGGGAGGGGTATGGCCAAAAAAAAGTTCAAGTTTTTTGGGGGGGAGGGGCTATACCCACGGCATATGGAAGGTCTCAGGTTAGGGGTCGAATTGGAACTGTAGCTGCCAGCCTATGCCACAGCCACAGCAATGCAGGATCTGAGCTGTGTCTGAGACCTACACCACAGCTCATGGCAACACTGGATCCTTAACCTACTGAGCAAGGCCAAGGATCAAATCCACATCCTCACGGATACTAGTCAGGTTTGTTACTGCTGCGCCACCACGAGGACTCTTTAGTTTTATGAAAGAAGCTTTAGATAGATAAGAGATGCTATTATCTACCCTCCCATTGAGAAGCAGAGTTTAGTTCCCTTTGTTTGAATCTGAGCCAGCTCTGGTGACTTGCTTGACCAATAGAATGTGGCAAAAGTAATGTTCTAGCACTTCTGAGGTTGGAGCCTAAGAAAAAGCTTCCACAATAGGCTTTGGGAATGCTGCTTTTGGAAGAAGTCAATTGCTCTGTAGGAAGTCCAACCACTCTGAGATCAATATGCTATGAGGAAGCCTGAGCTATTCATGTGAAGAGGGGAGCTAGAAAGAAAAAGAAAAATAGAGAAACAGTTCCCAGCTCTTCCAGCCTCTAATCCAGTCATCCTAACTGAGGCCTCCAGATACTATGATGCAAAGAGGAGATGTTTCTTCCAAGCCTCACCAAAATTGCCAGAACAATGGTAAATCAGATGTTTATGTTTTTTTTAAGTGCTAAGTTTTGGGATGGATTGTTATGCAACAAAAGATAAATGAAACATAGCTAAGAGGAAGTGTTGAGGTTGCTGAACTAAGGCAAAAAATACAAAATACACAGTGACAGGGGAAGCAGCCAATCAGGTAAGACCTGGAGTGTGGCGGGGGCAGGGGGGAGGGGTGTTGTACGCACACCCAGGGTTTTGCTGTCTTCAGCTGTACTAAGGGTTTTACTTTCAGCTGCTGTTACTTGTTGGCACAAAATGTTAAAATTCTATGAAAAATCACATTTAAGTGAGTTCAATTTCTACATTATATTGATATCCTTATCCTAATTACTAATAGCATAGGTGCTAGTTTTTGTTAAAGAAAAATATGCTTTAGAAGCCCAGGTTGTTCACAGTAAAGAGGCTGAAAATGTCTTGGCTGTTTCTTTGGATTTTGCACTTCAGGCTGAATTCTCATGAATAACTGTGGGTAAACGATAACAGGCAGAAAAAAATCTACTGAATCCAGAAGAGAGAGAGAAGAGCTCTCATACATAGACAGGGTGCCCTCTCTTAATTATAGGCAAACAAACTTCCTCAGCCAGATAAAAAGTATCCACAAAAACCCCACATTTAACATTATATTTACTGGTGAAAGACCCCATGCTTTCCCTTGATATCAAGAACAAGGTAGGGATTTCCATTCTCACTGCTTCAATTAAATTTGTATTAGAGGTTCTAGCCACTATAATAACAGAAGAAAAAGCTAAAGGCATGAAGAGGAAAAGAAAGAAATAAAACCGTCTTCATTTTCAAATACTATCTTTTGTGTAGAAAATCTTAGAGAATCTACAAAAACAATTAGAAGATTACAATAATAGTAAACAAGATTATAAGTATAATAAACAAGATTAATAAGGTCATTGCATGCAAGATTAATATAAATATTCCATTGTTCATCTATATGCTAGCAACAAACAATCTGAAAGTAAAGCTTCATTCACAATAGCATCAAAGAGAATAGAATACTCAGGAATAAATTTAACAAAATGCAAGACCTGTATACTGTAAACTATAAGACTTTGATGAGAGAAATGAAAAAAGATTTAAATAACTGGAAAGACGTTCCATGTTCATGAAATATTAAGGCATCAGTTTTTCCCAAATTGACATATAGATTCAATAAAATTCCAAAAAAAAAACCCCAACAGGCTTTTTTAAAAAAAGAAATCGGCAAGCTAATCCTATAATTTACATGAATTGCAAAGTACTGAAAATAACCAAAACCATTTTCAAAAAGAATAAAGTTGGAAAAGGTACACTATGTGTGTATATATAGAGCTATATATTCAAGATAGTGCATAAGGATAACAATATAGACCAAACAAATGGGATAAAAGGTCCAGAAATAAATGCTTACAATTATGATCAGTTGATTTTTCAACAAACATGCCAAAACAATGGAATGAGGAAAGGATAATCCTTTTGGTATATCAAGCAGAGACCATTGAATATCCAGATGCAAAACAAACACATCTTTACCTCACACAATATAGAAAAGAATGAAAAGATAACTCCCTGACTGGAATAAAATATTTGCAAATCATATATGTGACAGAAAAATTTGTGCCCAGAATGTAAAAAAACACTCTTAACACTCAGCCATAAAAAACAAACAACTCAGTAAAAAACAAGCAATATTTGCAGAGGCATTTCCTCAAAGAAGATGCTCATCATCAATAGTCACTAGGGAAATGCAAATCAAAATGACACAGAGAAACCAGTACACATCTTTTAGAATGACTAAATTTAACAAAATAAAACAAAGAGAGAAACCAAATGATGGAGATGATACGAATCAGCTAGAATTCTTTTATGCTATTAGTGGAAATATCGCATAATACCGCTTTGGAAAACAGTTTGTCAGTTTTTTATAAGCAATCATTTTTCACAGGACCCAGTAATTCCAGTCCTAGACATTCACTCAAGAGAAATGAAAACTTATGTTTTCATAAAAACCCATATGTGAATGTTTTATCAACCTTACTCATACTAGCCCAGACTGTAAAGAATATCCTTTACCTGGTAAGTGGATAAGCAAATTGTGGTACATCTATATAATGGAATACTACTCAGCCACAAAAAGGAATGGACTATTGGTACATGCAATAACATGGCTGAATCTCAAAAGGCTACATACTGCATGATTCCATTTATATAACACTCTGGAAAAGGCAAAACTATAGTAAAGGAGAACAGATCAGTGACTGTCAGATGTTACTAGTGAAAGAAGGTATGACTACAATGGGGTAGCACAAGGAAATTTTTGAGGTAATAGAACTGTATCTCATTTGTGGTGGTAGTTACATGACTCTGCCTTTGTCAACAACCATTGAACTATACACCAAAAGGAACAACTTTTCCAGTGTGCAAATTTAAAAAATAAATTTAGGAGTTCCCATCATGGCTCAGCGGAAATGAATCTGACTAGCATCCACGAGGACACAGGTTCAACCCCTGGTTTTGTTCAGTGGGTTAAGGATCCGGCATTGCCATGAGCTGTGGTGCAGGTCACAGACGTGGCTCATATCTGGTGTTGCTGTGGCTGTGGCATAGGCTGGCAGCTACAGCTCCGATTCGACCCCTAGCCTGGGAACCTCCATATACTGCAGGTACAGCCCTAAAAAGACTAAATAAATAAATAAATAAATAAATAAATAAATAAATACATTTAAACAAATCTGGTAACATTCTTAGTTCCTGTCCACTGTATGTGACTTAGAATTTTCTCTTTGTGTCTAGTGTTCTAAAATTTCACATTGTTGTGCACTGCATATTATTTTCATCGTTCTAAGTCCTATGTAGGTCTTTAAAATCTATAAAAGCATTATCTTTTAATTCCAGGAAATTTTCTTGAAATATTTGAAAATCCCTCAGTATTTTCCATGCTCTCTTTTTGTGGAATGTCTATTAGTCTGGTGTTAATGTTCCTGGATTCATTCCTTTTTTCCTTCTTCCCTCCCTCCCTCTCTTCCTTCCTTCCTGTTTCTTTCTTTCTCTCTTTCTTTCTTTTTCTTTCTTAGCATCATATAATGCAAAATCCACCCATTTAAAGTGTATCATTCAATGCTTTTTAGTATATTCATAGAATTGTGCAACCATCACCATAAACTAACTTCAGTACATTTTCATCATTCCCAGAAGAAACCATATATAATAATCAACAGTCATTCGTTATTCCCCATTTGGATTGATTCTATAATCATTTTTCTTTTCTCTTATATTTTGTATCTCTAGGTTTTTTTATACAACTTTCTGTAGATTTTCTTAGAATGTACTCATTCTATTCCTTCTATTGATTATAAAAAATCAGTTGGCTGTTGTATTTTTAATTTAAAAGAGCAGTTTTAAGAAATAATACGGCTCTTCCCTTTTTGCAGCCATTGCTGAAGCACCAGTGGCCAAAATGAAATTCAATACCTTTGTGACTTCTGACCGAAGCACCTTCCCGCATTTGCTGGAAGATTATGCCTTCTCCTCTTTCCAAAGAGCTAAGACTGAAGTACAATGTTTGATCCACACCCATCTGAAAGGATGATGAAGTTCGGGTTGTATGAAGGTACTACAAAGGGCAGCAGATGGCAAAATAGTCCAGATTTACAGGAAGAAATATGTCATCTACATTGAACGAGTGCAGTGGGAGGAGGCTAATGGTATGATTGTCCATGTAGGCCTTCACCCCAGCAAGGTGGTTATCACTAGACTAAAACTGGACAAAGACCACAAAAAGATCCTTGAATGTAAAGCCAAATCTCACCAAGTAGGAAAAGAAAAGGGCAAATATAAGAGAGAAACAGTTGAGAATATGCAGGAATAAAATAATCTTGTATAGAACTTCATTAAAAACTTAAAATGAGGAGTTCCTGTTGTGGCACAGTGGAAACGAATCTGACTAGGAACCATGCGGTTGCAGGTACAATCCCTGGCCTCGCTCAGTGGGTTAAGGATCTGGTATTACCATGAGCTGTGGTGTAGGTCACAGATGCGGCTCATATCTGATGTGGCTGTGGCTGTGGCCAGCAATTGTAGCTCCAATTAGACCCCTAGCCTGGGAACCTCCATATGTCACAGGTGCAGCCATGAAAAGCAAATAATAATAATAATAATATTTAAATGAAAAAAATAATACAGAGAAATGCTGTGTACTCTTCAGTTTTCCCCAATGATAATATTTTGTGTAACTGTAGAATATTACAAACACGAAATTGACATTGATATCATCCACCAGATTTCCATGTGCCCATTTTTATGTGTATTTAATTTTATGCAGTTTTATTTATTTTTTATTTTTTATTTTTTTCTCACTGACAAACTGTTTATTGAATTTTGCACCAGTACGGGGTGTCTCTTATTGTAGCTTCGAATCCCAAGATTCAGGGAGGTGGTAAAATGGCAATGGTGAGTTTGGGAATCTGGTCTCCCAAAAGCACCTGTCGCTCGACCCCTGATTCTGCAATGGCTGCCAAGCGGATCACCCCTCCACTGGAGCCGTCCCGCTCCATGGCCAAAGCCAGAGCACTGGCAGTGAACTGCAGACACTCTTCCTTGGTCATGCCTTCCTGGTAGGTAGCATGGACATAGCCATAGATATAGGAGCTCCCGGAGCCACCAATGGCAAAGGCCTGTCTCACCATCATACCTCCCATGGGCACTGAGTACACCTGCCCCCCTTCTTGGGGGTCCCAGCCCGCAACGATGATTCCTGCTATCAGGTCTTCCCGGTATCGGTGACACATCTCCTTAAAGAGGCTGGCTGCTGTGTGTACCAGCGGAGGCTCATTCAACTCAATGCTGTGGAAACCAAGCTGATAAGTGACTGCATCAGCCACTGCCTGGGTATCAGCTGCTGAGCCTGAGCGGCAGCAGAAAATACGGTCGTGAATAGGGGTCAGCTTGTCAGTCACCCGACTGGCGACGTAGGACCCAGTGGTTGTTCTGGAGTCGGCTCCTATAACCACGCCCCCATCAAATTGCACGGCCATGATAGTGGTCCCGGTGGAGACCTCCCGGTTTTCCCAGTCGGGGGTAATGGCCTCAGGCCCCCAGGCTGGTGCCAGCCCGGCTCCCGAGCAGCTACTAAGGTGGCCGCCATCTTCATCCTCCAATTTTGTGCAGTTTTAATCACATATGTAGATGTAGTTGACTACTATCCATTGAGAATAAAAATAGGCGTTCCCATTGTGGCTCAACAATAACAAGCTAGACTAGTATCCATGAGGACACACGGGTTTGATCTTGGCCCCTCCATATGCTGTGGGTGCGGGCCTGAAAAAAAAAAGGCAGCAGAATAATTCTATCACACAGATCTCTTGTGCTACCTTTTTTTTTTTTTTAATGGCCGTACCCGTGGCATATGGAAGTTCCCAGACCAGGGACTGAATCTGAGCCACACTTGTGACCTACACCGCAGCTGTTGCAATGTCCCATCATTTAACCCACTGCGCGGGGCCTGGGATTGAACCCTTGCCTCCACAGCAACCTCAGCCACTGCAGATGGATTCTAAACCCACTGCACCACAACAGGAACTCCTCCTCATGCTGCCTTTCTAAATCTATGGCCACCATTCTTCCCCACCTTTCCCAAACTTTGACCCCCACTAATGTATTCTATATTTCTATAATTTTGTCATTTTGAGACTGTTATATAAATGAAGTCATGTAACCATTTGAGATTGGGCTTTTTTTGTATTTATGTGTGTCTGTTTTACTTAGCATAATTCCCTTGATATCCACCCAAGTTAGTGCATGTATCAATTGTTAGCTCCTTTTTGTTGCTGAGTAGTATCCAATTGTATGGGTTTACCACAATTTGTTTAACTATTCACCTGGTGAAGAACCTTTGAGTTATTTCCACTCTTTGGAACATCTGTGTATGAGCTTCTGTGTGAATATGTTTTCATTTCTGTTCCATATAAATTATGAGATAATAAATGTTGTTTTGGCCACTAACTTTTGGAGTAATTATTTAGACAATAATGGATCATTGTCTTTGTCTGTTTGGGTGGCTATAACAAAAATACTATAGACTGAGTGGCTTAAACAAGAAATTTATTTCTCACGGTTCTGGAGGCTGAGAAGTTTGAGATCAAGATGCCAGCAGATTTGGTGTCTGGTGAGGGCCACTCGCTCCTTCATAGATGGCCATCTTCTTGCTATGCCCTCCCATGACAGAGAGAAAGAGAGAGCTCTGGGCTCTTCTTTTCATTATAAGGTCAGCAATACCATTTAGAGGGCTCCATCTCCATGATCTCACCTAAACTAATTACCTTCCACAGCCCCACCTCCAAATACTATCACATTAGGAATTAGGTTTCAATATATGAAGGGAAAGCACCATTCAGGCCATGGCAATAATTAATACACCTAATTATATATTTCTCTAGTATATGTTATATAGTTTAATCAAATGGCCTTTTTCGATAGGAGTTAGGTGAGAGAATTAACAGAAAATTATTTGAGTGACTATTTTTCTGAAGTCACTAGTAGTACACTATGCACTCAAGGATGGTCCACAGCTATTACTATTCCAGGTGCACAGGCGAGAAGGTGATTCATTACACACAATGGATGCCCTAGACAACTAGGGTTTGATTTTCCCCATGCAATTTTGTTGAGAAGAGCTAGAGAGGGCTTAATCGCATAGATACTGGAACTACACTATACAGGTTCAGATCTAAGCTCTACCTGTAACTTCCCAACCAGGGACAAATCATTTGATCTTTCTGTGCCTTGGTTTCCCCATCTGTAACGGGACAATAATATTACCTACCATCATCCTAGAGTTGTTATGAGGACTCAAAATGCTAACAGAGATAAAGTATGAAGTCTAGCCCATTTCAAATGTAAGTTATTACTATTGAAAATAGTTAACTATTAAGATGATAAACACTTGCTACAGGATCACCTAAAATCATCTTGCATTATATTGGTATATATGCTACACTAATCCAGGTGATAAATTATTCCCTTTCCCACACTACTCCTCTTTTTTTTTTTTTTTTTAAATCCCACACTACTCCTCTTGACTGAGATTTTCCAAAAGCTGAATTAAGTTTTTTTTTTTTTTTTTTTTTTTTTTTAACACAGTCATACCTGAGGGATACGGGCTAGGGGCTGAATCAGAGCTGCTGCTGCAGGCCTATGCCACAGCCAGGGCAACACTGGATCAGAACCACACCTTCAACCTACGCTGCAGCTTGTAGCAACACTGGATCCTTTAACCCACTGAGTGAGGCTAGGGAGCGAACCTGCATCCTCACAGATGCTATGTCGGGTTCTTAACCTGTTCAGCACAACAGCAACTCATTACATTTTTCAAGCTGCTAGAACACAGTTCAGTTAGAAACTGCTCCTTCCCAGGAAGTCTTAGTAACGCTGTGCCCCAGCCTGCAGGGGTGAGGAGGAGAATCATGGGTACGCAATGTACAAGGAGGAAGGGGGGGACCCAAAGAGAGCTTGGTACTGAGAACGTCTCACTGACCCTAAATGAGCTCTCAGGGGAAAAAAGAAGCATAAAAGGTCTATCTCTTTCTCTCTTCATTTCTCCTTGGCACTGCTTCTAAACTTTAAATTAAATAGAAGTTAATCTCCAAACTGAACTAACCTTTTAAACTTTATAGGCCAGATTCATTATAAGCCTGAAAGAGATACTGGTGCATTGCTGAGGGCCTGACTCCTGGAGGGTGCTTTTATACACAGGGAGAGTCTGGCCCCAGGTCTTAATATAATAATTTTTATACATTAAATATACCTAGTTATCTGTAATGTAAGAATAATCCTACGATTTAACTGCTGATAGTACTTGTTTTGTGGATGAGAGCCATGTTACAACCGTGTTTGAAAAGAATTTTAAACGAACCCTACTGTGGGCAGGGCCCTTGGTGGGCGCTTGAGTGCTAGTTTGAAGGGAAAAAATGTGTGTAAGAAGCATGTGATGTTTTTGCAGTGGTTTGAGGGCTGGGTTTGGTAATTATACTCTCGAATGAGAAAATCCAATGTGGCATAATGAAAAACACACCTCTGTTCTGCTTCCAAGACTTATTCCAAATACAGGAGAGTATTTGCCCAGGCTGATTGTGTTCCATAAAGTGTGCATTCGCTCCACTTCTGTCTATAAGAGCACCAGGACAAAAATAAGACACCATAAAAATGGATGCCGCCTCCTCCCTTTGATTCCTGTTAACTCTTTTCCTCTAAGCTACCCTCTTCATCACTCTTATTGCTCAATCGTCTTATTTGAAAACACATACAAAACCACTCTTAATAGAAGGAAGAGAAAAGTGGTCATGTGGGTAGAAAATCAACTGAGTAGTTCAAATCATTATTACAATAAAATATTGTTTATTAA
Source organism: Catagonus wagneri (assembly GCA_004024745.2). Lineage (NCBI taxonomy): Eukaryota > Metazoa > Chordata > Mammalia > Artiodactyla > Tayassuidae > Catagonus > Catagonus wagneri. The sequence continues at coordinate 1,656,296 of PVHT020000144.1, forward strand.
GTACCCTGCAGAGTTATAAAAGGATAGTTTGTATTGGGTAGGAATAAAAAGCCAGCAAGAAATTATGGTTTAATGTGAAAGTCCCCTTTTTTTTGCTACAAAATTCCTATCCAAGCCTGCCCTGAAACATTGAAAAATTGACTACAGGAATTCAAAGGAACCAAAATTTCCCTCGTGATTTTTTTTTTTTTTTTTTGTCTTTTTAGGGTCACACCCACGGCCTATGGAGGTTCCCAGACTAGGGGTCGAATCGGGATCTGAGCCGTGTCTGCGACCTATACCACAGCTTATGGCAATACCAGATCCTTAACCCACTGAGCAAGGCCAGGGATTGAACCTGCGTCCTCATGGATGCTAGTCAGACGCATTTCCTCTGAGCCATGAAGGTAACTTCCCCTCGTGGATATTTGAACCAAATGTCATGAACATTCATAACATCTTTCTTTTTTATCTAATAGAATTTGCGATCAAGAAAGGCTCGACATTTTCAATACTTTTTGTATGGGAATTAAGGGTATAAAAATATCAAGAACTCCCCTTAACTGCCCACATGGAAGGCTTAGATTGTTCACTGTTTATATGTTGCTGAGGGACTTATCAACTAAGTTATGGCATTATTCTTTTTATGGTTACTCAGTGCAGAAATTTCTTTCAGAACTCAGTATCAGCAATGATCATAATTTTCATGAACAACTTTTATGAAAAGGTTTCACCTTTTTGCTTTTGATGCCAGGCAGCTTGAATTCCTGCTGTTATTTCACAACATGTTTTAAATTTTTAAGTGTGCATTTTATGTAATAATGCTCTTCCTTGTTTTATCTTATTTGTCCTACTCTAAATTTTCCTTTTCCATAATTTCTTCATCTGCTCTTTTAATCTTGCACTTTAAGTTGCATGTAAGCAATCTCAAATCCCCTTTTAGAACAAGGCTTGGTTTGAATTTCTAAATAAGGTGTCTAGAAAAAGAAGTGACTGTACTTCTTCAGTTGTTATGCTGACCAGAGAAGAACCACTGCTTTCTTTACCATGTGACACAAGGCAGAAGATAGCAAGCTGGCGGTCTGAAATTCCCACCAATGCTAGGCAGTCAACAATGGCCAAAAGGCTGCTGCATCTGCTTTCTTGGCACTACATGACAAAGGCCCCATGATCTAAGTCACTATGGCTGGAACCCACCCTGGCTAAAGTGCCAAACAAGACCATCATAGGGAAGAGGTGAGGTAAATACAATCAAAACAACATCTTGGGTATATTTTGGTTTATCTCTTCTTCTTCTTTGTCTTAACAAATGTTGCCATTTATTGAATTCTTACTGGGGTCCACATAACGTTTTTCCCCCTAAAATATGGAACACTTCACGAATTTGTACGTCATCTTTGAACAGGGGCCATGCTAATCTTCTCTGTATCGTTCCAATTTTAGTTCAGATGCTGCTGAAGAGAGCGCTATTTTGGTTAATCTCAAACATTCCAAGTAGGTTCTAGCATCAAAAACTTGTTTTGCAAATACATTTCTCTTTGGTTTGGTTGTTTACGTTCTTTCCTGATGTGCCGTGATAGGATTAATGTTCCTCCTAACCCCAGTTGTCCTCTCTCGTATTTCTCTTACCTCTTAACATACAATTGAATTAAAAGATTTTTTTTTGCTCTTCTTATTACCTCCAAACCAAAACCATAAAAAGGCAGTTACAAGCCCAAAACCAAACCAAACCAAACAACAAGCAAAATACCTATCACCACCAGTAGCACCATAATAAACAAAGTTAAAAGACAAAATAACATGAGAACAATATCTGCAATATATGAACACAGGTCAATTTTGTTACTATATGAATATTTCCTAAGAGTTAATAAGAAGAAATAAACAAAATCCCAGAAGAAAAATGAATTACAAGTTCCCATTGTGGCTTGGTGGGTTAAGGACCTGACATTGTCTCTGTGAGGATGCAGGTTTAATCCCTGGCCTCGCTCAGTGGGTTAAGGATCAGGTGCTGCTACAAGCTGAAGCTAGGTTGCAAATGCAGCTTGGATCTGGTGTTGCAGTGGCTGTGGAATAGGCCATAGCTGTAGCTCTGATTTGACCCCTGACTCGGGAACTTCCATTTGCTGCAGGTATAAAAAAATAAAAGCATGAGCAAGCAATTGACTAAGAAGAATACAAATGAACAAAAAACATATGAACAATACTTTTTATTAGTTTTTTTTTTAACATTTATTTATTTATTGCTACACCCACAATATGCAGACGTTCTCAGGTCAGAGACTGAACCTGAACCACAGTAGTTACCTGAGCCACAGCAGTGATAATACTGAATCCTTAACCCACTGAGCCATCAGGGAACTCCTTTAGCTATTTTTAAATAAAATTAAGATGTAATGACATTTTTTGTTTTTTGCTTATTAGATTGGAGAAAAAAATAAAAAGAATTATAAAACCTATGGGAAAGTGATTGAATCTTCCCAGGGGGAAAACTCATGATAAAGATGAAAAGCCTGTACAATGTATTTTATTAACTCCTTGCACAGATCCATGAGGAAATCTGTGCAATTTGTGATTGTGAGGACTGGGTGGCAGCATGGAGGCCTGTTATTAGGGTAATGAATAAAATGCGTGCACACAGTAGAATGCTATGCAGGAATTATAATAAATAAGCTAGATTTTCATATAACATGATTGTATCTCAAATTCACAGTATTTAAATCTAACATGTAAGAAACAAAATGATATTTTTAGCACAGCGTCACTGTATATCTTAAAAGTACATATACACATATGCAACACCACTATGAATTCTTCAGAGATACATATATTTCTTTTTTTAATTTTTTTTTTGGCCACACCTGTGGCATGTGGAATTTCCCAGGTCAAGGATCAAACCACAGCAGTGACAACACCAGATCCTTAACCTGCTATACCACAAGAGAACTCAGAAACAAATATTTTTTTGATTTGAAAATTTTTGTAATTAAAATACAGCTGATCATATTTCTACATAAAAGAGTGGACAGTGAATTTAAAGGTTAGATATTAAGTACACCAGGATGGGTACCTGGGAGAGAGGAAGATGAGGGATAAAGAGCATAACAATAATATGAAATAAAATATATGAGATGTTTTACTTGGATACTGAGCCACTGAAGTGTAGGAGAAACTCAACTTAGGGTAGTTGAGGTGCCTGTCTATGGAACCAGAAATCGTCTTTCTTCTAGAATTTATTCTATGACAACAATCAATTTTGTAGACTTTCTACTTTTTAAAAAACTGAAGTAAAACATATTTCAGAATTCAAAATCACAAATCTAAAGCCTGATGATTTTTCACACAGTGAACACACTCATGTAATCACTTCCCAGATCAAGAAATAGAATATTTTCAACTCCTAGAACATTTTTGACCCATTATTGGCCTCCATCAAAGGTAACCACTATTCTGATCTCCCACACCACAGATTAGTTTTATCTGTTTGATCATTCTGCTTCTTTCATTCTCTATTATGTTTGTAAGATTAACCCTTGTTTTTGCAAGAGACAGTATAACATTTCTTTAATTGTGTAAACTGGATTTATTTGAGTATGTTTAAAACAGTCAAGAAACTTTCCAAAGGTTCTTAGTTATGTCAGTGTGCTTTTGGACTCTAACATATCAGTTACAAACAGTTCTTATATTGTCACTAAAACCTAGAACAGTATATAATAGCCAATTAAAAAATCACCTTGGAATCCTGAAAAGGCAAGTATTTCCTTATTGGATAACATGACAGCTTTAGTGCCTACAGTTTATGAAACTATGCTAGACATTCTGTAAAAGACCCTGGGGTGATACAGACAAGACGTAGCCCCAGAGTTCTCTTGTGGCACAGCAGGATAAGGATCCAGAGTTGTCAATGCAGTGGCAAGCGTAGCAGCTGTGGCACCAGTCTGATCCCTTTTCGGGGAAATTCCACAGGCTGCGGGTGCACCCAAAAAATAAAAAATATTAAAAACAAAGACAAGACATTGCCTTTAGACTCAAAGAACTTGTGGCTCAAAGTGAGATCATTACAAGTAACCTGTAAACCAGGCTTCTTTCAACCCAGACTATATATGTGACCTTGATCTGGTTGCAGATGCCATGTTACTCGGTTGTTTTACAGATGAAGGATGAAACCAATTAATATTTACAGTAAAGAAAAAACAAAGAACAAGTGCATGCTTTTCCCCCCCTAGATTTCTGTTTTCAAATCCTACTTGATTCAGTAAGAGCATCTACCCTGACTGAGGCCTTTAATGCATGCGATGAGAATACATATTTAAAATGTTTGTCTTAAAAGTCTTTTCTGTTCAGGACCATAGTGCCAGGCTCAGCAAAGACACAGCCCTATTTCTTCTATTTAAATGGATCCTCTTCTGCTTGAGTGAACGACCTTCTAATCCTCACCTTGCTTCACTAAATTGCAGGCTCTCTTCCAACAAAAAGTGTACACTGATAAGGAACCACAATAAAATGACTTTCTTATGGCAAAATTAGTTCATCAAAAGAAACAGAAGAGTAATCTTGTACTATTGATATTAAAGAAAATGTAACGCTTTACTGTTCCATGCTAAGAGGTTGTTGTACTGTGGTCAGTTGATCTTTGAAAAATTACGATTAATGGGAAGAGAGGTAGTATATTTTAATGTATAAACATATCATAATTTATTAATTCTACTATTGATGAACTTCAAATTGCTCTCAGTTTTTTATTATTATGAATAAGGCTGCTTTGAATATTCTTGTCCTTGTCCTTTTGGATAAATGCATGCTTTTCTCTGGGGAAGAGGAAGATCAAGGAGAAGAATAGCTGGGTCATAAGATTTGCATATGATAAGCTTTAGTAGATACTGCCAACCAAGTTTGCAAACTGACTGTGCCAACTTTTATTTCTACCAGCAGACTATGATAGCTTCACTCATTCCACATCCTCACCAGTCTTTATCAACACCAGTCTTTTTCATTTAAACTATCATGGTAGGTGTCTTGTTCTCACTCTTTTTTAATTTAAATCAGCTTCTGGATTTAATTTCTTTTGAAATTGAGATTAGATGTCAGGTCTATCATTTCCATTTCTCTCTCAAGAGTTCCAAGCCCCAGTATTATACCATCCTTTTTATCTGTCAACATCTCAAGTGCAGCTCTATCATTCTTCCTTCTTTGCTTTCACATCACCCACTGTTTACAGCTGGAGGAAATTACACAAGAAGACAGACTGGAATCTCCATGTATTGAGGGCCAGCCTTAAGTGGGCTCTTTCTCCATCCCCATTGCCACTTTCCTAATCCAGCCCATCCTGATCTCTTGTGCTTTATTGCAATAGCCACCTGGGCAGTCTCCTGGCTCTTCTTTTATCTTTTCTCTAGAGGGATCTTTCCAAAACACAAGGCTGAACACAGTATTTCCTGAATTGCTCTTTAATGGCTCCCACTGTCTTCAGAACATAGTAAGATTCACTTCAGATCTCATCTTTGACACTCCTTAAGCTCTCTCCCCTGCACATTCTTAGCATTCTAGCTCAGTGTTTCTCAAGTATTTTTTACTTGGTTCATACATGTAATGAAACAAACGTTTTTAAAACAAGATTTAGCCTTCCTACAGTGATACACTCTGGTATTTTCCATTCTGTTTTATTCTATCTCATTTACCACAAAACACTGGCCACAACCAAAGGAACTGATTTCATAACTAGTGGGTTGCAAATAACACTTGGTAAAACATATTAGCCCTACTATAGATCTTCCAGCTTCTGTAAAACCTTTCGTTTCTCCTCTCCAGGAATCTTCTGCCACACATCTCTATCAGTAGTCTCTCACCTTTCAGGGCTCCACTCCAGGTAGCATTTCCTGATCACTCCTCTTTTGTGCCCAAATTACATATTCACTCTGTCATGTAATGTCTGTTTACTTACTCATATTTTCTAATACACAGTAAGATACTTGAAGCCAAGAGATAGGATTTTTTTTTTACCATCACCATAACCTTAATGCCTGGCACATAGCGGGCACTTCACAAATATTTGTCGAATGAAATATATACATATATTTATTGCGGCACTGTTTATGTATATATATATATATATATATATATATATATATATATATATACACACACACACACATATATACAAACACACATATACATGCCAATATTTATCCTTCTAATATTATAATAGCGGAAACAGGTTAACTAGCAACACAGACATTTTTAAGAATATGGAATATTGTTGTAATACAGCATAGGAAATGATTTAAATGAATATTTATAGCTATGAAACAATGAAACTGATCTACTGGGAAGATTAAATATAATAAAGAAGACAAAGTGCTCCGTGGCACATTGCAAGTACTCATCTAATATTCAACAGCCACTTCTGTTTTGAATTAATGAGATACATTCATAACAGGCAGATAATAGGATAAAAGAAAAGTTGGCAGCAAGGAAAGGGAGCTAGCTCCAAAAGTCCAGAAAAAAAAAATGAAGGAGGGAGAGTCAACAGTTCTGGAAGGTGTCTTTGTGACTTTAGCGCTACATGCCCATTCTACAGATGGGGAAATAAAGTCCAGAATGCATAAACAGCCTGTCTTTGCCCAGAGGCCTGGAACCTAGGTCCTAATCTCCAGCCTGAGACTCTTTTAAATACCAAACTGAAAGGGTACTTGTGAACATATATTTCAAACAAAAATTATTTCTGAATATGCCTGAGAGAACTGAGAGGAACCTCCTGGGAGGGCTCTGCAGGAACTTCATCTTTATTAGGACACAGAGATTTGCAAGATTCAGTGCATTAAAGTGCCATATTAACTCATTCATACTCAGATGAGGATACCTTCTCTTGCTCCTCATAAGCTAGGACTGACCTGTTTCAGAATCTCCTATTTTCCTCCCTTTCCTTGTTCTCATCTCTTTAGTCTCCATGCCTTCCCCCCACCCATTCTTTCACTCCTTGCTTATGTCTCTCGCTGCACTTTTTTTTCTTGCTTCTTCTTCCTTTTTTTTTTTTTGCTTTTTAGGGCCTCACCCATGGCATATGGAGGTTCCCAGGCTAGGGGTCGAGTTGCAGCTGCAGCTGCTAGTCTACACCACAGCCACAGTAATGTGGGATCCGAGCCGAGTCTGTGACCTACACCACAGCTCATGGGAACACTAGCTCCCCAACCCACTAAGCGAGGCCGGGGATCGAACCCACATCCTTGTGTATACTAGTTGGGTTTGTTACCGCTAACAATGGGAACTTCCTTTTGTTTCTTCTTGATCTCTTAAATTCTCATTCATCTTCCCTTTGTTCTCTTCCTCCTTTGCTCTGTCCCTTATTCTGACCTCCATTCAACTTGTTTTTTTTTTTTTTTTTTGGCAGAGCCCTCACCTGATCCTCAGTACAACCTTAGCCTAACCCTGGGCTCTCATCTCAAGTCCTGACCCCCACCTGTCCCCAGAAATCCTCTTCCCTTGTCTGGATATAGACAAGTGGTCTGTTCCCTCAGTGAGAGGACTTTGGGGTAGTCTAGGAGGAAGCACTTTGGCAGACAACCTTTTCAGCTCCACATGGGTATGGTGAATAGGGACAAAGAGGCAAATATTTTAGCACTCACGCCTCTGTCTTGTGGCTGAGGCCGGATGGATCATTGTTCCATTTCTCTTTTCTCCTTAGGTTCCTTTCTGGAACTTGAGACCGGGCTGCTCAGGGTAATTTGCTACTCCATGAAAAGAGGCAACTCTGCATTCATTCCAATCTTTAGCAAAAATGTTTCAAATGCTCACTCTGAACTGAGCCATTAGAGGGCATACAGGAAAACTGCACAGTCCTAGAACAGTTGTTAGACTCTGTTTGAAAGAGAAAGAGAATGGGATTGCCTCCCTCTCAGTCCAATGTAATCAGCTTGGTGGAACCTTTCAACTAAGCAGCAATGGAAACATCAGCTCGCTGGACGCTCTCAGCCAGAGAAGGGAGAATGTGGACTCCACGGGAGGACCAAGCCTAGAGGTCCCCACAGGAACCTCAGGACACCTCTAATATCCACCACTTAGTTCCTTGTCTTCCTCCCTAGTCTCAGCTGACCCCCCAAATGCTAGGTTTGGCTTTTTAAAATACTAACTACTGTCCTTTACATGAACCACTTATGCATTCAAGTTTAACTAGTATGCAGTACAAAGATGATTATGCAAAATATGTAGCAGACTAAAATTGTTTATATGTTGTATTTTGCTTGATCTCTCAACTGCACTATCCTATGCTCAATCATCAGACTTTTTCTTTATGCACTGTGCTTTTGTACTCAAATTTGAACAATTAGAGGGGACATTCATTCACAGTGCCTTCGATCAAATAGATTTTGGGAACAGTAACCACAGAATAATATATTCTTGGTTTGGTTTTCTGAAAAGAAGTTTTTTCAGGATTTATGTAAAAAGAATGAATATATAAAGTATATAAACTAGGTACAATTTACTTGTGTGGACATTTAATAGAATAGTACTCTCATAGACAAAGAATCACTGTATGATTTGAGTACATATACGAGAGAGAGAGAAAGGAGTATGGAAACCAAAATTCAGTTGCTACCACAACTGTATATGATCTAATCTTTCTTGAGTCTTGGATATTTATCCTCAAAATTAGTTTTTACATTTGAATATATAATTGCTTCCATTTCTTTATGGTTGTGGAAGAATTTTAAAATATGTTTAATCATTGGAATCTATTACACAGAATTTTTAGATATTGGGAAAATTTTTCCTATTCCTCCTTCATATAACTGCATTTTTGTTTGCTTGTCATTTAATAAAATGTGAGGGAAAAGATAAGCTGAGGGTTTAGTCTTTGCTGAAGATTTACTTGCTGATTCATATGGGTTGTATGATTGATGAAGTATTTTGGAACCTTTATAGACCTATGACTATAAAGCATCTGGGGTCAAGGATTGGATCCTCAATGCATAGACACTGGAATCAACATGCAAAAGCAGTACAGGAAATATTTTTTCAATGAATGATTTCATATAATGATTCTGTATAGAACTGACTCATTTACTCACGAAGCCTACCAAACCAGTTTACTCAATTTTTGCGGCTTTATTTAAATACAGTCTATAAAGTGGAGAGTCAAAATGAAGGAAAGGAGGAAAGATTTCCCTTACTGTACTGTATTGAAGAGATAAAAACTTTCAGTTCTATGAAGAAAATTCTGTCTAAACTTTTGAATCCCTGGATAGCGGGAAGAGGAGTGGGTGGAAACTCCGAAGACAATAATTTTAAAACAAAAAACAAACTAGTCCTTTAATTATAGCATAATTACCAGATTTCAAACTGTGAATTCACTTTTGCTTTGGTCTTTTAAATAAATTATGCATGTTTTCCATATGGGGCCCTACACCAAAACTCCTTTTTAATCTGGGAAAACATTTCCAAAAATCCAAGTTAGTATCCAAGCTCTGTGATATTAATTTGATTTTGGATTCTTCCATAAACTTTCCATGTTTAGCAATCTTTTTCAACTGTCCCTTGGGATACACATGTTTGTATTACACATATTCTATGTCTTTTAATAGTAACGTTTAGGAATTCAGTAGGAAAAAAATAATGCCCTTGTAAATTTGATCTCTTTTGCAAACATCAGAACATGAAATGTTTGTTGGCTTACCCCCTACTAGGTTTACATTAATAAACCATCAATTGTAAGCCCAACCATCCAATTCCAGAAACTTCCATCTTCAATATTATATGCTGTTTAATTCTGTTGTACATTTAACAAAGGATTAAAGCGTAATGCATTTTTAATAAACTGAAATATTAATGGCAAAAGGCTTTAAAGAGAAAATTTTTAAAGAATTACTCATCATAAACATGGTTTCAATAGAATTTGTTTATAAAGCTGGGTAGAGAAAAAGGAATGAGTAACTAAAACTTTAAAAAAATGTTTTCTTTCATATGAAATGGTTAACTCATAGATAACAGCAAGATGTGGGAACACTCTTGGGCCAATGGACTAATTCTAAGCACCAAAATTTTCTACTTTTTCCCCAAGTTTTTGTGAAACTGTTTTTATTAAACATGTAAATCAAGGAATGTGTTTAGCCGACCAGACTCCTTAATGGGCTAAACTCCACCATCATAATAAATAAATGCCTTTCTCAGTAACCAACTAGGAATCCTGAAACTGTAGCTAATGAGCTGATGAAGAGTAAGAGGACCTGAACCATCGCATTGATCAATCCAGTACTATCCTGCTCTTAACTCTATTGTCTGCACCACACAAAGCAAGGTCAAGATTCTATGTTTTGTCCTTGATAGCATTTCAACACTGACAACAGACTAACTTTCACCACATTGAAAATTTTGAAGCTCATTAATCCAATTAGAGTTGTGTTTGGCTAACTTTAACAGAAACCCACCAACAGTGGCTTAAACAATAAACTTTTGTTTCCCAAACAAATTAGAAGTCCAGAAAGAAGCATTTCAGGCATTAAAGAAATCAACAAAGACTGAGGCTGCTAGTTTCCTGCTCCACCTTCCATGGTGTTTGATTTCCATGATTACAAGGCAGTGGCTCCATCTCTTGGCATCATACCTGTGGTCTTAGCTGGAAGAAGTGCATGCCAGCTGAGAGTGTCCCTTTTTAACAAGGAAAACATAGTGTTCCTAGAAGCTCTGCCAGTAGAATTCTGCTTATATCTGAATGGCCAGAACTGTCTCACATGGACCACCACTAGTTGAAAGGGTAGCTTGGAAAACCAACTTCCTTTTTGTTGTGTATTTTGCTTTCCCCAATAAAATCAACTCCCCATTGGTAAGGAGGAAGGGAGGAAAAAGGATATCAGGTAAACAGGTAGGAGTGCTTGAAACACCTGATGCAGCTCAGTATGGTGACCAAATAAATGACCCATTTTCTACTTTGCTTCACGTTATATAGACTCAGCCTAAAATATGCCTTCCTGTAATCCGAAAACATTTTATATCACCACAACAAGTTCTAGCTCTCAAATCCTCCATTCTTTCCCCCAGGCTTAATAACTTCAAAGTCACAGTAAGTGAAGACGCAATAGGACTGGAATCCCCTAATCTGACCCTCGGTGCATCAGTGTAGAGGTAACGTTAACCATTGAGCCATCTGGAACCGATTGGTCAAGGATGCCAAAAACTCTGCTCTGATAGTCTGCCAGCTCAGACATACATGTAACTGGCATAGGCAGTTGCTGATATCTGTGTGCTATTAGGAGAGTAGTTCACTTTCTCATTTTTACCTTGAAAATCAAGAGATGTCTGACTTCACTCCCCATGTAAGTCAGAGGCAAGTCCATGCGACCGAGTCCAAGGAGATCACAGGCACGTGAAAACAGCTCTTTCAAGTGTAAGTTTCAATAGCACTCAGACTCTAAAAATAATTACTCCGCAACTCTTTAGGTTGAGGTACTAAGACTTACTCCAGGAGTTCCCATTTTGGCTCAGTGGTTAACGAATCCAACTAGGAACCATGAGGTCGCCTGTTCGATCCCTGGCCTTGCTCAGTGGGTTAAGGATCCGGTGTTGTCGTGAGCTGTGGTGTAGGTCGCAGACGCGGCTCAGATCTGGCATTGCTGTGGCTGTTGCGTAGGCCGGCGGCTATAGCTGTGATTAGACCCCTAGCCTGGGAACCTCCATATGCTGCAGATGCGGTCCTAGAAAAGGCAAAAAGACAAAAAAAAAAAGAAAAAGAAAAAAGATTTACTCCAATTCTCTCCTCCACTTATGTCAAATATGGTGAATCTTATATCACCCAAGACTAAAAGACAAACTCAAAACAAGAGGACACAGTAACTGGTATTCAGGTAGACTGGAAAGCAAAATGTGGGGACCCTGATTTTTACATCCATTTACGGATATAATTTACTCCTGGACCAAACAGATTTCTCCTATGTCACACTGCAATCCAAATATTGGACATTTAAAGTATAAACCTATGTGGCAAATCTCCAATGTAAACATGTTTGAGCAGAAATTTGATCTTGGTCTCTACTTTTTCCTGAATGGATCTTTCTAGCTATCCAGAAGAAAGGTCTTTGATTTATTAGAAATGGATCAGACAAATAAGGCTCAGCAGCCACGACAGACGTAGGGCTGATGGATTCGTATTTGAGATGGCTCCAAGGGCTTCTAAGGAGTTCAGAAGCTGTCATCAGATTGGTATCCTTTGGACAAACTTTGCCTTGAGTCATCCTTCAAAACCTTTATAAGGCTTTCTTCAGTCTTGTCTTTGTGCCCCTGAGAATTATTTTATTCCGTTTCATCTGCCCAGAGCTATAGGTTTGTCAGTCCTACCACTACTGGTGGCTGGCCTTTGTTTATATTCCAGAAACCTGAGACTGAAGAAACACTATTCTTACTGACTCTTGCAGTGCACATGGGGTGGTCTCAGTCTAAGTTACTGTTCTTTTGGGGTTAAACATCTCATTTCTTAATATTTTTTGAATTATACTTTCAAGTGCATCTTTTAAAATGATGTAATCTAATCAACGACAATTTGTAATTACAGCAGCAACTTTGGAGAACTTTGGACATGAACAGAAAAGGAAACGGTATCTTAACTATCCATTGGTCTTAATTTTTTTTAATTGACATAGGGAGATTTCCAAATGCAGTTAGGATTCTAAAATTGTCTCCCTAAAAGATCTGCCAATAGCCAGGATTTTAAAGAAAAGTTTATTTAGAAGTTTAGACTTATCATAGGCTCATTCTTCAGGCTGCCCTGAATTCTACCAAAGAAAAAAAGGAACTTGAAGCTTCTATGGGAAAACGAAGGGGCTTCAAGCAAGACTTCACCACTCAATTTCCAATGAATCGCTTAAACAAGCAAGGAGAATTAGGGCAGAAATGACAGGAGGGCAGAAATAAACCTTCGTAGCAGATTCAGGTACTGTCTATACTTATACCTTGAACTTGTAAGAATACTTAAGTGATTGGGGTTTTAAAATCTTCAGGCTCTCTCCCTCACCCAATCTGTAAATATTACTTCTTCTATATTTGTCTGTAGCCAGCTTTCTCTCATTTAATTTTTTCCCCATCTCCTTGGAATCTTTAAATACTAATTACTTTAAAAAGTTGTCATTATGTGTCACTCTAGGAATATTTAGTTCAGATAGATCTAACCAAAAGGGAAAGATGTTAGAAATTTGGTTTAATGGGGTTCTCTTATGGTGCAATGGGTTAAGGATCTGGCTTTGTCACTGCAGCAGCTTGGGTTGCTGTTGTGGTGAGGGTTTGATCCCTGACCTGGGAACTCCATGTACCGCGACCAAAAAAAATTTGGATTGTATTTGAAATAAATTCTCAAGGGAAAAAGAAAAAAAGGAAACTACATTTAATGGAACTCATTCTTGTTCCAGTTGACCTTTTTTTTTTTCGGCTGTGCCCATAGCATGCAGAAGTTCCCAGGCCAGACAGAGGTCAAACCCACACCATAGCAGTAACCCACGCCACAGCAGTGACAATGCCAGATCCTTAATCCACTGAGCTTTGAGGGAAATCCTCCAGTTGACATTTTTTTCTTTAGGGTTGCACCCACAGCTTATGGAGGTTCCCAGGCTAGGGGTCAAATGGGAGCTGTAGCTGCCAGCCTACACCATAGCCACAACAATGCCAGACCCAAGCCTCCCTTCGACCTACACCACAGCTCGCAGCAACATCGGATCCTTATCCCACTGAGCGAGGCCAGGGATTGAACCAGCATCCTCATGGATAGTAGTCAGATTTGTTTCCGCTGAGCCGCAATGGAAACTCCTCCAGTACACTTTTTAAAACAACATTGATATATTTAAGTCTTGAAAAAAACCTCAAATTATGTGGCCTTAGTATCTGGGTTAACAGGATAAGAAGGAAAATGAAATGCTTTTAAATATGATATATAATATTTAAATTTTTGGCTTAGAAGTATACAAATTTTAAAACTATCTCTAAAAATTTCATGTGATAGTCCTATCAAAATGATTCCCTGGGCAAATATTTCAAGTTTAAAAACTACTTTATGTTTTCCCCCTGATTTTATCACCATTATTCTAGTTTATACTAGACTTTATTTTTCATAAAAAATCTAATTTGATTTCCTAAATTTCCTTTATTGGTTTTGCTAGTTAATCCTTTAAGATTATAAAAATGAAAATTATATATTTAAGTATATTGTATCATAATAGGTAGAGGCTTTATGAAAGATAAACTTACATAAAGCTACAAACCATAAGATTTGTCAAGACCCTCAGTTTAAAATCTTAAATAATATTATTTTGAGTTTACCAAGGAATAATCTTTGGATATTTAAGCACATAATTTTAATGTATCTTTGCCATTATTTAATACATCGTAGTCTTCAATTAAGAGATTAAAAAGATGTACAAATATATTCAATTTAACATGCTTTCTTTCTAAAATAAAAGTATGTTTGTGATGATTTATGTACACCTATAATTGAAATAAAATCCATTAAGAAAAAAAAAAGTATGTGATGATGAAGAATGTTTACACAGAGTAATGGACATATTTCATTTTACTGTTTTTTTAAAAAGGAGTAATTTTATCCCAAAGTAAAAAATATCTGGTTATGTCAGAGTGGAAAAACAATAAAAGGCAGATTTTAAGCATATATTAAAAGTGCAGAAAATCTCTCCTGAAGAGTAAATTTTATTAGTTTGGGATTAGAATATCTATAAATAAGTAGCTGGAAAAAAATGTGCTAACAATTTTGACCAAGCTGTTTAAACTGATGGGTTTATTCAAAAAAGAAAAAGACTTACAGATCTTTATCTGCAAATTGTTCATGGATGATATTTTTAAAAGCGTGAACTAGATGGATTTTCTTTCTGTTAAAAATGTCTAAATTATTCTGTGCCTGTATAATTAAATTATTTAATAAAATAAATTATTCTTTCTTTGCTTTTCACATATTTTAAATAATTTTGAAAAGCTCTTTACTTTTGAAAAAGTTAAAGTTCTCAACAATGACCTTCATTAATTGCTGTTTTAAACTCATTGCCTGTAACTATTTCTTGCTTGAAGCATATCTTGTCTCCTATGACAACTATTTCTGATTTTATCTTTAAACTTAGACACCAAATTTAGAATAATAAAAGTGTTATAACAGCTTTTACTCCTGAAATACCTTTGGATTTCCTAAACAGGTACAGCTGACATGAAGATTTTCTCCTTTACTTTATAAAAGGATAATAGGAATGACTCCATTTATTTGCCAACTTTAATTGAATTAACTCAAAATTACTGTGGGAACTTTTTCTTTATTAAAGTTAGGATAAATTTCTTTTAAGCAGATAAATTCAGAGAGGTCCAGCATTTCTGTTGTTAATTATATATAAATATGTTTAAATATATCTTGTTATTGTATACTCTTCACATTACAGGAAACATACAGATAGGATGTAGATGTATGTATCTATAGATACATGGAGATACAACAGCACCTACACAAAGATTTCATCAGATTTACATATCGAATATCAATCAGTGACTTTCATGGTACATATTTTTGGATAAATTAAAATCCTGGATGTTTATTCACTGTCCTCACTGTTTAGATGTTCTTCTTCCTCGGAAGTAGACAATGTCTATAGGTTAATTTTTCTGTGATACCTCAAAAGAGAACTCTACACTCTTCCATTCAAATACTGCAGTGTAGGAGTTTCATCGCAGCTCAGTGGAAACGAATCTGACTAGCATCCATAAGGATGCAGGTTCGACCCCTGGCCTTGCTCAGTGGGGTAGGGATCCAGCGTTGCTGTGAGCTGTGGTTTAGGCCAGTGGCTACAGCTCCAATTCTGACCCCTACCCTAGGAACCTCCATATGCCACAGGTCCTAAAAAGATAAAAAAAAAAGGTCCTAAAAAGATAAAAAAAGAATAAAAAACTGTAGTGTAATATAATAAATCATCATAAATATTCATTCTTGTCACCAAAAGATATGACAGCCTTCCTTTCCAGTTACATAATCAGTTTCAACATATTAAACCAGGTGATGAGGTATTTTGGAAACACTGTCAGATAAAGATTTCACTTAAACCTCATCAGAAAAGACCTTACCATGTACTGTTAACATTTAACATAGCAGTAAGAATCCAATGATACGTTTTCCAGATAAAACATCATCCATTCTCCAGCATTAAAATTTTTTTAAGCTACACTTAATGGAAACATTCAGCTGAAGAATCTCCAGAAGCAGATGGTTCGTGGGAATAGCTAGCAAGCTCAAGATCCTTAGAATAAGCATATAGCTGCATAAAGTACACAGATTTGGTTCAAAACCATCCCTCCCCACCAAACCAGGGGCCAGAAACCACTAGTCTTATGCTTCTTAATATGTTTGTTCTTTATCCTCTAAGCTCTCTCATTCTCCCTTGCTGGCGCTACTCCCCCACTCATGCCAACACCCTTACGCTTGATAGTTTCCAGATACTGGACCACTTCTTTAGTTACTGGCAAAGCTGAACGACTCACAGCCAAATTAAAGAGAAAAAACACTTGATCATCTAAAGAAGACCTAAATAGTTTGTGGGACATTTGGGACATGTTTCAACCATTAATAATAATCCTTGTATCCATGTCTGTTATAGTTGCCAAGTGCATAATCTCCAGAGTTTTAAATACTGCTGCATAGTCACTGTCATACTAAATATTTCAATAAATAATTATCCAGCAAAAACAGATAGAAGGTATAAGGCCTACAGTTATCAAAACAACTCCCATTATAAATGTTCAATTCTTTTTAATAGATTCAGAACCTATACTCTCTTGTTATTTTATTTTTAATTATTTTTTGTTATACTTTTCTTTTTTAAAAATTGAGACATAAGAGTTCCCTTCATGGCTCAGTAGTTAATCTTGACTAGGATCCATGAGGATGTGGGTTTGATCCCTGGCCTTGCTCAGTGAGTTAAGGATATGGCATTGCTGTGAGCTGTGGTGTAGGTCACAGATGCAGCTTGGATCCTGCATTGCTGTGGTGGTGGCGCAGGCCAGCAGCTGCAGCTCCGATCTGACCCCTAGCCTGGAAACTACCATATGCCTTGGGTACATCCCTAAAAAAGGCAAAAAAAAAAAGTAAAAAAATAAAAATTGAGACATAACCGACAAAATTGTGCATCTTTAAATGTACAATGTAATGATATGATATATATCACCACTGTACATATACATACATCATATACATATATCAGTGTGAAAACATTACCACAATGAAGTTAATTAACACACTTATCACCTCACACGGTTCTGTTTTTGTCTTTGTTTCTTGATGAGAACACTTAAGATCTACCTACCCTCTTAGTCTCTTAGATGACATGCACCGACAGGGTCAAGGAATGGTATGTGCTGTAAGACTACAACGCCCAATATGATGACCTCTAGTCACGTGTGACTGTTTAGATTTAAATTTAATTAAAAGTATACAGAAGTATACAATCTTCTTTTTTTTTCTTTTGAAATATGGTTGATTTTCTTAGCAAATTTTAAGTATACTATACAGTGTTATAAACTAGAGTCACCATGCTATACATTAGATCCTCAAAACTCATCTTTTACCTAAAAGTTTGTTAGGGACTATAATTTCTTTCTTTCTGTCTTTCTTTTTTGCTTTCTTTAGGGCTGCACCACGACATATGGTGGGTCCAGGTTAGGGGTCTAATCGTAGCTGTAGCCTCTGGCCTAAGCCACAACCACAGCAATGCAGGATCTGGGTTACACCTTCAACTTTCATCACAGCTCATGGCAACACCAGACCCTTAAACCCACTGAATAAGGCCAGGGATCGAAACTGCATCCTCATGGATTCTAGTCAGATTAGTTAACCACTGAGCCACAGTGGGAACTCCTGTTAGGGACTACACTTTCAACATAGGTACAGAACTAAGTTGATCATATTCCCCAAAGAAAATGATCTCTCCTCAAGAAAGTGAAAAATGCCCTTACTGGTAATTAGGCAGGAGTGGAGGAAAGACAATCTGAGAACTGAGACAGAAGGCACAACTTTCAAAACTGCAAAACGAACTGCACCAAAGCATCACCGTGTGCCTCCAAGAGTATCTAGGCTCAAACGTTTTTGACATGAGCTCATTCAAACTCATATGTTCTGAGAAGATCATGGACAAAGCGATTTGGCAGTCTCTGTGCAGACTCATGTGTTCGAAGCCCACAGACCGTTCCAACAACTTACCCGGTCAAGACTAATTCTTTGACTAATCCAAGCCCCCATATGCTGCAAGTACCCTTCTTTTCACTACTCCCTCTTAAAAGAGTCCAGAGTTCCTCTGAAGTACCTTATTCCATATGTACAAATCTTAATGGACATTGGCTTCTGATGTATTCCTGGTGGTCCCTGCTTGGTAGGCTTTAAAAATCTTATAAAATTGGTATTTTACTATTCCTTATTTCAAATTTTATTGAAGATTTTTATCTTAGAGTGGTATTATCCAATAGAACTTCCTCTGATGATGGAAAGAATTTATAATCTGCACTGCAGAGCACAATAGCTACTCATCACATGCAACTGTTGTGTACTGGAAATATAACTAGTATGACTCAGAAGCTGAAGTTTTAACTTTGTATACTTTTAATTAAATTTAAATCTAAACAGTCACACGTGACTAGAGGTCATCATATTGGGCGTTGTAGTCTTACAGCACATACCATTCCTTGACCCTGACGGTGCATGTCATCTAAAGGGACATTCTACTCAGAGAGTAATGCAGTGTAATCATGCCCCTTTTTTATAAAAACCATCTAAAGGTCTCTGAATGGATGTAATGGCCAGTGATGACGAAGGGAAGCAAAACTTAGCTTTGGTGTTTTAAGGGAAACGTTTTGGTTGTAGGGAAGTAGTTCCTGCCTAATTTTCTATTTTTTTATCTTTTTTGAGGGGGTGGGGGGGCTGCGCCCATGGCATATGGAGGTTCCCGGGTTAGGGGTCAAATAGGAGCTGCAGCTGCCGGCTCACGCCACAGCTACAGCAACACAGGATCCAAGCCATATCTATGACCTACACCAGAGCTCATGGCAACTCTGGATCCTTAACCCACTGAGCAAGGCCAGGGATTGAACCTGCAACCTCATGGTTACTAGTCGGATTCATTTCCACTGTGCCACAACGGGAACTCCGTTCCTGCCTTATTTTCTGAAAGAACTATCTTCTGTACCACTGAAGAGAGATTAACAACATTCTTCTACCTCCTCATTAGCCAAACATGGTATTCTAACTCAGAAGTGGGACCAAGTGGAAAATCTACCATGTTTGTGAATTCAGTCCCATAGCACTCTTATTTGTGGAAATTCCTTGAAGATTCTGGCATGTGGTAAACTTTTGAGTTCCTTTGTAACATGAGCTTTCATAATTGTTGATGTCTGAACAGATATTTTTGAAAAACTTTTAATTAGGGTATTGTTGATTTATAGTCTTGTGTCAATTTCTGCTGTATAGCATAGTGGCCAAGTCATACACATATATACATTCTTTTTCTTATAGTATTTTCCATCATGTTCTACCCCGTGCTGTACAGTAGGACTTCATTGCTTATCCATTCTAAATGTAATAGTTTGTATCTACCAACCCCTAACTCACCAGCCATCCCACTTCCTCCTCTCTCTCCCTTGGCAACCACAAGTCTGCTCTCCATATCTGTGATCAGTTTCTGTTTTGTAATTAGGATCATTTGTGTCATATTTTAGATTCCACATATAAGTGATATCATATGGTATCTGTCTTTCTGACTTACTTCACTTGGTATGAGAATCTCTAGTTGCATCTATATTGCTGCAAATGACATTATTTTGTTCTTTTTTATGGCTGACTAGCACTCCATTGTATATATGTACCACATCTTCTTAATCTGGCAACAGGTATTTTAAATGAACAGTTGATGGACCTTGAACCAGAGGCTGCTTAGGTTGGCACCATCTTAAACCAGAAGTCCCAATGTCACTAGAATATTGGTTGCAATGTTTATGGTATATAAGAATATCTTTCTGTTTTTTTTCTTTTATTTTAGGGCCGTACCCATGGCATATGGAAGTTCCTAAGCTAGGG
Source organism: Catagonus wagneri (assembly GCA_004024745.2). Classification (NCBI taxonomy): domain Eukaryota; kingdom Metazoa; phylum Chordata; class Mammalia; order Artiodactyla; family Tayassuidae; genus Catagonus; species Catagonus wagneri. Next base: position 1,676,355 of record PVHT020000144.1, read on the forward strand.
GTTGAACCGGAGCTGTAACTGCCAGCCTATGCCACAGCCACAGCCACAGCAATGCCAGATCCAAGCCACATCTGAGACCTACACTATAGCTCACGGCAACGCCAGATTCTTAACCCACTGAGCAAGGCTGGGAATCAAATCTGCATCCTCATGGATGCTAGTCAGATTTGTTTCCGCTGAGCCACGACAGGAACTCAAACAATGTCTGTTGCTGAGTTATTTTATTTTTTCCATCTTTATTGAGAAATATTGACATGTAACATTGTGTAAGTTTAAGGTATTCAACACGAAGATTTATTACATATAGGAGTTCCTGTCATGGCACAGAGGAAATAAATCGCACTAGGAACCATGAGGTTGCAGGTTTGATCCCTGGCCTCGCTCAGTGGGTTAAGGATCCGGCGTTGCCGTGAGCTGTGGTGTAGGTCACAGACACAGCTCAGATCCCACGTTGCTGTGCCTGTGGTATAGGCCGGCAGTTGTAACTCCGATTGGACCCCTAGCCTGGGAACCTCCATATGCCACAGGTGCAGCCCTAAAAAACAAAAAAACAAAAAAAAGATTTATTACATATATACTAAAATATATATTGAGTGTGTATATATATATATATATATTTACCATAATATATTATGGTGAAGTAATTAGCATAATAGGGTTACTTAACACCTCCATCACCTCACATAACTATCTTTTTTTGTGTGTGGTGACAACATTTAAGATCTACTCTTTTAACAGCTTTCAAGCATGTAATACAGTATTGTTCACTATAGTTACCATGGTATACCTTCAATCTCCAGAACTTATTCACTTTATAACTGAAATTGTGTATTCTTTAACCAACATCTCTCCATTTCCCCTACCCCTCAGCCTCTGGAAACCACCATTCTACTTTCTGTTTCTACGAGTTTGGCTTTTTTAGATTCCACATAAAAGTGAGATCATATAGTATATGTCTTTTTTTGTATGGTTTATTTCATTTAGTATAGTGCCTGCAAGGTCCATCCACAATGTCACAAATGGCAAGATTTCCTTTCTTCTCATGGCTGAATAATACTACGTGTGTGTGTGCGTGTGTGTGTGTGCGTGTGTGTGTGTGAACATGTAGGTTTTTTTCACATCCTGTTGCAATGAACAGAAGGGTATATATACCTTTTTGAAATCTTGATTTCATTTCTTTTGGATATATACCCAAAAGTGGAATTGCTGGATAATATGATTTTTAATACTTTCAGAAACATTTTTACTTTTTTCCATAGTAGTTATACCAATTTACATTCCTACCAACAGTGCACAAGTTTTCCCTTTTCTCCACATCCTCCCCAACATGTTATGTCTTGCCTTTTTAATAACAGTCATTCTAACAGGTGTGAGGTGGGTGATATCTCATTGTGACTTTGATTTACATTTCCCTGTTGATTAGTTATGTTGAGCACTTTTACACTTGAGCACTTGAACCTGTTGACCATTTGTAGGTCTTTCTTAGAAAAATGTCTATTCAGGTCCTCTGCCCATTTTTAAATTTTTAACTATTTTTGCTATTGAGTTCTATGAGTTCCTTATATATTTTGGATATAAACTCATTAGATAAATGACTTACAAATATTTTCTTCCAGTCCATAGATTGCGTTTCATTTTGTTGACCACTCCTTTTTCTGTGCAGAAGCTTTTTAGTTTGATGTAGTCTCACTTAGATATTTTTGCTTTTGTTTCTACTACTTTTAGTGTCCTACGCAGGATATCACTGCCAAGTTCAATGTCAAGGAGTTTTTTTTTCTGTTTTTTTCTGGGGGTTTTACAGTTTCAGGGTTTATGTTTAAGTCTTTAATCTACTTTGAGTTTATTTTTGCATGTGGTGTAAGGTAGGGTTTCAAACTTCATTTTTCTGCATATGGCTATCCAGTTTCCCCAATACCATTTATTGAAGACAATATCCTTTCCTCATTGAGTATTCCTGGCTCCCTTGTCAAACACTAGCTATTATATACATGAGGGATTATTTCTGGGCTCTTGATTCTGTGCCATTGGTCTATGTTTCTATTTTGATGCCAGTGCCATACTGTTCTGATTACCATAGCTTTGTAATATTTTTCTCTTTTTAGGGTCACACCCACTGTATATGGAGCTTCCCAGGCTAGGGATTGAATTGGAACTGCAACTGCCAGCCTAACCACAGCCACAGCAACACAAGATCCGAGCCATATCTGTGACCTACATTACAGCTCATGGCAACTCACTGAGAGAGGTCAGAGATCAAACCCACATCCTCATGGATGCTAATCGGATTCATTATCCACTAAGCCATGACAGCGAACTCCAATTTTGAAATCAAGACATGTGCTATTTCCAGATTTGTTCTTTCTCAGAGTTGCTTTGGCTTTTTGGTTTTTTTTTTTTTTTTTTGGCCCAATACAAATTTAGATTGTTTTCCTATTTCTGTGAAAAATGTCAATGAACTATTGATATGGATTGCATTGAGTCCATAGATGGCTTTGGGTAGTATGGACATCTAAATTTATTCCTAAATATTTTGTTTTTTATGTTATTGTAAATAGGATTGTTTTCTTTATTTCTTTTTCAGAGATTCTGTTTTTGTATAGAAATGCAACTGATTTCCATTTTTTATTGAAATCTAATTGGTTTACAATGTTGTAGTAGTCTCTAGTGTAGAGCAAAGTGATTCAGCTATATATATGTATATATATGCATATATATATTTTTTATACTCTTTTCCATTATGGTTTATTACAGGATATTGAATATAGTTTCCTATGCTATACAGTAGGGTTCTGTTGGTTATCTGTTTTATACATAGTAATTTGTATCTGCTAAACCCCAAACCCTAATTTCTCTCTCCCTCCACTTCCCCTTTGGTAACCATAAGTTTGTTTTCCATTTCTGTGCATCTGTTTGTTTTGTAAATAAGTTCATTTGTATCATATTTTAGATTCCATATATTAGTTATATCATATGATATTTGTATTTCTCCTTCTGATTTACTCCACTTAGTATGATAATCTCTAGGTCCATCCATGTTGCTTCAAATGGAATTATTTTCTTCTTTTCAATGATGGAGTAGTAGTCCATCATATGTAGTGTGCATACACACACACGCACACATACACACACACACACATATATATATATATTTTGTCTTTTTGCCTTTTCTAGGGCTGCACTCGTGGCATATGGAGGTTCCTAGGCTAGGGTTCTAATTGGAGCTGTAGCCACTGGCCTACACCGGAGCCACAGCAATGCCGGATCTGAGCCGCATCTGCAATGTACACCACAGCTCATGGCAATGCCGGATCGTTAACCCAATGAGCAAGGCCAGGGATCGAACCCACAACCTCATAGTTCCTAGTCAGATTTGTTAACCACTGCACCATGACGGGAACTCCCTCCACACATATATATGATGGACTACTACTCAACTATATATATGTGTGTGTGTGTGTGTGTGTGTGTGTGTATCTATCTATATATATATATATATATACATGTATATGTATATCTTCTTTATCTGTTCTTCAGTTGATGGACATTTAGTTTGCTTGTGTGTCTTGACTATTGTAAATTACAACTTTCTTTCTTTTCTTTTTTTTTCTTTTCCTTTTTTTTTTTAATTTTTTTCTTTTTTGCTATGGCTTATAGTGGCTTGATGTGGAATCTCAGTCCAGAGCAGAGACTGAATCCAGGCTACAGCAGTCACTGTGCCAAGTCCTAACTACTGGACCACCAGGGAACTCCTGCAACTGATTATTGCATGCTGATTTTGAGTTGAATTATTTTAGAGTGTTGACTGTCAATGTTGATTGCATATGAGAACTGTCTGAGTAGATTTTAAAACTACAAAGTGCCAGACTAAGTAATTTAGAATTTCTGAGTGTGGGACACTGGCAATAGTGTGTTTCAAAGTTTACTAGATGATCCCAAAGGGTTGCCAAAGACAAAACACTCACTTTTAGTTAACAGTTTAATACAATTAATGACTTCATACTAGAAATAAAATGAAATATCTCTCAGACAGATCAGAAGATAACAATAACAATAATAATAATAATAAACCCCATTTGGTGACTTTCCAGCACATTTCAGTGTCTTTAGTCCCACATCATTACTATGAGGTAGGCACTGTTATTCTCATTTATCATATGAAAGAACTGAGCGATTGATTACGGATCTGAATTTCTAAACCCCTGCTTTTTCAGTATACTTTACTGCTTCCACAAAGTCATCTATCTGAATCACTGATAGCCTTAATCCCACTAAAAGTGAATATTCTGGGCACTTATATCATTTCACTTCAGACTTTTCTTTGAAGAAAGTGTATTTATTCTCATATTAAAATGTATTACCATTTATCAGAGATAAAAGTTAAATACCATGTGCTCTTCTTTTTCACAGCCACACCTACAGCATATGGAAGTTCCTGGGCTAGGGGTGAAACTGAGACTACAGCTGCAGCCTACACCACAGCCATGAAATGCTGAATCCTTAGCCCAGTGAGTCAGGCCAGTGATTGAACTCACAACCTTGCACAGACAATGTCAGGTCCTTGATCTGCTGAGCCACAACAGGAACTCCGACCACCTGTTTTTATTTTAATAGCATTTTAACTTTCACTAATGAATACTTACTACTGCAGAATCTCATTGAAAGTCAAGAGACTATTTGTCTGAAATTTCACTTTAATTGATTTACCAAAATTGTATTTGAATACCTTAAGTCAAAAAGAAAGTATTTTAATTCTGAATAAAACTGTAAAATTGAATATATAAATTTTAAGACACTATATAGAATAAGGAAAATACATGCTGGTTTTGGAGGGGAGAAAAGATAAATAAAAACAAATGATTAGGTGAGAATGCCATTAAGTTTTCGTGTAGGATAATAGAGCTCTCCGTGAGTGACAATAAACTTTGTTCTAGGTTAAGGTAATCTCCTTAATTTCCTGACTCCGAATAAAATTCAGCCAATACTTAATAGGTACTTATTTTGACCATGGCACAGTGAAGAGATTTTTTTAATGATTTTTTATGTTAAGTATAACTAACGGCAAAGACTTTGATGTTGATGTTTTAACATCAAAGACTGTTGATCTAATATCTATTTGGTAATAAAACATTCTAAGGCTTCACTATCTTATTAAAAGAACAGTGTTGACAATGTCACAAGACTTCTTAGAAGGTATTTTAAGTCCTCTCCTCGGGGCAGCTCATTCATTCATGTATTCTGAGACCTCACTCATTCAAGGTGGATCCATGTATCTGTATAGGAGACATGGAACTTATCTCTCTGAATAATATTGATGGAAACAAAAAAAAGTATGTTTCAGGCTATTTAAAGGATAGAAATGCTTGGCAGAATGGATGGAGGATTCAGGCGTTTATGAACTGCTTTGTTTGACAATGAACCCCTTGGGGTACAAGCAGTAGGGATTTGAAGAATTTTTAGTTATTACAAGAAAGACCTCAAGCAATCTGTTTTTCCTTTTATCCACACAACTGTATATTTGTATAAAACTTTACACAGTTTTCAAAGCAGGAAATCCATTCTCATCATTATCTTTTCTTGGTTCTTTCTAACTTCCTTCTTCCCCTTTCCTACTATAGAGAAGCTTGAGAAAAAGGATATAACGAAGAGAATGATAAACTCCAGGTAAAGGTAAACGGATGGAGCCCTAAGAAGCAAAATCTTCATCCACAAAACATGAGTGAAATTGAGCTATTTTGCAGGGATTTAAATTACTCATGTCCTAAAGAGTTTCGGAGGCAAAGAGAATACTGGCCTCTAAATAAGCAGCTAATTTAAAGAGTATATTCTCTTGTCGAGAGAAACCTAGGAAAAGGGCAAAGAATATATCTATCATTTAAAAAATTTCCTTTGCAATTGGGTCAGTTTGGTCTAATACATAAATCTCTCAATGCAAGGCTAGATCATGATATACTGTGAATTATGAATTGAACCAAACAGACCTGTGGGGCTACCTAGAAACTGTTTAGTGGGGCGAATATGAAGGCCTGAGGCTTACGTTTACTACTCATTACAAAACAAAGATTGGCATTTGTTTGCAATGTTACTCTGGTGAAGTTTTTTTTTTTTCAGATCAACATTTAAAATATGCACATTGACATTTTACTGTATTTGAAATTTTATGAGACCTCTCTTTGGAGAATGCTTTAATGGTTCAAAGCTTGATTATGGCTTGTTTAGGGTCATAAGTAGGATATCATTGCCTGGTTTGGATTTCTCTTGGCTGCTATGATGGCCTGTTACTTCTTTCCTTGTCCTGGATTCACTCTGTCCATGTCATCTTGCACTCTGTCATCAGAATTTTGAAGGACAGATTTAATCACATCACTGTTTTAAGAATATTTATTGTCTCCCCGTGGGCTTACAGGATGAAATCCTAATACCTAGGAAGATAGACAAGGCCTTTCTTCTCACTTTTTTTCATGAAGTCTTCTATTCTCTATGCTCCACACAAACAAGAATCATGGCATTTTGTTCACCATGCTACCCTAGTGACCAACAGAGGTGGCCGAACAGGAAGGAGAGGAGAGGCAGGTAGAGTGGGGAGCGGGGTCCAGGGATGAACTGGTGAGCACATGCCTCTTTCACAGAGGGAGGCGGCACAGGAGCTGCTACTCAGATCCAGTCATTTTTTGCCATGTGGGAATGTGGGCCCAGTGTTGCCAGATCTTTTGATTTCTTTTTTTTCAAGAGAAGCCAGAAATCTGGAATTTTATGAGAAATCTTCCAATTTTTAAATCTTGGCAACTAATTCAAAATATTTTTAAAACACTGTATGGGCCAAAAATAAAATTAAAAAAAAAAAAAAAGTCTTCCAGCTAAGACTGTGACCTCTTTGGTAAGAGCCAGAAAGTGTTTGTTATCTACCTACTCTTGGGCTCCACCCACACTACAGTTTCTGCCATTCCCCAAACATGCCCTGTGCTTCGTACCCCTCTTTAGCATTGATCCAGCTGCCAGGAATGCCCTCTTAAGTCTTCACCTGGAAACTCCTACTCATCCTTCAGGACCCAGCCCAAATGTCACCCTCCCTGGGGAGGTTCACTTTCCCTGAGGAGGTGTAATCAGGCTCCACCCAGACTCTGTCGTAACTTGTACCAGGTACACAGCAAGCTTTAGAGACCAGGAGGGGCTCTCTTAGGAATCTTCTCTGGCACACAGAACAGGGCCTGGCACATAGTAGGCTCTCACTAATGTTTGTTGAATGGATGTGTTCCCATCAGAATGAATATATGTGATTTCCTGAGGAAATAAACACTTTTCATTTCCTCTCCTCTTTGCCATGTTGATTTCAATGTGGTAGGCAAATCCATCTGTGGAGGCTGGTGTCCTTTTTCAGTTCTACACTACGTGCAGACTGTACTCTTTTTGGAGCTCTCCACTGTTACCACACTCACTGGCTTATTAGGGTTAAAGCGTATCTAGGCAGATGGCTATATAACTATTTGTTTGAAATCAGCTAAATTATTCAGACTGGTTTTCAAGAGCTCAAGGTGCAGAAGAGTTGTTCTTCAGTGAACTGGGAGTCAGTTTTATGAGTAACAAACTATTATGTGCTGAGTCAGATAGTTCCAATTAAAAAAATATGCCCACTAATTTTGCAGTTTTGTAGGATTACCTTCTTTGTGAGAATTTCATTTCTTAAAACTGTTTTGAATTCATGTTTGATGTATATTATGAGAATAATGCCAGCTTAAATGATTTCATATGAAAAATGAAAGCCACTCCAATCCATCCTTACCTCTGTTAAAGTAAAACCATAAGGGCTTCTAATTCCTAATTTCCTGTATACACCCCATACTTCCCAACAAACAAGCCCATCCACATAATTTGACCACATCTCCACCCACACAAAAAAGCCCACAGATTCCATACACACGTACGCATATAAACAGAGAAATATACCAAGCAATTTACATATGATCATTCTGTCTACACAGTAATATTCAAAGTAGACTTCTCTCTCTGGAATTTTATGTACTCAAATGTTAATTAAGAAATTGCATTCTCTTGTCTCCATAAATCCATATACTTGCTTATTTTTTTATTTTTCTGAAATTTCTATTTATCCCAGGATTCAGACATAACATGTCTGAAAATGTGAAAGTTTTGAACAAAGGGTAAAATGTTTCCCTAATGTGTTCAACAGAAATTTACTCTTATTCAGTACCTAATTAGTGGAATCAAGTAAGAGCTGAACAAATGTCTCCTTCTTATGACTACTATCTTTCCTACAAAAGTTCAAAGAGCATAGAAAATCAGTTTTTTTAAAAAAGACAAAATCATTTTTTAATAAGACAGTTTAACTCTGACATAATCCAAAGGATGACTAAAATTCATTAAGTAGAAAATTCTAGGAGTTCCCTTGTGGCATAGTGGATTAAGGATCCAGCTTTGTCACCGCTGTGACACAGGTTTGACCCCTGACCCAGGAACTTATGCAGAGCCACAGGCATGGTAAAAGAAAGAAAGAAAGGGAGGGAGGGAGGGAGGAAGGAGGGAGGGAGGAAAGAAAGAGAGAAAGAGAGAGAGAGAAAGAAAAGAAAATACCAAATAGCAAAAATAAGAATAAAGCTTTCAAATGATTTGTTTTCCAAGTCAATAAGATATATCATTTTTGCATGATGATTGACACTAGATTATTACAATATAAAGTTTACTCTACGTGATTATGGAATAGTATTTATTCTTTCCTCTACTATAGTTTCTCCTGAAAGACACCACTCAATTAGGGTCTCAAGAACTCCAGAAAAAGGTCAGGGTAACACACAATGCTATGCTTGGCAGTGAGACCCAACCACAATCCCAAACTCCCTCCTCTGCCCCCTTACACAAAACTCTAGAGGCCAAAAATATGCCAAGTCATCAAAGTGTCACCGATTAACTTAAACGGACTCCACAATAGTAAGAATCCAAATGAACAAGGAACTGGAAACACTAGGCAATAAAGTCAAAGGTCAGAAGTTTGAACTTCAAAGCTGATGGGACCTTGGCCACTGGCTGGCATTAAGCATCAATCACCCTGTCCATTTGTTTATGCTCTGTTATAGTCCCTGTGGATACAAATATGATTAAGACGTAGGCTTTCAGAGCTCAGGGCTCCTAATCTGAAGCCAGGGAGGTCAGGCCCCTTTGTTTGGGTTTAATGGACTCCAGGATCTCCTGAGTTCTATCCCTCCCTAATCTCCAGTTCAGGATGAACCCACTGTCCTAAGTCACTGTGCACCATGCTTCATTGTGGAGGCTTCCTCACCCTTTCGGTCTGTTGCTTCCTGTTCACTCATCATAGAGCATTTTCAGGAATCATTGTGACGGCTAAAACATCACTAATGCCTACAATGTCAAACAGAAAATACAATATTGTACCTGCAAGTCCAGGGTCAGAAGGAAGAAAGACCTAGTGGTGCTAGGATGAAGACAGCTATCAGTGAAAAAGGAAAGTACTTTAACCAGGAATCTTTTGCTCTCATTCAGTGGAGCTTATCCATATTTGCAATTTTCAGAGATTATAGGGAAATGCCAACAATGACGGTAGTCAGAATTTTCAGATGGGAAACTATAGTAGGTCATTTTCAGACTAAACAACCCTGCGTCTTTCTTTTTAAGGAAAATAAAAATCTTCTGATATGATGCAGTGGTAGACATGGCTTATTATTAGGCTGTAAAAATTTAAAACCTTATTAGGGTCCCCAAACCAGGAATATAAAAGTACAGTTTATTTCTTTCTCTCTAAAGACATAGTTATTGGGATCTACAATGAAAAAAAAAGGCTTCTGAAAATCTCAAATGTATCTAAATAAGCAGTTAAGAATACACAATGTGCATATGCCACATCAAAAGAGGTATTGTAATTTAAGGGCTGTAGGGTAAAAATAAAACCCAAATCTGCCACAGTTGCATAGAAATGTGTTTAATCCTCTGTCTGAGTTATTTGGTATGAAACGCTACCCCACCCCAACAAACCTTGACACAAACTTTGGTGGAAAGTTAGCCAGGCCACTGGGTTCCCGCAGGCTCTGTGGTAGGGTTGGCCAGTCTACACCCCTCTCCCAGGGCTATCATGCTTTAAATAAATTCATCTGACTTTAACGGAATGCTATGCAGACAGACAGATTATTTGTTTGCCCTTGCGTTTCCGAAATGGAGATGTTTATGCTCATCTTAATGCCGCAAAAGTCACTTCACTGCAAAGGACACAGTCAGGGAAATCTCATTTGTACCTGGTAAAGAGAGCCCAGTAAACCCCCCTAATAGATTTCCCTTTCCCTGGGCCCACAGCCGTCCTTCAGACCAGTCAGGAACCCTGGGCCCATGAGGCCTCCACATGGTACTTGGAGAAATTAAGGGCGTTGCCTGCAAAATTATATTAGTCATGCTTTGGTGCCAAATGAGTGATTTTTTTAGATCCAAGTGCATATGCATATAATGATCACGATGCTAAGTAAAAATTATTGACATAGCACTAGATCTAAAATTGGTTTTCTCTACACTGTCACGTGTTTATTAAACATCTACTTCATGACAGGCTTTGTATAAACTCAAACAGAAATGTGAAAAGAGCATGCACACAGGGCACTAAATAGTTCATAAAGGCTAGACGGTGAATTTTGCGGAGAGAACAGCAAGAGGAAGGAACTCAGAAGCACTGTAAGAGAATCTCAGTTTATCCCAAAGTCAAGTGGTTAAAACTGAAACCCAGAGAGTAAGGCAACAATCTCAACAGATTTCATTATCCGTGAAGCCTTTTATGTAGGAGCCATGTTGGTGCCCATGTGCCATCTATCAATAAATTCATCCTAGGCATAAAATCCATAAATTTATGGAGAAGGTCGTTTGTCCTGTTGAGTACCAGATGAAAAAAAAGACTTACATTTTGAATTCCTATTGTATAAGATATACATATATTTAAATATTGCCATCCCATTGGGCGTGGTGAGACGTCCACCACATGAAACGCAAGAAGAAACTCTCAAGTGAAGGAAGAAGAGAGTCCTGTATACCCTCTCCCAGCCACTCTGGGACATGCTCTCATTCCATGAAATGGAGCCTAAGTTTTGTCTACAGTGTTTCAGCATTTAAATTGTAATCCCTGTCACTCTAAACTCTTCCATCAGGTACCAAGAGTTGATTTCTAGAAGATGAAAGGTGAATGTGTGAACGTTACTACTTGGCCAAGCGTCACTAAAGGAGTACAGCATGACCAGATTAGTGATTTAGAAAGACGGGTAGTCATTTAGAGGAGGGGTATAAGGAAGACATATAGGAGATAGGTTTGGATACAGTTGCAAAGGCAACATAATAAAGCAGAGGTGAAGGAGCTGAAAAGAAGAGATTTCAGAGAGAAAAGGTAGGTGGTAGAACTGACAGGGGTTAGTGATTACTAAAACTAAAAGGACGACAGTGGGAGTTAAAATAAGGTTTGTTTCTGATGGGGTATGCAAAAATCCAATGTCATTCTTACAAATAACTTATAACTTTGGCTAATAATCCAGAGGCACATATAAAAACCTGACTCCTATGGTATGGATTATATGATAATATTTTCCCCGATATTTCTGCTGTGAAGTACATATATTTTTAAGATTTTATGATTTATGTGAGAAATGTTTCATGTTGCTATCACTTGAACTATGAAACGATTTTTTTTTTTTTGTCTTTTTGCCTTTTATCTAGAACCGCACTGCGGCATATGGAGGTTCCCAGGCTAGGGGTCTAACAGGAGCTGTAGCCGCCGGCCTTTGCCACAGCCACAGCAACGTGGGACCCGAGCCGCGTCTGCAACCTACACCACAGCTCACGGCAACGCCGGATCCTTAACCCACTGAGCAAGGCCAGGGATCGAACCCGCAACCTCACGGTTCTTAGTCGGATTCGTTAACCACTGAGCCACGAAGGGAACTCCCTGAAATGATTTTTTAAAAAGTTAGATTATTTTTTTTTCTTTTTATGGCTGCACCTGCCGCCTATGGAAGTTCCCTGGCCAGGGATTGAATCTGAGCTGCAGCTGTGACCTATGCCACAGCTGTGGCAACACTGGATCCTTTAACCCACTATGCTGGCCAGGGATTGAACCCATGCTTCCGAAGCAACCTGAGCCACTGAGCTGGATTCTTAATTCACTGTGCACAGCAAGAACTCCTAGACTAATTTTGATAACAAGAGTATTAAACTGGTAATGGAGGTACACTGCTGGTGACTAAAACTGTCCTTTTGACTTAACATTGTTTCTCATAAAAACCTACCACTGACAAATCAGGGCAGTGTGGGTTCCACCAAGTACAAAAGAATACTGTTATTAGTAAGAAGTAATTAGGGTCAAAGGTCTTAGATGATCATTATGTATAATATAGCACTTTTCATAAAAACAAGAATGTCAGCCTTGACTTAGATTTAAGAAGACATGCCGTTATGGGGTTTTCTTTTACTGTGGTTTATTTTTAGTTTGATATTGAATCCTTTCAGATTAGGATCTGATATTTGTACTTGTGGCTGCAGCATGCAGAGAATTAAAAAAAAAATTCAGTAAAATTCCATCTCAGCATTCTGACTAGTCAAACTTAATATTATCTGTATTATACCTGTTAAGAACTATGTACTCATTCCGCCTATATTTGAGCCCACCTAGGGGAGAGAGTGTGTGTTTGTGTCATTGGCCATTATAGTCAAAGGGAAATTAATTTTGTTGGTTTCATTTATTTCTAGCTCTTCAGTGATTTTAGCTAAAGAGATATGAATGACTACATCTTACATTAAGTAATAATGTACCTAACTGCTGAAATATTCAGGTTCTCGTCAGATTTTCTTTCACAAAATTTTTCTGAGATATTATATAACTTCCCTAAGGTAAAACTTGCATGTATTTACTCTTCTATTAAAATACTGAATACTGCCTTATCTTAAATTCCAAGACATACATCTTTTCAGACTTGAGTAACATTTACTATCAGATCATGTTATAAAGACTTTTCTTAAAAATAGACATGTCATCTACAAAATGGTCATAATAATAGATAACATTATTCCTTAAATTAATTAAAGATGGCTGAAATTTAGAAATGACAGCAACAAAAAACACTTAACGATGAAAGAATATTAAAAACTGAAATAAAGTGCATCTATTATACTAACAATGTACCAAATTGTTTTCTCTTCAATAAGGCCTGATTATATTGAAATTTATTTAACACAATGGGGAAAAAAATCCCAGTTTGACTATAGTAAAAACACTGCATTCAAATAAACACTCTCTTTTAATGATTGAAGATGACATTGTCTTAACTCCATGATGGATACCAAATTAAAATATTTATATACTATACATGCAATCATTCTCAGGTTTAGCCAATTTTGATTTATACTTTTTAGAAAGGATATATCCCATATCTGAAGTAAAGCTGTCTTCAGGGAAAAGTGCATTTCTGGAATATTTAAGTTTAGAGAGAGAGCTGGAGAAATGTCTAGTATCTCACTCAATGACTGCACATCCAAAAAGAGGAATCCTAATCTTGACCAAGCCCTTGTTATGAAAAAAACACCCTTTACCTATGTAAGGAAAGAAATAAGCTTAGAAACACATGAACACAACTGAAAAGTTTTCCCCGTGCATCTGGCGCCTGGCACTGTGACCACTGAGGTGACTTTGGAGGGCACAGGGAGGCCTCCCAAGGACAGGGCACAAGGCCCCATTTCTCCTAAAATCGGGCAACTTGTGTGTTTTCCCTAAAAATCTGGGCCCAACTCTCAGTTTGCTCCTCTGAGGATTCCATGCCCTAAGTTTTTTCTGTAATGCTAGAAGTTGGCCTGAATTTCCAACATTTCAACATTCCTAATTAAAGGAGGATTGTCTTTATCGGGCTGGCAGATGGTGCTCAGCAGTCTGCTCAAACAGAAATGTGTTTGTGAGGCCTTCTTTGCCGAGATTCATCAGGAGGAGCAAATGCACTAGGCACACTTTCCATGCAAGAAACCAGTAAGTAGATAGGTCCTGAAAGAGGGAGAGAGAGAGACACATACACACAGAGACAGACACACAGAGAGAGAGAGAGACAGAGACAGAGAGATGGGGTACAGACAGGGAGAGAGACAGAGATGGGGTACAGACAGGGAGAGAGACAGAGAGATGGGGTACAGACAGAGAGAGAGAAATAGGGATAAACATAGGATGGATATTACAACTTCGAGGTCTTTCCAACTTGAAGTGCTGCTCTGGTTTATTGCAGGATCCAGTCAAGGGTAGTGGTTAATATCAGTTCAACAGATTTTTTTCTTGAATCCCTGTTCTGCAACTTATAGAAGGACAAGGTCTTTAACTTCTCTACACTTCCATTTTCTGATACATAAAATGGGGACAATGCAACTCTCCCAGGGGATATCGTCGAGACCATATGAGGTAATGTATACAAGGAGATCATTTACAACTGATGTTGACACGGTTTAAGGTCCCAATGAATTAATTCTAAAATGTTAAGTAAAAGTTAATTGAGTTTATATCTATTTCAAAGAGTGGAGACATACATTAAATTATTTTTATAAAGTGTTGGCCCCAATATTACTGATTTTGGTAGGATCAGAGATGTAGCTCACCAGATTGTGCTGTTAATGTAGCATAAAAACATTGGTTTCTATCTGGGGTATAACCTTAATTTTTTTCTACCAGTTTTGTTGAGATATAAATGACGTACAGCTCAGTGTAAGGTAAGGTATACAGGATAATGATTTGATTTACACACTTACGACAATTATCACAGTAAGTTTAGTGAACATCTACTATCTCATACAGATACAAAATTAAACAAATAGAAAAAAATGTTCTTGTGATGAGAACTCTCGGAATTTACTCTGAACAGCTTTCACATATAACATACAGCAGTGTTAATTATATTTACCATGTTGTAAATTGCATCCCTGGTATTTATTTATCTTATAACTAGAAGTCTGTACCTCTTGGCTGCCTTTATCCAGTTCCCACTTCCCCCACTCTTTGCCTGTGGTAACCACAAATATAATCTATTTTTCTACGAGTCTGTTTATTTGTTTTTGAAGTATAATTGAACTACACTACTGTGAGCATTCCTGATATACAACATAGTGATTTGATATTTCTATATACTTCAAACCGATCTCCATAAGTCTAGTTTTAATATTCCACCATACAAAGATATTACAGAATTTTGACTATATTTTCCACACTCACGTTTCACATCAGTGATTCATTTATTTTGCAATTCTAAGTTTGTATCTCTTAACCTTCCTCACCTATTTGTTTTCTCCCCTCACTTCCTTCCCCTCTGGAAACCACTTGTTTGTTCTCTGTATCTACAACTCCATTTCTGTCTTGGGTATAACTTTAATTTTGGATCTAGCAGTTAGAGGCTTTGATTTCAAGAAAATCCACTCCATTTTTAAAATATCAATTTCAAGGTTAAGTTCTCTAACAGTTTACCTTCTTTCTGATTTACCATACCGTGATAGGCCAAGTAAATGTTCTAGGAAAAAATAAGGTACAAAATATTGAGGCCATAGATTAGCAGTTGGCCCAAAGGTGCGATGACGGTATTCTTTATCCGTATTTCTGACATCCTTTCAAGTTCTCAACCATCAAGTCATCCTAGAACTTCCAACTATGGTGTGAGCTGACAATAACTCTTTGCTTCTCATAGAACCCTCCTGAGGAGCCAAAGACTTCAGCAGGACGTGGAAGTTATCTCCAACCACAACATTTTAGTTAAGTGTGTGGCCAGGGAACCATCTAGTAACTGTTTTCTTAGGACCCTAAATTATGCTACTAGAGTCATCTACCTAGAGCTGGCAATACTGAGGCAAACGGAAAATCTGTAGGAGGTGGGGCCTAAGAAGTCTCAGGAGTAATTAAAGATATAAAAGAAATAGGGGACAATCCCTTCTTCTTCGCTCTCCCTCTGTCTTTTCTACAAATGGAAGAAAAGTAACTAAATTCATTCTTTTCTCCCTCTCTCTCTCCCTCTCTCTCTCTCTCTTTCTTTTTCGGGCTTAACCTGCAGTATATGGAAGTTCCCAGGCTAGGGGTTGAATCTGAGCTACAGCTGCCAGCCTACGCCACAGCCACAACAACGCCAGATCCAAGCTGCATCTGCAACCTGCACCAAAGCTTACGGCAGCACCAGATCCTTAACCCACTGAGCAAGGCCAGGGATCAAACCCACAACCTCATGGATCCTAGTCGGGTTCCTTAACTGCCGAGCCACAAAGGGAACTCACTAAATTCATTTAAGAAAGGCATTATTAGTGCCGAGCATTGACAAGGATATAGAGCAACTGGAACTCTCATTTACTGGTGGTAGAGGTACAATCACTTTGGAAAATCATTGAGCAGTTTCTGCTAAAGCTAGACTACACATACCCTATGACTCAGCAATTCTACTCCAACAGTAAGGTACACATATGCTCACCAAAAACATGTACAAAAATGTTTCCTTTATTCATAACAGATAAAAATGGAAAGTTAACTCAGATGTCTATCAACAGTAGAATGAATAAATTGTGGTTTTCATACAACAAACTACTACATGCCAAAAAAAGAACTTATTGCTACACACCACACAACAGATGAATTTCATGAACGTAACACTGAGTGAAAGTCAGACACCAAAGAACACAACCCTGTGTGATCCATCTTACCTAAAGTTCAAAACCAGGCAAAACTAATTTATGGCGTCAGAAGCCAGAAGAGTGGCCTCTCTTGGTGTAATAATGACTGGAAAGCGACACAAGGTAGAAGAGGGCTTGGTAACATTTGGTTTCTTGACCTGGATATTTGGTTATACAGGTTGTGTGAGGTCACCCTTTGTGAAAAGGCATCAAGTGAACACTTAGGATCTGTGCACTTTTGTGTACCTCTATGTTATATTTCAATAAAATTTATATAACAAAACAGAACAGCCTCTCATACAAAGACTAAAAAAGTAGACTATGGTTTGGAGAGGTGCTTTGCTAATTCTGCCAGTTTTCTGAGTAAGAACGTTAGAAGCAAGGTCAGCAGATCTGTGTTCCATCAAAGCATTTGAACAAATCACTGTTCCTCTCCTGGCTTCATTTTCTTCTTTTGAAGGAGAGAGGCTGTCACTAAGGGAGCCCCTAAGATTTCTCTTGGCCCTAACAAACACAGAGTGACCTTAGAACCGGCACACTTTACCACCAATCTTGTTGCCCGCATAGACTGGATAACGGGAGATCCCGATTTCTAAAGTTTCCCCAAAGATGAAGCCTGCTTCTTCCTCAAATAGCTTCTTGGGCAGTCTGATGGAAAACTACATTAGAACAGATCTGGAGAAAAGATTTTTTTCTCTGATAGCCTGTATCCTGTCAATGTTGGGTTTCATTAAGCAATAATCCTCTATAGAGAATTTATCCTAAATCCTAAAAGAAGTGAGAAGGGTTAAAGCAAGAATTAGAGTTGAAGCCCTCAACCTAGAGACCTTAGTAGGCTGTCCTGAGGGGGTTCATGTTCTTGAAGCTGCCAAAGGCAGCATTTGGAGTTTTGATTGCCTGCTGCATCTGACCTCCCAATAAACTGGGGTTATCAACCTCCCCTTGCCAACTAAAATCTAACGAGAAGGTCTGAATCGAAATTAAATGCAGATAGTTTATTTTTTGTTTTGTTTTGTTTTATTTTTTCTAAATGCAGTAGTTGAAATAATGTTTTATTTATTATGCCAACCATATCCCTCACTGGGCCAAAAGCTTCCCTAAACTGGGAGCCTTGCTTGGGAACTGCATGTCCCCCAGGCCCTGTGTCAGGAGAGGAAAGAGGCCTGGTTCATCAGATTTCTTACCCAGCCCTTCTTCTCTTACCTTGAGACAACCTAGAAAAGTTATTAGGATGGAAAATGTTTTGCTGAGATTTTTTTGCGTATCATTTCCGAGAATTTTCCAAAATAGCAAAGGGATGCTGACTTCCCACTAGGACTCACCAGAGTGTAGCAAATCAAACAATTTTCCAAAAGGCATTTTCCTACCACTCATCCGACCACATTTCCCACCCCACAGAGAAGCACTGTGGCTGCAAGCGGAATTAGAGCTGAGATTCTAGATCGAAATAGGTATATTTTCACATCTGGGAGGGAAAAAGGAGCGAAGCAAAATCTCAGTCCTGTAGATTTTTGAGTGGGGCAGGGGTAGACGACAAAGAAGGACAGAAGTGTAATCAGGAAAGAAACAAATCCACTTACTTTCTGTCACTGAGCAGAGGTGGAGTGGAGACGTCAGCGCCCTGAAGAGCGCGGGGAGCCACTTCTTGGGCAACCCGGAGAAGAGTTTCGGATTCTACTCCCAGTGACCCGCGGGTCTCATCTAATCAGGGAGACTTTATTTTTCATCATTCCTTGCTGAGCTGTGACACATGAAAATAATTACTGAGGTTAGGGATGGAAAATATTTATTAGGTCAGCTCGACCATCCTTTCCACTATGTAGGCCGGCTCCCCGCTGGGCCTGGAAGACAGAGCTATGACAACAACCTGGCTTGTCCCTGTCTCCTAGCACCTGAAAAGCAGGTTACTAGTCCCTTCTTGATCTTTACTGGGACCATGACTGCCAAGGAGGAGAAAAAAGAAGGCAGCAAGATGTACAACAGCAACAGAAAGCCTTGTGTCCCAGCCACTGACCATCTATTAACATGGGAAGCCGACGGGTTTTCTTCAAAAGGTGGAGATCCAACCCCTCCTTGAAGACTCCACAGCTGTTTTATTCATGACAGATGCGCGAGGCCACATTTAAGGTTGGGAACTTTCCTTCTTGTGGATTGCATCCTGTGCTCAACGCTTTTCTTGGGTAAGGCCTGGCTCCTCAGAGCTGAAGCTCAGCAGATCCTGGCGAGGGGCCTGCATGCCCCACTGGTTGTTACTGAGCCAAGGAGGAGAGGCCGGTCCCCTCTCGCCCTGCCCAGGCATGGCGCTCCCCCTGAGCCTTCTTATTCTCTGCCGTTTTTCCTCTGCATGACTTCCAGCTCACTAACATTGCCCCTGGCCTAAAGAGACCTGGGTAGCACTCGGCAGCCTCAAGGTGGTCTTCTCAGAGCCATAGAGACAGGGCTACCCCCGGTGCTAGGCCCCCCAAATAAACGGCCCTCCTCAACCCCCTACCAGCTGCAGTCTATGCGCCCTTGTTTCATGCGGAAGTCGAGGGCTGGTTCTCTACAGGACTCAGCACACAGAGGCACTTAATATATGTAAAACAGTGCTTTCTGCCGCAACCACCTCCCTCTATGCAACTCCGGAGTGTGAGGGCCAAGAGGGCTTCCATCCCCTCAGAATCACCTCCCACTCCGACCACAGCTCAAAGGCCCCACACAGAATAGGTCTCAGAAAATAGCCCAGAAGAATTGATTCAAATTCCTATCCACCCTCCACCCCAGAAGATCTAAAGGGGAAAAATGGAGCAAAACTTGCTATAAAACCAAGGAAGTGACTGAGGAAAAGGTTATAATGATTGAAGATATTCACATTGAGGCTAGGGTTGCTTGTACAGGTGGTGTAGGGTGGGAATAAGCATACACGGAAAGACAAATGATCCATACAGTCTGCTTGTCCGCGTACAAGAAGGGCCTATACGGGATGTTTTTAAGGTAACTGAAAACCGTCCACAATTCTCCCGGGCAATTTCCTAGGTCTGCGGAGAGGGAGATCTTTTACTAGCACTAGATAGGGCCCTAATATTACCACAAGCTGTTTACATCCTTCACGTCTGCCAGGCAGAAGCAGTGATAATTGAGCGCTCGGCTCTGCACTGAGACGCTGTGTTTAGTGGTGAGTGGGGTTTTACAACAGATTTTCTCACAGATCTTTGAATATGCTGAATTTTAATTAAGTCTCAGTCATGTCACTGGTCGCCTCACTCTGTCCACATCCGCTGCTGCAACACTGTTCACCCCAAAGCCTTAAAGTCCTGCCCATGCTTCAGCCAGCAACAGAGAATCCTGAGAGGAAATGTCCTCCCAACGGGGAACTGAGGCCCCGGTGTTTAAGGCTGTGTCAACCTTTACTAAAATGGCTCATCAATTTAGTTTTAAAAAGTGAGGGGGAGGTCTTCTCAGTTATTTTTTAAAAATCCAACTTGTTACTTTAACCAGTTAACTGGATGTTGTGGAGACATCTCTCCTAAATGATTATTAGAGGGTATTATGATTGCCTAGGAACCTGGGAAAAACGTAAATATGGATAAGATGTCATTAATGATTGGAGACACAAAATTAAAGGTAAAAATTTTAAAGAAAGAGTTTCTCTTCAAAGACTTAAAAAGTAAAGTGGGAGTTCCCCGTCGTGGCGCAGTAGAACCAATCCAACTAAGAACCGTGAGGTTGCGGGTTCAATCCCAGCCTCGCTCAGTGGGTTAAGGACCCAGCATTGCCGTAAGCTGCTGTGTAGGTCGCAGACAGGGCTCTGGTCTGGCGTTGCTGTGGCAACTGCAGCTCCCATTTGACCCCTAGCCTGAGAATCTCCGTATGATACCCCTGCGGCCCTAAAAAGCAGAAAAAAAAAAAAAGGTTAAAGTGTAATGGTATTTCAAAGCTTCTTCTGCTTTATGTCAAAGCTGAATATATTTCTTTTGGTTTTAACCTTTCTTATATCCCCTTTCTTTTTTTCCATTGCTCCATATAAGAGACTGTGGAAGGGGACTTGCTGGCCTCATTTAAATATATTGTTCTTATTCATTTTAATATCTATAAACACTTCAATTTTCTTCCCTATTCTACTGGAAAAAAATCAGGCTTTTTAGTTTTTCTTTTTGGAAAATAAATTAACCAAAATGTAATATGATATTTAAGTGAAGAGTGCCACTGACATTAAATGGTCCACATGGCATGACATTATGTTTTCGGTTTTATTCTATGCATCTTTCTAATACAGGCTAACGCTGGTGTTCATGTAAATTGCTCTGGTTTTATAGAAGAAGATGCTGCATTCTTTTTGAAACCCAGAGCTTTGGTGCAGTAATAGAAAAAAAAGGCAGCAACAAAATAATGGGCACTGGCAATCAAACTATCATTATAGGTACATTATGTGTGGGGTGCTAAATTGGTAGAAGGCCTTTATTTTTAATTTCTGCTCATCTGTTCACCATTATTAAGCGAGCTGAGACACCAGAGGAGATTTAAGAGTGACAGAGGGTAATTATACACTTTAGGAAAAGATATTTTTCATCATAGGGTTAGAACTGCACCAAGAGAAAAGCCCCTTCACAATTTCATACAGAGCCCCAATGTAAATTTTTGTTTGGACAGGTACCTAATTTTCACTTTATATTCTAGTTGGAGTTCCACATAGTGCTATTCCTATTAGGTTTTTATAGTAGGGCTGTATATTTTTATAGTTGTTTTAAAGGGATTTTTTCTTTTTTTTTGCCTTTTAGGGCGGAACCCTCGGCATATGGAGGTTCCCAGGCTAGGGGTCTAATCTGAGCTACAACACTGGCCTATGCCACAGCCACAGCAATGCCAGATCCAAGTAGCATCTGCAACCTACACCACAGCTCGCAGCAATGCCAGATCCTTAACCCTCTGAGCGAGGCCAGGGATGGAACACACAACCTCATCATTCCTAGTCGGATTCATTTCTGCTGTGCCACGATGGGAACTCCCCCTAAAAGGGATTTTTTATAAATAATTGTTCAGTTTTCATTCTGTACTTAAAAATACTTCACGATACAGTTAATGAATTTTCAGTTTTCCAATTATGGTTAGTGTCATTGGGATGAGAATGTGAGCATTTTAAACATAACTGGAGACTGGTTAACTGGAATGATTAAGGGCACAAAGTCATGGGAACTATAAAATTTTTTAGTGGTTTTACTGATGTATAATTGACATACAGTAAGCTGCATATATTTACATTGCATATGCAAATAACTTTTGGTATACATATTTGATAAATATACGATATATACATAAACACTGTAGTGAAACCGTTACCACAATCACAATCAAAATAGCAAACATAATTCGAATCTGAAACTTTTCTTGTGCCCTTTCCTTTGAATCCCTCCTTTGTACTTCTCCCTACATTCTGCTCCAGGTAACAACTTATTGGCTGTCAGTATAGATTAGCTTACATTTTCCACAGTTTTACTTAAACTGAATCATATAGTATATACTCTTTTTTGGCTTCATACATTCAGCATAGTTATTCTGAGACACATCCTGCTGTTTCATGTATCAGTAGCTCATCCCTTTTTATTGCTATTCCATTGTATGGCTATATCACAATTTGTATATCCATTCACCTCTTGATAGGCATTTGGGTTACTTCCAGTCTTTGGCTATCACAAATAAAGATGCTACAGACATTCATGTACAAGTCACTACATAGACATAAGCTTTATTTTCCTTAGGGTAAATAGTTAGGAATGTCATAGCTGATTCACATAGTAAACGGGTGTTTTAATTTTTAAGAAATTGGCGAACTGTTTTCCAGAGTGGTTGTACCATATTATGCTCCCACTATGGTCTGTGAGAATTCAAATTGCTCCTCGTCCTCACCAATACTTGGTATGGTCCGTGTTTTAAATTTTAGACATTTTATAGGTGTACAGAGATATCTCATTCTGGTTTTAATTCTCATGTCCTTAGTGGCTGATGATGCTGAGCATCTTCTCACATGATTATTTGCCATCCATATATTTTCTCGGTTAAAGTGGCTGTTTGGTACTTTTGACCATCTTAAAAAAAAAGGTTGTTTGTTTTCTTACTATTGAGCTTTGAGAGAGTTCTTCATTAAATATTCTGGATAATAAGCCCTTTTTCAGATGTATAATTTGTGAATGTTTTCTCCTAATTTGAGATTTGTCTTTTCATTCATAGTGTCATTCAAAAAGTTCGTAATTTGGATGAAGTACTCTTTGTTTTTTATTTATTTTATGGGTCATACCTAAGAAGTCTTTGACTAATTCAGGCAAAAAGATTTTCTCTTATATTTTTCTAGAAGTTTTTATAATTTTATGTTTTACATTTAGCGGTCTGAGGTTCATTTTTAGTTAATTTTTGTAGATAGTGTGAGTATGGAAGGAAATTCATTTTACCTAGGGATTTTCAATTGATTCAGCATGATTTGTTGAAAAAAATGTATTTTCTCTGGTGAATTGCCTTTGCACTATGGTGAAAAAAAAACAATTGCTTATGTATGTGTACATCTATTTTTGGACCCTTTATCCTGTCTTACTCATCTATTTATCGTAATGTCAACATTGAGTCTTTGAACCATAAACAAAGTTTATCTCTTCATTTACTTAGATCTTCTTTAATTTCTCTCAACAATGTTGTATAGTTTCAGTATGCAGGTCTTTCAAATCTGTTGTCAAATTTATTTCTAAGTATTTCATATTTTTGATGTCATTGTAAATAGTACTGGTTTTTAGTTTCAAGTTCTTATTTTCTTATTGCTAACATATAGAAACACAATTGATTTTAACCAACCACTTTGCTGAATTCACTTATCTTAGCTCTTTGTAGATTTCTGTTATATTTTCTACATAGAGATCATGTCTGTGAATAAAGACAGTTTTATTTATTCCTTTCCAACATGTGTATCTGTTATTTCTTTTTCTTGTCTAATTGCACTGACTGGAATATTCAGTACAATGCTGAACAGAAGGGGTGAAATGAATATCCTTGGCTTGTTTCGGATCTTAAGAAGAAGACTTTCAGTCTTTCACCATTAAATTTGATGTTAGCTATTGGTTTTATCAAGATGTCCTTTATCAGGTTGAGAAAGTTATCTTCTATTCCTAGTTTTCTGAGAGTTTTTGGATCGGTAAGAGATATGGAATTTTGTTTAATCTCTTTCTGTATTTATTGAGATGATCATATGGTTATTCTTTTTCAGTTTGATTTTCAAATGTGAAAAGAGCCTTGAATTTCTGGGATAAATCTCACATGGCCATGACACATTATCCATTTTATACATTCTTGGATTTGTTTTGATAAAATTGTATTTAAAATATAGTGTTACACAATATACTAAGTGACGTAAGTCAGACAAAGACAAATATCATATGACATCACTTATATGTGGAATCTAACAAAATGACACAAATGAACCTATTTACAAAATAGAAAGAGATTCATAGACTTAGAAAACAAACTTATGGTTACCCAAGGGGAAAGATGGAGGGAGGCGGATAAGTTATGAATTTTAGATTAACATATACATACTACTATTTATAAAATAATCAACAAGGACCTATGTATAGCACAGGGAGCTCTACTTAATATTCTGTAATAACCTACATAGGAAAATTTTTGAAAAAGAATGGATGTATGTATAACTGAATAACTGCTGTACACCTGAAATTAATACAATATTGTAAATCAAGTATACCCCAACATAAAATAAGAATTAAATTAAAAAATTATACGAACAACTCTCCATTAAACAGGGGTCAATGAATGAAAGCTGTCCAGGAGTTCCTGTTATGGCTCAGTGACAATGAGCTCAACTAGTATCCACGAGGATGCGGGTTTGATTCCTGGCCTCACTCAGTGGGTTAAGGATCTGGCGTTGTTGTGAGCTGTGGTGTAGGTTACAGACACAGTTTGGATCTGGCATTGCTGTGGCTGTGGTATAGGCCATCAGCTGCAGCTCCCACTCGACCCCTAGCCTGGGAACTTCCATATGCCACAAGTACAGCCCTAAAAACCAAAAAGAAAAAAAAACCCAAAGCTGCCTAACTGTCTTGGTAAATAAAGCTTTACTGGAACTTATTCATTTATTCATTGTCTATGGCTGTTTTATGGTACAATAGCAGACTTAATTTTTTTCAACAGAAATGACGTGGCACATAAAAGCTGAAATATCACTACCTGTTCCTTTACAAAAAAGTCTGCCAAGCCCTAGTCTAAAAGTATCTATGTACTATATGAAAAAGGACTAAAGAACATGGCAAAATAAAGTTGATTTATTATGTTAATAAAATAAAATACATTGTTACAGCACAGAGGATTTTTAGAGCAATGACACAGCTCTGTAAAATACTCTAATGTTGCACACATGTCATTATACATTTGTCCAAACTCCCAAGATATACAAAACCAAGAGTCAACCTTAATATAAACTAAGGACTTTGGGTAATAATATTGTGTCAATGTAGATTCTTCAACAGCAAATACACCTCTCTGGTGGGGGATGCTGACAATGGGGGAAGCTATGTATGCGTAGGAGCAGGGAGTATAGGATTATCTCTGTATCTTCCACTCAATTTTACTGTGAACCTAAAACTGCCCTAAAAAATAAACTCTATTTAAGAAAAAAATTCTGGAGATGACTAGTGATAGATAGTTGTGCAACAGTGTGAATTTACTTAATACCATTGAATTGTATATGTACTTAAAAGTGATTAAAACGTTAATTTTTTTTGGCCATGCCTGAGGCATGCGGAAGTTCCCAGGCCAGGGATTAACCCTACACCACAGCAGTGACAATGCTGGATCCTTAACCACTAGGCCACCCGGGAATTCGAAAATGCAAAATTTTATATTATATATTTTTTACCACAATAATAATTATTACAAAGTGTTTCATGTATACAAAAAATATACCATATATTAGGTAAAGATATAAATGAATATCCCATGTACCCACCATCAGATTAGGAAAGCAATCATTACACATAAATCTTGGGCACTCCTCTAAATGATAGCCTCTTTTTCCCAAGGATAATCATTCTTCTGATTTTGTGTTTATCATTTTTATGCTTTTCAAACTTGATATTCCTAAATAATGTATTGACTATTGTATGTTTCTAAACTTTATATAAATGATATTTGGTATGTATTCCGCAAGGGCTTCTTCTTACTCAAAACTATGATTTTTAGATTTATCTACATCAACCCATGTAGCTGTAGTTCATTCACTTTCATTATCTTTGGAATATATTAAGCAAACAGACAACATTTTACTTATCAAAAAATAAGCATCATTTTAAATAATGTGAGGTTATTTTGCTAAAATACAGTATCTAAAACAAAATCCGTACCCTGTTTAACTGTTGCATGGTTTGGAACACAAAAATCTAGAGGATCCATAGAATTTTTCAAAAGAAAAATGTCTTTTAAAATAAAGGTTAATGTTGAACTCCAAAAACATTTATTATTCATACTATGTGCTTTAAGAAATTATAATCGTGTAGGTATTCTTTTTCTTTTTTACTTTTTGGGGATAACTATTTTATTTTAAAAGGATTATCTCTATTTTATTCTAAAAGGATTATAAACTTTTTCTATAAAAAAGTTTATATTTTTCTAATGTAAACCTATAGAAAGGTAGCAGAATAGTACAAGAAATTCCTATATGCTCTTTATCCAGATTTGCCAAATGTATGCTCCATTTATATTATCATTTCCTCTTTTCCCCTCCACCTCCCCAGAAAGGTATGTACATGCATGTCACGTTTGTATTCTTTTTTGATTACAGAATTTATTTAGTATTGCCTATAATGCCAATTAAACGATACATCTTTCAGAAGAAGTTGCATTTAACCTCGCTTTTGTGTTTCTCTCAGCACCTAGCACAGAGCGTGGCTATCAGGACCCAGAATTTCACCAGCTGGTGCTCAATAAAGACACTCACTGACTGAGATGAAATGCTTAAATAAGTTAATTCCTGCTTTTCAGTGGCCCTCTACATCGATGATTTCAAGATTGGACTTTTGAGAGTAATGAGAAGAGAATAAAAAATTGCACTTTTCTATCTTTTCCACCTCCATGTCTTTTGCCTCCATGCATGAAATTAGCCGGGGGAGAAAGAATGGAGGGGCTGAAATCAGAGAAGGGGGGGCAGGTGAAGTGGGTTCTAGGAAGTGCTGCCACTGAGTGCGCTCATATCTTGAGACTGAGGTCACGTGTAGAGAACCCAGGTCTCACTGGCATTTGCAACGTTAGATCACTGCTGTTGGTCTAAGTCTAGTGAATTCACACTCATGCTTAAGACGTAACAATCAAGAATTGATGACATCTAAAAATCATTCCTTTCTTCAGTACAAAATAAGAGTCTAGATGTCTGGAAGAGGTAGGACATCTTATGTACCGTGCGATCATACTTTTATAAGATTATACTACTTCTTCTGTTCTTTTGTTCCTACTCATAGGTGTATATAATTTTATTTATTTTTTAAATGCTTTTTATTTTTTCCATCATAGCTGGTTTACAGTGTTCTGTCAATTTTCTACTTGGATATAATTTTTATATTCACCTACTAATAAAAATGGAAGAAGAGAAAAAGACTGGAAGTATATAATACAAATTACGAATACAACTGACAGAATTAAGAATGAGTAATTTGGTCTTTTTGCCTGTGATCTTAATTTTCTATAATAAACACCCGTTGCTTTAGTTAAAGTTTTTTTTAATTTAAAAATCCACTTATATGCTACTAATTAATGGTCATAGTGATAGCCACATCAACTAGTTAGGTCCTTGGCTAGCTTACCTGCTAGAGTCCATCAGTTTCCATCTTACATTGTTAAGTTTGCTTCCCAGAAGTCCCTACTGAATGACCAAGTTTTGCCACATCTGTAGATAAAGTAAAATTATAGTTTGGAGTATGGTATTAGCTGTGGTGTGGGTCAGATCTGGCATTGCTGTGGCTGTGGTGTATACCAGAAGGTACAGCTCTGATTTGACGCCTAGCCTGGGAACTTCCATATGCGGCAGGTTCGGTCCTAAAAAGCAAAAAAAAAAAAGAAAAAGAAAAGAAAAGAAAAAGAAATTACCAAATTCCCTTTACAGAACAAAGTAAAAGTCCACGGAAAAAAAGTAAACCAACCTGAGTTTATTGCCTAGAATATAAAACCTCTAAAGCAAAAAAGGAAAATAGTCAGCCAAGATGATGAGACCTATCTGGAAAAGCAGTGAGGCAGAGCTGCTACCTTCGGTCAGAGTTACCTCAGCCAAAACCAGAAGGGACAGCATGACTGACTGGGGTTGCTGTGATCACCAATCTGTCAGTTAAAAAGTTAACTCTGCCCTGATTCTGAATAAATTTTCCCCAGAGTAAGACAATATTGCCTACCTTTCCTAAGGATGGTAGAAATTCTGGCATTACCCAGAAATGCTGGTATCCAATGGCACTGAGGAAAAATGGTGATGACTCATGGAGGTTTGTTAATAGTCACCATATTTTTCTTATACTTACAAATAATTTTTAAAAGTGTAAATACCAGAAAGTGTGACCTCAATTCTAATAAGCATCAATTATTCTTTTACAATTCAAAAGGTTTTTAAGATCTTAACAGTGACTAAAAGTCATTACAGTGTGTAGAAAATCTTAGAAAATTAATTATAGGATGCCAGATTGAAATCTAGCTGCAATCCGGTTAGCATTAAAATACTTCCTTGATTTGTACGATACTGTTTCCTTAAAATGTTTGATTATGAAGCATAATAAATATAAAATATACAACATATACGGATGGCTAAAATAATAATAAACACCCATTATCAATATTTTAAAATCCTGTGTAGATTTACCAAATTGCATTCCCCTCTCTCTCTTCTGAATTGTGTGTGTAGGATTCCCTCAAGTCTTATCACATAGGTGTGTACCAACTATTATATTGTTTGGTTGCATGGTTTCGAACTTTATGTAAATTGAATCATGATGTATTTTTTTTAAGATTTACATTAAATTTGTGATGTTCAGCTATGCTGATAAGCAGTAATTCCCCCTCATCCACAGGGATACTCCCAAGATCCCCAGCGAATGCCTGGAAACCTCAGATAGTACTGCCCCTGCTCTTTGCTACGTTCTGTCCTAATGCACACGCCCATAAATTAGGCACAGCAAGATATTAACAACAATAACTAGCAATAAAATAGAACAATTATAACAATATACTATACTAAAAGTTATGTAAATGTGGTCCCTCTCAGAATACCTTATCTTACAAATTTAATGCCCTTTCCACCTTAACTAAGTACTTACCAAGCACTGTGGCTGTAACCTCTGCTGTTTAAACTGTGACAGCAAAACTAGCACTAACTCCTTTTTCTTTCCTCACAATTTCATGGATAAAAGATTTGTTCTTACCGTAGGTCTTGGCAACCTCAGCATACAATTTTTTTTTCCTATTAAGTTGAGCGCTTTCACCTCTTCACCTCAAGGAAGCACTTTGTGGCTGGCTTCTCTTTGGCTAGTCGAATTGCTAGCGTCACTACTCTTGTGCTTTGCGCCATTATTGCTAAAGTAAAACGAGGGTGACTTGAACAGAGACACAGTAATATCGCCGTGTTGGAGGTGAGATCTGATAATCCAGGAGGACAGCGACTGAGTGACTAATAGGCGGGATTTGGGCGGTTATTCTCGCCCGAGGGCAAGACCTCGCGAGATTTCATAGTGCTACTCAGAGCCGCGTGCGGTTTAAAATTTACGAATTGTATGTTCCTGGAATTTTCCATATAATATTTTTGAACGAAGGAAAACAAAATAGCAGAGAAGAGGGAGACTATTGCAGTTAGCCAAGGTTCATTCACTTTTCACTGCTATAGTGTACTTCACTATTAAATATACCATACAAGGCTGACTGGAAATAAAAGCTCTGTTTAAAACAATTTTTTTTATTAATCGTTCCCTAATGTACCCAAGTTAAAATGCCTCAAAACTCCCAACCATTTCCTTTTTGAGAAACAGTGCGTATATGTGGCTAAAAGCCTCTTCCAAGACTCAAACTTTGGCTTTACCAGTATCACTTTGGACTGGTTACTTAATCTCTCTGAGCCTCAGTTTCCTCATCTGTATCATGGAGACAACCACTGTATCTATCATGAGATAGATGGAGGTTTTTGGCTTTTTTTTTTTTTTTAGGGGCCGCACTGGCAGCATATGGAAGTTCCCAGGCTAGCGGTCAAATTGGAGCTACAGCTGCTGGCCTACACCACAGTCACAGCAACTCAGGATCTGAGCGGGGTCTGCAACCAACACCACCGCTCATGGCAACACTGGATCCCAGACTCACTGAGCGAGGGTGGAGATCAAACCTGCATCCTCATGGATGCTAGTCAGATTCATTCCCACTGCACTGCAATAGGAATTCCTGTTCTGATGACTAAATGAGTTAATGTATAAAGTGTTTGGAACAGTGCCTGGCTCATATTTAAGTGCTCAGTAAACACATTACCCACTAACAGAGGTAGAGATTTGGAAAGACGTCTAGATGTTTCTGCAGCTTTAAGTGTATTTAAAAGAAGGTATTTTTAAGTTTTTCAGTTGATGAGCTAATGAGAAAAGCACCATTCCTTATACTCCCGAAGGAAAGCTGACAAATCTTGTCTCCTCCTTGTACTGTCTGTACCATTAAAGATAATGCTAAACGCATCAAAAAAGAAAAAGGGGAAAGGAGGAGCTTCAAGGAAAATTATTTTATTTGAAGGGTCCAGCCCTTCAAGAGAATAAATGAGTATCTCTTATCTATATTGTAATCATAGATTTTATGTATCAAGTCCATTAATTTAAATTTATGATATTCTTCAGAGAAATTTTATCATCGTGAAGACTTCTAAGTGAATTGAGAGCTCAATGACTAGTTGGAGATTAAATCTTCATCTTATGGAATAAGGCCAATTTACTACTAAAAACCACAATCATCTTCACCCTTAACCTGGAGAAGAAACAAACAGAGGGAGAGGGACAAGGTAACTTTTGACTGCAGAAAACATTTGTCTGAAATTTGTGAGGAAAAATGAATATAGCTTAGCCGTTTCACAAATGGAAAATCAAAATTAGGATTTTGAAAGGAGGCTCCCTTATTTATTACAAGTTATAATTTTATGTTGAATGCAGAAATAAGCTTCCCAAGTAAATATTCATCTTTACTTTTTAAGCTGTTATTCTTGCTGTTAAATAGAAGGTGATAGAAAAGAAGTGATCTCACACGGTGGGCGTGATTTAGTATATTGTATTACTAAACAGCCAGAGTGTGAGTGATATGATTCCAGAGAACTACTTGCTTTGGCCCTACTGTAGCTGTAGGTTTAGTGGAGTGCTTAATGCATCTGTACATGCTCAGTGAATAACAGTAGAATAAATAAATGAACAAATTCCTGTGTTACCGTGAAACAATAATGACCTCAAATACTTAACTGATCCAGCAAAATATATTGCAGTGCTGTCAGTTAGTGAATCTTATTGCTAAGAATTTCATTTTGGGGAAGTTCCCACTGCAATTCAGTCCTCTCTGTGAGGATGCGGGTTTGATCCCTGGCCTTGCTCAGTAAGTTAAGGATCCAGCTTAACCCACTGCTGCAGTGTAGTTCATAGATGTGGCTTGGATCCGGTGTTGCCATGGCTGTGGTGTAGGTCCCAGGTGTAGCTCCAATTTGAGCCCTAGCCTGGGAACTTCCATATGCTGCAGGTGCAGATGTATAAAGTTTAAAAACAAGAAAAAAAATCATTTTTGTACCACACTCAGATACCAATTTATGTTCTAAATCAGTGGTTCTCAACTGTTTCAAAGACAAAGGCCAGATTTTATTTTACTTTATTTTATTTTTGTCTTTTTAGGGCTATACCCACGGCATATGGAGGTTCCCAGGCTAGGGATCGAACAGGAGCTGTAGTTGCTGGCCTGCACCACAGCCACAGCAATGCCAAATCCGAGCTGTGCATCTGCGACCTACACCACCACTGATGGCAACACCTGATCCTTAGTCCACTGATTAAGGCCAGGGATTGAACCTGCGTTCTCATGGATACTGATCAGATTCATTTCTGCTGAGCTACGATGGGAACTCCAAAGCCAGCTTTTAATGGCAAACATTTCATGTCAGAAAAAAAAAAAAAATCACCAGAGTTCCCTGGTGGCCTAGAGGTTAAATACCTGGCATTGTCACTGCTGTGACTTGGGTCATTACTATGGCATAGGTTTGATCCCTGGCCTGAGAAATTCCACATTGCAAGCATGGCCAAAAAAAAAAAAAATTATCACTACACTTTTTATATTTAGTATTTAATAAAATAAAATAAATTGGAGGATCCCTTTAAATAATTCGGTGGCAATTTTCCTCTCTGTCCTTTCCACTAGGTCCAAAGTCTACAAATTGAAAATCAAAGTTCTAGATTCTATTTCTGCATTTGAATAGCAAGAAGAAACGATTGCTCTGTATCTTCTTCGTGAAAAGATCTTCAGTGTGATTGCTAATCACGGCACCAGTCAGTCACCCTCGAGCTTTTTAAAAACTTAGCAAAAATAAATCCCTTGAATCTTGCCTCTTTGACCTTATTTTTCTAGTACTTTTATTTTTCATAGTCTTTTCTGAACCTTCTCCAATATATCCACATTTTCAAGTTGTAGAACCAACGAGTGGTCACAGCATTCTGGTAGCACACATTTAAATAAGCATAACAGAGTGACAGGCTTCTTAGAGATATTCACTTTTAACTATAGGAAACAGCAAATAAAAACCCAAATCAAGGAATAAATATCACTCAAGAGTTTTGGCCTGGGATGTTTGGTGAAAAAGATATCACAATATAATCCATAAAGTTACTGTATTTTTCGGACCTTATCTTTCCCATACTGGTGTTATTCTGCTGTGTAACGGGATACACAGTTCATGTCTCTAACCCATAAAAATGCAGGAATGAGTCCCATATGTACCTTTGCCTAGTCTTTATGATGTAGATGCTGATTAGCCTCCAGGCCACACAAGTTGAGTTAACGTGTCTTTCCAAACAATTCTGTTATATTTCATTGCTCGGACTTCTGTTGGCAGGCTGATGAAACGAACAGTTGTTGTTCTCCTAACTTCCTCAATTCAACTACAGTATCTCGGAGTATGTTCCTGGGACTCAAATATTACTTCAAGGCTCAGCCTTTTAAAGTATCAATAAAGCGCAAATCACATCCTTTTTATTAGCACAAGTGGGAATTATGAGCTAACTAGAGATTTCCCCAGTCTTGACTTAGGTGCAAGTTGATGTGGTAATTTATCTAAATCTTAGGGCCACTGCACTGTGGAAGAAATGGGACTTGTATGGTTTTGGGTTTTCATTCGCATTAAGGCTGGGAGGACAGACATGTTAATCCCAAGCTAGAAGCTTCCTCAGTTGGTTTTCTTTCTACCCAAGATTTCTCTGACTCAATCTGGGTTTAATAAAAAGAGCAGCAAACTTGAATCACAGGATGCATTCATTTCTGGCTTTCCCCTCTTATCATCTGTGTAGTTTTGGGCCAAGTCACTACTCTTCTGAGCTTGTTTTCTCTTCTCTAATATAGGAATAATGGTGTCTGCCATAAGTGTTATTTTGAGGATCAAATGGGACAGTGTTCAAGGATATGCTGGGTAAACTATAAGTCAGAATAAAAATGTAAGGTATGATGGTAGTGATCCTTAGAAGCATCTCACAGTCTAATGATTTATGTGTGACTTTATCTTCCAGTGATTCCATAAAGGAGTTGGCAGAGGATGCCCAGTGGGCCAAGTCCAACCCATGGCCTGTTTTCGAACAGTCCATGAGTTGAGAGTCGCTTTTACATTTTTCAAGAGTTGTAAAAATAAAGCAAAACAAAAGCAACATGAAGCAGCAACAGCAGCAGCAGTGACAGAGACCATATGTCATCCACAAAACCTAAAATAATTTACTATCGGGCCGTTTTCAAAAAGTTTGCCAACCCCTGAGATAGTAGAAATATCAGTTTATACCCACAGTGTCCCTGCCAGATTCTGAACATACCACCCTCTCCTGCTGCTTCCACTTCATCTTTTACTTCAATATCTCTCTAGTTCTATACTGATGAATATCTAACTATGGATACAGACAGTCTATTACTTTTTTATTGATAAGTGGTTTGGAGGCCAAACCAAGGACTCATATCTATGGACTCAAATTGAGCTGTGGGCACAAATTATTTTAGAAAAGACCAAAGGATTTCACATTTCGTATTTTTGCCCCCCCGCCAATAATCTGCTGCAAATAAAATTATCTCATCTCTCCTTTTTTCCTATCACCACAATCCTCAAAACCTCTTAATCCAAATTGATACGGGTGGCAAAGAGCATCTGACATAATTAAATTGAACCATATGAATTCTGGATCAAGATTAAGAAAAAAATTGAAGTGTTTATTGTGTAGAAATTTCTTATGCCAATTTTCTGCTAAAAAGGAAGATTCAAAAGGTCAGGGATTTTGCAGCACAGACTTAGTGGTATATTAGTTACAGTAATTCAGCCTGAAAATTCCAGCAGAAATAAATACAATGGAATGCCATGAATTACAAGAGACCACAACTTTAATCAGCTCATGGGAAAAGAAAAACATGCATTTGCCTATTGACGGTTGATAAACTGAATCCTGAAGCTTGTTTGGAGGCAGAGGAACACCAAGAGCTGTTATGGTGTAGCAAACATTTTGAGCTTCCATTTTTTTCCCCTGCTGGTTGTGATCTAAAGACACAGATAGAACCCTATCTGCACTGTTCTTGGAGTTATTCATTATATTCATGTAGTGAGTGTTCTCTGAGTCAGACAATACACCAAAGCACAGGAACCAGTATGGTTAAATGATAGGTAACAGAATGAGAGAAACTTTATGTGTTATTTTGCCCTAATTTCAGATGCAACGTTATAAACCATGATATAAGCTTGTGCATTCTGGTGTCACAAATCTTATTCACACCAAAATATGGTAGACAACTCACAATCAGGGAGAATACTATAGGAGACATACACTTGTTGAAAAAGTTTCACTTAAAGAATCGTATAGAATTCTTGGATTTCCATTTGTGGTACGGTGGAAGTGAATCTGACTAGAAACCATGAGGATGCAGGTTCAATCCCTGGCCTCACTCAGTGGGTTAAGGATCTAGTGTTGTCATGAGCTGTGTTGTAGGTCACAGGTGTAGCTTGGATCCTGCATTGCTGTGGCTGTGACAGGCTAGCAGCTACAGCTCCCATTCGATCCCTAGCCTGGGAACCTCCATATGCCTCGGGTATGGCCCTAAAAGGACAAAAAAAATCTTATAGATTCCTTGAGTTTTTGTTGAAACCCAGTAGCCAGATTTCATATGAATTTTGACCAACAAGAATAAGGCCTGGATTTATAGACACTTTGGCTTCTTCTTTTCTTTTTAGGGATGAACCTGTGGCACATGAATGTTCCCAGACTAGGGGTGGAATTAGAGCCATGTCTTTGACCTACACCACAGCTTG
The DNA here is from genome assembly GCA_004024745.2 of Catagonus wagneri. Taxonomy (NCBI): domain Eukaryota; kingdom Metazoa; phylum Chordata; class Mammalia; order Artiodactyla; family Tayassuidae; genus Catagonus; species Catagonus wagneri. Next base: position 1,711,558 of record PVHT020000144.1, read on the forward strand.
TAGCAATTCCAGATCCTTAACCCACTGAATGAGGCCAGTGATCGAACCTGCATCCTTACGGACACTGTGTAGGGTTCTTAACCTGCTGAACCACAACAGGAACTTCACAGATCCTTTAGTTTCTTAAGATTAATTAGCAATACTAAAGAAAAGTGATTCCACAATTCATATAGAAAATAAATATGTGGTAATAGCCGAGAAAATCCAAAGGAGTTCCCATTGTGGCTCAGTGGAAGCAAATCTGACTAGTGTCCATGAGGATATGGGTTTGATCCCTAGCTTTCCTCAGTGGGTTAAGAATCCAGCATTACTGTGAGTTGTGGTACAATAGCTTGGATCCCTTGTTGCTGTGGCTGTGGCATAGGTGAGCATCTGCGTCTGTGGCTCCAATTCAGCCCATAGCCTGGGAACCTCTATATGCCACAGGTATGGCCCTAAAAAAGGAAGAAAAAAGAAAAAGAAAATTTCTGATGAAAATAATGATGTAAAAAGCCTCCTTCCACAGGGTAAAAATACTCAAAAGCTGTAGTAATCAAGATGGTGAGGCATCAACACAGAAATAGGAAGATAGATAACTCATTGAAAGAGAATAATCCAGAAACATACCACAGATTATGCAAGAATCTCCTCTGAATATTTCAGATTAGTAAATTGTTTGTAGTCAAATGATAGACTATAGAGAAAAATGTTTGACCAAATATAAAACATATACGTCATGTATACTTTTCAAATTTATAAAAATAAATTATAGAAAATTGTTATATTTATTTGAAATACGTTAGGTGTAAAAAGTGAGAGTATGTAGGATAACACTTTTTTAAATAACACTTGAATGGTATGACCAATGCACCAAAGCTATAAGGGGATGAAAAACATTTGATAACGTAAAAGTTCTAAATTGTTTTACAGTCAAGGTGCCATAAACAAAGCAGAAAGATAAATAATAAACAAGAAGAACACTAAAACATGTTCGACAAGGCAGTATTTTCCTGACTATATAAAGATCTCCTACATATCAACTAAAAAAAAAAGATTGTTTCTACACTATGGTAGCAACAATGGACAAAAACATGAACAAGTAGGTCACAAAAGACTGGTAAATATATGAAAAGATAACCAAATTCATTGAGAATTAAAGAAATATAAATTGACAACAGTGAGATGAAAAATTTTGCCTTTCTTGAAGGCACTTTGGCAATACGTATTAAAATTTGATCTAGAAATTTTACTCCTAGAAATTTAACCTAAGGAAATTATTAGACAAGTGCACAATGAAATATATTTGCACATGGTAATAACAAAAACAGGGACAAAAGTAATAATTCGTAAGTGGCTACCTAAACAATACAGCACAATCATTTAAGACAATGACAGAGAATTTTTGTATAGGAGGAAGGAATATCTGAAATTATGTTCATTTATATTAACACTGGTTATTTCTACGAAGTACAATTTTTTTACTTTTTTCTGCTCAATCACCTGATTATTTGATTAAAACAATAATGCACATGAATCACTTAACAACAAAACAAACTCTATATGAATTCTCATAAAAATATGCCTATGATTTTTTAAGTGATAAAGTCAGGTTACAGAACAGTATGTGTACTGTGATCCCACTCAAGTAAAAAAATAGAAGGATACAAACAGAAAGAAAAGAGAAGAGAGTGACCAGAAGAAGACATTTCTGATTAGTAAAATGATATTTCAGATTAGTAAATTGTTGGTAGTCAAATGATAGACTACAGTGAAAAAATGTTTGACCAGAAGGTTTGCTGTCACTGTCTTTGAGAGGGGAGATTATAGATGTCATTTTCTATTTTATTTGCCTTTTTTTTTTTTTCGCTTTTTAGGGCCACACCCTCAGCATATGGAGGTTCCCAGGCTAGGGGTCGAATGGGAGCTATAGCTGCTAGCCTATACCATAGCCACAACTACACTAGATCTGAGCCTCATCTGCAACCTACACCACAGTTCATTGCAATGCCAGATCCTTAACCCACTGAATAGGGCGAGGGATGGAACCCACATCCTCACGGATACTAGTTGAATTCCTTACTGCTGTGTCACAACGGGAGCCCCACCCTTCTTTTTCTTAGTTCTAAATCTGTCTTGCCATTATAATAGTAAAAAATAGAAACACTGTTTTTCAATTTTAAAATATTAAGTATTTTAACCAAAAATGAAGACACACATCAAGATGCTTGGCACACAGTAGGTCTTCACTGACTGTCCTGGTCTGTTTAACTGTTTAGAAGAGATATAATTAAAAGCAAATATTAATCATCAGGAAAGCTCAGGCTTCACTTCTCTCTTTCCTTTCTGTTTACCTCTCAATTGTGAAATAGGGGATGGTACTATGAGCTAAACTATTGGGTAGCTGCAGAGACTGAGAAAATAAGTTTCTGTAAATATAAAGTTTTACCTAGTTTCTTCTGTAAATGAATAACAATTGTAAAATTAATAAATGACAAACTTTCTCATTATATACTACTGCTGTCCAGGGCCTTCCAGTAACTCAGGCCAAATTTCCATTATTTTAAATGGGAAACATCTTCAGAAAAGACTGAAATGTTGGCCCAAGCATCACTTTTCAACGTGTTCCTTGTTGGGTAAATTACTTTGTGAAAGAATTAATAATTGGCTCCATGTCTGGAGTCCTGAAAGAGCTGTATATAGCCTGCAGTGAAATCTACAATGCTAATGCTTATTTAGGCAGTTAATAAAACATACATGCTTATTATCCAATAGCCCATTAGTGCTCCTTTAGAGAGCACAAACCAACCACTGTTGCTTTTGAATCAGCAGAGACCCACACCAAAAATATGTTTTGTTTCCATATATAACACAGTGAGTTTTGAATTGTAGTAGAGTGTCATTTAAATGTCCTCCAAGGCTATTCAAAAAATGGACATCTGGCTAAAGGGAGTAATAGTCTGTCCTGTTGTGTAAAGATAGATACTGGCACATCTCTGACATGGCAAACGGGATGCCAACATCACATTAAATGGTATCACAGAGTCCATACTATGGAAACTGTGTCCAGCTGGTGACTCTCCGTGGCCACAGAAACTATAACTGACCTGACTGCATTTGAAACCATGAATTTTATTTTGGTTCAATATCACAATATGGTCTCTCTTATCACATTATCAATAATTAAATACCTCTTTGTTTAAGGTGTCCTTTTTGAAGCCCTACCCTCTCTCCAACTAGAAAGTGCTTTCATGAGCTGAGGCAGCTCATTCTCTGCCAGTGCAGTATTTCCTCACCATACTTAGGGGTGGAGACACTGAGAAGGTGGCAGGGGTGGGGCATTGAGAAGGTGGTGTGTTTTCTGTTTCTGTAACTAAAATAATGTAAGCAACAGCAACTCTGGACACCTTATGGATTTACTGGTGTTACTCAAGGAAGGCAATGGTAGAGGAAAAAAAGAAATCAACTCTATCTCCATTTCCTTAGGACATGGAAGTTGGGTTTGTGGGTAGAAACAAATGGAAAATGAACACGTACACTGGAGGGATTTCAGATCATCCCATTGGGACAGAGAAGACACACAAATGAACCAAGGCCATAAGAATAATCTTTGCCATACCGTATGGTTCTACTTACACGAGGTAACTACAGTGGTCAAATCCATGTGGTTGACCAGGGCTGGGGGCATGAGGGGATGCAGAATTAGTAATGTAATGAATGTACTTGATGCCACAGAACGGTACACTCAAAAATGGTTAAAATGGTAATTTTTGTTATGTATATTTTACCATAATAAAAAAATTTAAAAAACAAACAAAAAATCATAATAAAAATAAAATAGTAAAGAAGTAATATCTAGCCTACAAAAGAATAATCTTTGTCAAGTAAATGAAGAGGAAGAAGATGAAAAAGAATACAAGGAGGAGGAGAAAGAGAAGAGGAAGAAGGAGGAGGAGGAGAAGGAGGAGAAGGAGGAGAAGGGGGAGGAGGAGAAAGGGGAGAAAAAAAGAAGGAAAAAGAAGAAAGGCAGCGGGAAAGCCTCAGGTAAGACCAAATACTCAAACTCTGTCAGGCCCCAGAATTCAGATGTCTAAAAAAAAGTTTGACATCTCATCACCAAGGGCAAGAAAATGATGCTTCTGGACAAAGTCATAGTAGAAAGCATGTTTCAAAACTCTTTACCCAAGTCTTTTTTGGTAGCTGGGGAATCATGCTTATGTGTTAAGTATTACAGTTTCTTCAGAGCTGTCTCTCTTGATCTTGTGTGTTAGAGACTGGGCGACTATAATCTCCCATTTTAAACTCTGCCTTTCAGAATTGATTTGTTACTTAGCCAACTCCTCCATTCCTGTGCTGAAACCCTGCTATGTGACAGCCCTGGGGTTAAGTGCTAGTGTACCTACAAAGCAGAATTATGCACAGCCCTTGTCCTAAAGTGCTCACATTTTAGTGGGGAAAACAAACTCATAAATAGGTAAGTTCAATCAGAGCATAGAATGTCTTTTCCACCACTCATTCTTAAAGATCTGGTTAAAAGCAGCTATCTCTTAGAATCCTTCAAAAATCTTCCCAGAATTACCCACTTCCACACCCGTTTTCTTTCCATAGTACTTTATCTTGTTTTGAGCAGAACACAGACTTAGCACCACATTTAATTATAAACATATGTGAATCACAGGTAGACAGTGAGCGATCTGAGATTAGACAGGGCCCAGGTAGCATGCATTTAGTATCCCAGATGCCTAGCAGAGCATGCTGTAGACACTCAATAGATGCTTCCTAAGTTGGACTGAATTCCGATGTCATTTAGTTTCTAGTGTACCAGCTCATCACTCTGATTATTTGTTGCCTCCAAAATAGCCATACACATTTACAATGGGCCAAAAAGGCTGAAGGACAAAAAATGTCATCCTTGAAGCAAAAAAATATCTGTGGTCAACAGTCTGTCAACAAATTGAATTTGCTGTCATAGCCCTAATACTCTTTTCCTCTTGGTGAATAGTGAGCAGGCCTTCATGAGGGTTCGAGTGGTCACTGAGAATTAAGGGAGCTGATGTTTCCCAGTTATGGCTTTAATCAACTGTAAAAAATTTTCTCATGGTGCTTTAGTTTACTATTTTAGGATTCATTTTCAATTCTCTTAAAATATTTTTTTTCAAAAATAAGAGTTTTGGATAATTCTTTTAAAAAGCAAATTATACTGAGAATGCAATAAAATTCATGCTTTTTTATATAGTGCTTTTAGAAATAATGTCTTACACAGAGAAGTTGGTAAAAAAAAAATCTAATAAAAAGTAGCCAGTTGGCAGAAAGTGTGTTTTTCATTGTTGGTCCGTTCTGCCAGCTCCATAACCTCTGGCCTCTCATTGTTACCAAACATAGTTACCAAACAAAATAAAAATAGGGAACTCAGTATAGGTTTTGTCACTTTTATTTTACCAAATAAAAGCTTTGAAAAATAAAAAAGAAAAATACTCTTTAGGATCACATTGTTTCATAAAAGAAATGACTTTGTAACATATAAAATATAGAGGGTCCTAATCTCTAAAGTCAGACATTTAAATTGAACGAATTTGCTTTCAAAAAACCTACTTCATTTCCTTTCTATTCTCATTTTGCTGTTGACTGATGAAAATTTTGGCATGAACCTGCAGTGTCTGCTCCTCAATCTTTGAAGTTTCTGTGCCTTATTCTTTTCTATCATTCATGCCCACCTCATTCCATCACCCAACAAAGCCAGCTGAGGCCCTCCAATGTACCAGAAACCATGATCAGAACATCACCTTTTGTGTTTTTACAGCACAACTAAAGCAATCTGGCCTTAATCGATTAGGACCCAATAAGCAGTAGTTCCATTGCACTGAATCAAACTGGATAAATATCACAATAAAAGCTGATCATTTTAACAAAGATTTCACAAAGAAGGAATTAAACCCATAGCATTATCAGTTTGCTTAGTGTAAAAAAAAGACGATTTCTTTTAGAGTGTAAGTTATAGAAATGCAACGTGTCTATTTTATAGCAGAGTGCAGCATTCTAGAAGAATTAAAATAATAGAACATATCTTACTGAAGAGATTTAATTTTTGAAATCAACTAATGTTCGAGGCAATATCTGTACTCTGCACATTGAAAAAAATTCAAGCAGTATGAAAGAGCATATGGTGAAAAGTCTCCCTCCTTCTTCTGAACCCCAGTCTCCCAAATCCCCTCCCCAGAGATAACTACGGCAGCTATGGTTACCAGATTTTTGTGTATCTTTCCATAGATAGTCTATGATTATGCAAATACATATATCCTCAAGTTTTTTTCTTTTTTACAAAAAAAACGATAGCACACCATATATGCTGTTCTCTATCTTGCTTTTTAAAGTTAATTTTATTGTAAGGTTGGTCCACATTTACAGTGACAGATCTGCCTCATTCTTCTTAACCTCTGTGTAGTATTTCATTGTATGGTTATACATAATTTACTTAACCAATTGCCTTTAAGTTTCTTTACTTTTTTTTGTTACTGACCAGTATTCTGGTACCCCATACGATGTCTTTCCAGAAGCAGAGTTCTGAGCTCAAGGACGCTTACATGTCTGGTACTCTCCCTGCCTTGTTTTTGAAAGATTCTGAAAGATTCATCCTGCTCATCATCTTGCCTTTTGGCTCTTTGTCCAGATTTACTGACCCTAGTTCCTTTATCCCAGGGATCCTTAACTCTGCTGCCCATCGTCATCACCATAGAGCTTTTGAAAATACCAATACCTTCCACAGAGATTCTGGTTTTTGTTTTTGTTTTTTGTTTTGCTTTTATTTTTTAATGGCCAAACCTGTAGCATATGGAAGTTTCCAGGCTAGGGGTTGAATCGGAGCTACAGCAGCACGCAACAGCCACAGCCACAGCCACAGCCACAGCCACATGGGATCTGAGCCGCATCTGCCAACTACATGTCAGCTTGCAGTAACACTGGATCCTTAACCCAGTGAGCAAGGCCAGGGACTGAACCTCATGGATACTAGTCGGATTCTTAACCCACTGAGTCGCAATGGAACTCCTCAGAGATTCTGTTTTAATCGTGATTTTAATGTCCAGCTGGTGAGGTCTGGTTCCCAGTCCTCCTACTCCTTTTTACGGGCTCCTTCAGATTTATCTAGGCAGAAAGCAATCCTAAACAGTGAAGAAAGCACAATAAATTGCTCTGTTGTGTCACTTGTAAGAAAATCAATTATTTATATGATAAATGTGTAAATTATTTATATTCCTTCAGGACAGAATAAGGTTCCTTTATTTTCCTCTTTGTTCTTAGCTCCCTCTTTTACCTCTTAACTGGCTCACCTTAAACAGCCCCAGAGATGTTGCTGAGTCCTCTGCTGTCTTATCAAATATGGGCTGAAAAATCAGTAGAAGTCAAGGAGTGGGGCACGAGTCCTTTAAGATCTGAACTCCTCTCTACATAGATGTTAGAGATCCCTGTTTTTTCTCCTTTTTACACACATACACATATATGTTTGTTTCATTCTGTCTTGCCTTCCTTCTCTCCTCTTTTTCTTTTTCTTGTTTCTATTTGTCACTTCTTTAACCAATATAGAAACTCATGGCTATGAGGATCAGTTTATGGCTGATAATATCCAGTCTAAATATTTTCTTAATTTTCATGTCTAATAGGAAGAAGTCATTATGTAAGTTTTCCTGTGCTTAATGTTGCAAAGCACCTATCATTATTCCCCGATAGCCATTCATGTTTAGAAGCGCATCAGCTCCAAAGGCAAGCTGATGAAATATGTAACCCTTTGCTTTAGCTGTTCATTTACAGATGCTGGAAGCTCCAGTCAGGGCATCTTTATAAAGCTGCTTTATAACAATTAAGCTAGCTGTGGTAGGAAATTAGTTCCAGCATGTTTTATGGGCAGCTACAATTTTGGTTCAAAGGAAGGAGTGTGTAATCTCAGCAATTCCAAAAGGATAATATTACAGGCATAATTCCGACACATTTCCATCTCGTGCAGGGACCACTGGTTCAGAGACCACTGACTCCTCAGGTCTGTGTGCTTCTTCTTATGTAATAAATTAATAGATTAACAGTAACAGATGAACTGCAAAGGGATGAGGGCAGAAGCTGTTCTCTGCTGGGAGTGGAATGATGTGCCCTTAGTATGATAAGCCGATTGTATTCCATTAAATCACAAATCTGTCTCCTCTCTGTGTATCCTACATGAATGGCTGAAGAAAAATCGTGGAATTGCTAACACTCGCTGCAGCTGTTAGGAAATGATACTAATTAGTTTAATTTGCAATAACACAAGCACTTAACTCTCCAAATAATCTAAGTTAGTAAGTCAGTTTTTATATTATGACAATGACATGTTTAAGAGACTCCGGAGCACTGCTTTTTTGACCTTTGACACAGATTTCTGATAAAGCAGCACATCAAAGATGTTTTGTTTTATTTCTCCACAATTCTTTCATATGTTTTGGTGCAAATTATTTGATCAACAAGATGGTTTGGTAACCTTATATAACGGAAAAGAAGCTGAGATTGATGTCTTAAAAAGCATGCATTAGCCAAAGGATTATATCTGCCAAAAGAATCTATTAGTATACCGAGTGGACGACACCTCTTAGATCCCTAAATCCCCTGGAATACGTGTTCAAATTTCATTCTACCCATTTTCCTGGCCTTTGACCTGTTTTGGCGATTGTCAGCCTGGGAGAGGGGAGATCAGCGGTGATTTTCACTCTCTCTTACTCCATCTCTCTTCTCTGTTCCCAGGCGCAGCGGCTGCTACTGTTTCTGCTCCTTCTCCTGACAGGCGAATGTTTAATGTCTCTGTCTCCTTTTCCTTTTCCACGCGTTTGGTATCAACATCTCTTTTCAAAGCCCAAGAGGAAAAAAAGCCCTCAAGAAACATTCTCGTCCACGTGAAATGATCTTCAGCTGCGTCTCCCCGTCCCTCCGACTTGGTAGTTTGGCTGTTGGACACACTTTCTGTTTCGAGTTGCCCCCTCCTTCGGGTCCTATTCATTTTCATTCCACACAAGACCCAGTGTTCTTGGCTGTCACAAAGCACGCGAACAGTTCCAGACCTGAATGGAATCCTCCCCCGATTATCTGTTTAGATCAGGAGAGGTGATCTGCGTGAACCAAGATTCCTGCTCTCAGGCCCCTGGGGCTATAAATAGCTTCATTTAAGCGTATGCTACTTTCCTCAGAACCTCAATTACTCTGTAACCTTCTTACTTTCAAAAAGTTTTCTTATAAAGCTTAACCCTGGTCTGTGAAGCCTGTTAAGACCTTGGAGAGACAAGTATTAGGAATCTCTGCTGTTATTCAAATGGGAGAAAACTGTCTGGCCTCTTGGAGTAATTTCATTCGTAGCCACCCGGGGTTGAAGTCAGATAGCTGACTTTCGAAGGAAGGGTTGGATTTAAGTTTCCCCTTCCCCTCCCAATTGTGGTTCCGAGGTAAAAGCAAAACGCTAGTCCGAGAGAGCTAAATTTAAATCAAGCGTCAAATGGTTGTAAGATGCTGCCCTGCTAAGTCTTGCTTTTTAAATCGATTACGGGGGGGGGGGGGGGGGAACACGGGCAAGTTTTACAGTTTGAAAAATCTGCAACATCCAGGTTTCTTTTTCAAGGGATGTATCCAGTTGATGTCAAGTCTAAAAATTCATTCCAAAAATGGATTCGATACCTTTGAAATGATGAGGGGTCGCAAAATGTTGGCGGAGGTTTATTAAAATAAATAGATCCTGAAGAGTTTCAGCATTTGTCCAGTTCGGAAATTCTACCTCACTGGTGCATGTATCACTGAAGCCGCTACAGTTAACATTCTGTCAATGTTTCCATCATAAATAAGCCTCAGTGTTGAAAGCTTTATAATTTGGTTATAAGAATTTGCTTTCTACCAGAATTTGACAGGATACACAAGATTCAATTGTCCCAGAGAGCGATTGTTTTAAAAACATTTGGGAGGAATAAATAAAGAAAGATTAACATATTGTGAAATGAGAATCAGAAGTTTTATACCGTATTTGTGTGTGTGTGTGTGTGTGTGTGTGTGTGTGTGTGCACGCGCGCGCGTGTGTGTGGTCTAAACAGTGACACATTTAGATAAATCTTGGCCCCACAGTAAAATTTTAGAAAGAATTCATTTATTCATGGGAACTGCTGGATAAACACGTCTCCAGGGCCCTCTTTCCCCTGTCCCCAACATTCAGGGGCATCTTAGGTGATTTTTCATGGTATGGAGAAAGAGAGATTATATATTTACAGACCAATATATACAGACTATGGGGGAAAGGTGATAACGCTTTCTTACCCCTTGCTCTAGCCTGATATTGCTTTCCATTGTCTGTTTTATTTATTTTCCAAATAATTTTAAGCAATTAATATCAAGGATCTAGGTTACTAATTGTCACTCAGCTTGAGAGAAACTCCCATAGGTTTACTAGCTTTGGCTAAAATCATGTTCACACAGACAAGTTTAAAAAAAAGAGAGTGCATCAAGAAGCCAGCAATCTAACCAGGTCCTTCTGCCACCAGGTTGTATGACCTTAGTCATATCATCTAATCTCTGTGAAGACTTCAGTTTTCTCAACTGTAAAATGCGAATGTTGACATTCTAGTTCTTTGTTCCTATCAGCACAATTTTGTCATTTTCAGTGGAAAGGGGATGCTTTAGGGAGGCTCAGAGTCCCCTCAGAACACCTTGTAAATGTCTCTTGTTGAATTAGCAAGTCTGTAACTTCCAAAATGGTTTAGGGAGGGCTTTTCTCTCATAAAATTTCCAAGCTCTCTAGGGACTGCTTTGAGTTTTAGCTATACATACTTAGCAATATACGTGGATATAATGATTGGACAATGTCTGTGTAAACGGTATATTTTATGAAGCACTTTTGAATATACAATCTTGTTTAATTCTCACAAAACACCTAGAGTATATATAATGTCTCCATCATATAGGCAAAAAAACAAAACAAAAAAAAACTGAAATCAACCAGATTCAATTACTTGGCCAAAGTGGTAAGTGCTGGGGCATTCTGAAACAAGATTTGGTCTTCCTTCTGCACACTGTCCCCTAACTTTAATTTCTATGAGAATGTTTATTTAAAAGTTGCTGAATTTATTTTTAAAGACCTATTGGCCTTCAAGGACGTGTTTCTATGTGTGTGCATGTTCATGCGTGAACAGGTACATTTGTTTTTGTCCTATGCCTCTGACATTCTTAAAAGAGGTAGCAAAATATCCTTGTGCTCCACCCTTGAGCCTCAGCCTCAGTCAACATTCACATATTAGGATTAATGTTTAACTACAGGCCTGCTTAAATTCATCTGCCAGGAGGCTCTCTCTCTCTCTCTGGCTTGTTCAGTCACTTTAAGTAGCCAAGAAATACAGAAGCTCTTAGATTCTTATAGCTGAGTGAGCTTTCTGAGATTATTTAATCTCATGTTTTCCAGACGAAGAAACAAAATCCTCAAAGACCTAAGACTTCATCCAGCTGGTTGGTGGTAGATCGGGGACCAGAACCCCGTCTCTGGTGTCAGACTCAGTGTCATTCCCACAGCTCTATGACAGCTTCACCACCTTCACTTCATCCAATCAGACATTTCAGAGAAAGGTCATGGAGGTCTATTCAAGTGAGTGGAGTAAGTGAGTGTTACTTATTTAAGGTCTAGTGAGGGCACCTAAGACAGGCAGGTGTGGCTATGGTGTGTGAGGCTATCTCTCCTCACATATTACGTACATTCATCCCTCACAAGCACCCCTCTATTCCTGAGCATCATTCCTCTTCTTCCCCAAGTTCTACACTTTTCTCTTTCCTTCCGTCCCACTCTCAACATATGCACGTATACGACATAATGACCACTTAGCAACTTTTGCAAATCTTGCTCAGTTTTTTAAGTTTCTATACATATAATTCTCAATGCTCTGAGCTCTAAAACATGAAAGAAAATCAACCTTTAATTCAAAACAGCCAATTAAGGGTTCTTCTTGTTAAGAACCAACAAAAAAAAAGTTCTGTTTTCAACTATGGTACCCAACTGACAAAAAGGATGAGTTCCATGACTTGCTTAGATTATAGGAGGACAGAGGGAAGGAATAAAGAAATAGGGGTATAAAGAAAAGAGAATGGAGAGCAAAGCTTCTTTTTAGAGTGAATGAAGCAGCGATACTACCTAGAAGGCAAGAAGGACCTCAATATTTCTGGTCAAATATTCAAGGTCTCAACTTTAGAAAGAAACAAAAAAGAACAATGCATTCCCTGACCAGAAATATTCAGCAGTTTTTCATCATAAATCAGTTGTTTGAAACCAAAAAAACCTAGCTATTATCCTCTCCTATTTCAACAGCGACCACAATGGTGTAGTGAAACTGACATTTTGGTCTTCTCCAGGGGGCAGGGCCAGACCTGCTGGGAATGGTACCCACAGTGGACAACATTCTGGTTTTGCTTCTTGAATCCATTATTATTCAAAACCTGCTGTAATCCAGATAACATCCGTTGTTTCTAAGAGCTATCACTTGCCTTTGTGATTTCATCTACACGACAATAAACAGAACTCAAAGCTTCTAAGGAATTAAAGGAGGTCTTGGAATCAGGCAAGTAAATTGAAGAAAATAAGTGAGGTGTTGATTATATAGACTTGTTCAAAATACAGGGCGATTAGGAAGCATGCATAAAACATATGAAATACACACTGGATAGAGGAATCTCGGTGTAACTTTAACGTCCTTGAGTCCGTGAGTTGCATTCACTAAGATCTCTCTTGGAAACTAGCGTGATTTTTTGAAAGGACAGAGTTCTTTTCTTACTTTTACTTTAGAATCTAGATCACTCCCAGGAAATCTGCTATAATGGAGCTCCTGGCAATTGGGACCATATAGCCTATATCCTGACCTTTAGGCCAGGAAAATGCAACAGAAAAAAAAATGTAAAGGACAGCTTCTGTTGGCTTGTGGGGCTGTGGTAAAAGTATGCTGTGTGTCTCTATGAGATGAAATCTCAGTTTGAGGTTCTCACTTATTCCTGACATGTACCCCAGGAGTTCCTTAATACTTGCAACTGAGTAACTTAACGGTGCCCACTTCTTCCAAAGCAGAAGCCAATTTGCGTATTGGCGTACACAGGTGATCTTTTCTGTTACTCTTCCCCTTTCGCAAAGACCAGCTCTAAGGCTTAATGTGTTTGTTCGAAATGCCTCCTCCCCTCCAAGTCACCAGGGCTGCTCACTGTAACCAGTAATTTAGAAACAATAAGAACACTTTTCGGTAGAATTATAATGCGGTTGTCTGATACCCAAAATGCCCCCTTGTCAAAGCTTCACTTATAATCAACATGAGAAATGCAGGGTTAGCTGGCAGTGGCCTTGGAGAAGGGAGTAGGTGGAAAGTGGAGTTTGTGCCACATCAGGGCCTATCTGATGGAACTTCATTTTTTCTTCCGCGAACACATCGATACCCAGTCTAGGCACCACTACCCTCCAGCCTGGATTGCTGTCACCTTTCCTGGCACAAGAGATCAATACCAGAAGTGCCAGGCCTTGAGTAAGAAAACAGAAATCATTGGGGACTTTGTAAGAGGCTCAGAATTTATCCTAGCACTTACACACAATTAAATTGAATTACGGCAGGATTCGAGCTTCAATGGACTCTGACACTTCGGAAAATTCCACTTCTTAGTTTCACAAAGTAAAAATTTTCAGGAGTTCCTGTCGTGGCACAGCGGAAACGAACCCAGCCAGGAACCATGAGGTTGTGCGTTCCATTCCTGGCCTTGCTCAGTGGGTTAAGGATCCCGCCTTGCCGTGAGTTGTGGTGTAGGTCACAGACGCAGCTCAGATCTGATGTTGCTGTAGCTATGGGGTAGGCTGGTAGCTGTACCTCTGATTGGACCCCTAGCCTGGGAACCACCATATGCTACGGGTGTGGCACTGAAAAAAAATAAATAAATAAAAGAAGCAAAAAAAAATTTTTTTCAGAGATCCCACGAAGTAGAGCACAATAGCTAGATTTACTCTCTCATGTTACCGATTAAAACAAAATATTAATTAGTGCTTACTTCAATGGAGTATACATTAAGATGAGACAGAAGCACTCAGATTTTCCTCTGCGGAAGTCTGAGGGTTGCTGGGTTTTTACGTGTTTCCTTAGAAACACGAAGGCCAACCTTACCTAGATAATAAGAGACCAAGAGTTGGGAGGAGCTGGAAGTTGTCAGCAGGGGTTGGGTTACTCTTTGTACAACCACAGGGCTTATTTCCACCTGGAGGGCTATGTGCAGTTCTGGTCACCACACCTCAAGAAATACAAATCAGACAGTAAGTGTATCCATAGAGGGATATGGAAAAGGATCCCGGGTTTTTAGAGGTTTCTCTGCTGAGATTAGACTGTAAAAGTAGCACATTTCTCTCTGGAAAGATGAAAGCTGATCAAAGTTACATCGTGAAAGGTGTCAAGAAGACCCACTTAGCTAAGCTTAGATTGCCAGCTCTATGAAAAGAACAGTTTTCAAGCAAGTAAAAAGATTCAAGTTTCAGAGTATTCTTAAAAACTCTGTTATCTCAAATATTTGAGAAATGAGTTTATTCAGCTTAGATGGGATCACAGATATCAATTTCTAGTTGGTGGTGAAGATGGGGCTACCTGAGGAATTCCTTTATATTTTCTTAGGTGCTCTCCTGAGGACGACAAGAGCCGCTGACACCCGTATCTATGGGAGATGCATGGAAGGTCTGACCCGGGGATGTGTTCCCTTTGTTCCTATCACTTTGAGGAAGAGAAAGGAAGAGTCCTATAATTTCATTGAGCTTTCAGGCACAGTCGTGTGGACACAAGAGCCAGGAAGTTTTAGAGGCTGACTTTTTTCTAGCAGAAATAAAAACAGTCGCATCATTTACCATGGTATTGTTTCAATGGCTATTTCCCTTACAAAAAAGGAATGCTGTGGGGGTCTGAAAAAAAAATCTTGCTAATAATAATTTCTATATAAATGCAAGAGTTGTAGGAAAATGCATTTTATTGAATGCATAAGTAAAAGCTAAAGTAAAAGCTTTGGTGCCATTCTCTTTGCCTTAGTCACTGGAAGCCTATAGATCATTAATGCAAATTCAAAATAACAAAAGTTAAAAGTACATTGAAAGACATGTTCAAGAATAACATAGCCTGGCTCTCTGGATGCCATTTAGGGTATTTTGTCACTTGGGCTTTCAAGTCTGTCCAGAGGACAGAGAGACAGGAATTCCAGATGTCTCCACCAGGTGCTGCTTTGACCAAGGGCTCCCACCTCCGTGGGAGAAGAGCGATGATAGTGCTGCTGGGGGTTCACCTGGTCCCCAGAGCTCTCCAGCTGGTTCCTGGACGTCTGAGGACCCAGAAAAATTGAACACATAGTCTCCCTATGGCCTCCTCTTCTCGAGGTCCCATTGGTGTACGTTACATGATAGACCCCAGGACTGGTCACCATCACTAGTTCCTCAGCAGCAGCTTTTCAGGCTCATAGGTGGAGGGGGAACAAAAGGGAAAAACCAAACTTTTTAATGACTTTCTAGTTCCTGAAAGAGCCAGATGCCTGATTCTTCCCTTGAAAGAAAGATGCTCTTTAGACCACACTGACGATGACTAAATGAGAAGGGAGACAGAGAAGGGCCTGGAGATCAGGAAGTGAAGCAACATGTCCCCTTCCCCCCACGCCATCCTTCTATGGGGGGAATGGAGCATCATTCAAACCAGTGATGCCTAGAAAATACTGTATTTTTTCCTTTGCGTTTGAACTCTGCTACCCTGGGCTCCACTGTATTAAGGATCTTCAGTCTGCAAAGATGTAGGTAGTAACTCTGAATAATCTTAGGGAAGTTATAAAAGTTGGCTTCAGCAGTACTAGCATCCTGGCCATCCCTCTGACCCTCAAACTCCTGACTTAATTCACATCACCATTCCAGTGGGGCTGCCTCTCCCATGATTCCAGGTTGAAAACCTAGGCCTCTTTTGACAGTTGCTAAGATCCGGGGTGGGGGTGGAAATAGTCCATAAAGAGATTTTTTTTTTTTTTCCAAATGTTAACTAAAAGTACCTTATCTCTGCCGCTGCCCTAACTACCTCACTAATTCTGGTAGCAAAGTCATGCTGTTAAGGAAATAGCTGATTTAAACAAAGCAGGAGTATTTTTAGAACAATAAAAAAAAAAACCTATTCATGCTATCTAATTATGCAAACTGTGAGCAAGAAGATGCTAGTCTTGCATTAGCTCAGACTTGACTCCTGTTGTAATTTGCTCTTTTTTCGCAGCGGAAAGCCGTTCTTTTCTGTCGCTTTTCTGCCTTAGCGCGGCTCGGTGCTTTTGGCAGACGCGGTGCAGGTCACCGCAAAGTGTTTCTGTTGCCGCGGTAGACAGCAGTTAGGGAGCGTGGCAGGATAATGTATTGTAATGCAGATTACGGTGCTTTGCTGCTGCGTGATTCACAGATATGATTGCATCTAATTTCAGAAATAAGTGGAACCGTCTGCTCTTTTGTGTTCACTGAAAAGCTGTTCGACGGCATTCAAACGACCGCTGCCTTTGCCACCTAGAAAGGGAGAAAAGAAACCCACCCATATCACAGCAGTAACTTTCCCCATGGTACCCCTCAAATTCAGCACCATATTGGTTTTTATGAGAATCGCAGTGCTTTGTATCTTTCCTCCGAAAAACAGCGTGGTCCGATGTTTTGGGGAGTGGGTATATTTTGTTTTATTAAATTTTCTCGTCTCTTCCTCTTGAAGAGAGACTCTGCTAAACGTTCGTTTTCCTCGCTCTCTCCTGTGGTTCTGTAAGGACGCTCTTCTACTCTTGGAAGAAAACATCTCTCCATATAAACCCTTTAGTGAAAAGTTCCTAAGGAATGACTTAGCTTCTCCCTAATCCGTCACTTTTAGGAGGCCTGTGGATAACTACAGACTGTGTAACTGAGAAATAATTACACTTTGGATTATTAATCAGATCCATTTAGGTTGTTGACTTTTTCTTTCTTTTTTTTTTATCAATTTGTAGGTTTTTGTTTAACTTTCCAGCTCCCTGGACTCCACTTCTAAGGGAGGCGGTTCTCCAAAAGCAGACGAATCAGGCATACACGCTTTTCCTCCTCTTTGACCACACACAGTCCTCTCCCCTTTATGAAATCAGCCTCCCCAGTTTGAGTTTGCACCCCCTAATTATGTGCTTTCTTAAATGTTTGTTTTCCGTTGCTCTAACTTTGGTTTTGCATATCGCTCTAAAAAGCCCGCAGAAACAAGTTAACTATACTTTTCATTCCAAACAGAAATTAAACCTAGGTAACAAACCCTTTGGCAGGAAAACAGTGGGATTTCCCAACGAGCCACATGAACGCAGAGGATGTTGGAAGCCAGCAGAGTCATGGGGACCCACAGAGCCCAGAGGTTATGGCGAGGGGACATGTACCAAAGGGCTGTGAAGGAGCAACCCAAGATTTAACACAGACACTTAATGCTGTTCGGACTCTGTATGTGATAAACCCAATCCCAGGTATTTTTTCCTTCTCATTTTAGACTGAAAATATTCAGAGCTGCGTGTAAGCACCAGATTGAGGATGCGAAACCAGATGGGAAGTTTTTAAACAGACACTTCCTTCAGTCTGACTGCCTCTTCACAGAGGCTAACCCTATTTCCCTAAGCTGGAAGTTTTTGGATGGGTGGCCTTTATTCGACCCACGATAAATACCAATCTATGTAACAATGAGCTCTCCTAAGTAGAGCTATTACATGACTCTATTTTCTGCTATGATCTTTGCACATTATCCTGTATTTGGTTTTTAAGGTTGGTTTGCTTCGGTGGATGAGAGTATAAAAGATTACAATTCATGTAAAATTCTATCAGGTTTCATTTTTTTTTTTTTTTTTTTTTGCAGTTGTTCATGCTATAAACTCGAGAAATGTCTGATGCCTGGGTCATTTGTACAACAGTCTTCACTGTTCTTCCCCAAAAAGAGCAAAAGGACTGAGGCTGCTGGGCTATAGCCAGAACCTGTGATAAGATGTTGTGGGAGTTTTCTAGTTTAGCACAATGGTTATCAGAAAGGACCTGATGGGGGTCCTAAGCACCCAAGATAGAAAGGCCCGGTATCCCCTGCACCCACACATTTAACCACACTAACATCTCTGCTTGGGCGAGAACAAAATTATCCAAATGATACGAAACTCTAGGTGAGAGAAGAAGCTCACTAGCAAACAAACTTCAAATAATGGAGGATTTGGCTCCATTTATTTATTTATTTTTCTTTTTTAGGGCCGCACATGCAGCATATGGAAGTTTCCGGGCTAAGCGTTGAACCAGAGCTGCCGCTGCCAGCCTATACCACAGCAATGCAGGATCCGAGCCACATCTATGACCTCCGCCACAGCTTGTGGCAAAGCCAGACCCTTAACCCACTGAGAGAGGCCAGGGATCGAACCCACATCCTCACGGACAAATGTCAGGTTCTTAACCCACTGAGCAACAAGAGGAACTCCTCCATTTATATTTCTAAACTAATTATACTAATTAAATATCTGTTCCTCGTATTCTAAGTATTAGCAATCTATTCAAAGGGAAACACTACAACCTAGAGGTATTTGGAGAAGGGTGTAACTCCCCCCAAACATCTTTTCTCACCTTTGCTTTTAAATCTACCTATAGTGTGAGACATAAAGTCAGGAGAGAAACAAAATGGCCAGAAGTGGGGGCCAGGAATCAGTTTCTAAGTTCCGAGTTCTTAATTCCATTAAAAAAAAATCATAAGCTGAAGACCCAGTAAGGAAAAAAAAAGTGTTCTTTGTTAATCCAGTGATGTAGCTTTGCTGTAATGCTGTGGTGAAGCCAAGAAAGTAAATGGGACCAGAGACCAAATCCACAGAAACAGCAGTGCTTTGAATTGGGAGCTAAGAAAGTTAGGTTCCTCCCTGGTATCAGTTCCTAAAGAAAGCCTCAGCTGCACCGTCTATAAAATGGGGAGTTATTCTACTATCCTTCACAGAAACAGAAATTTAGAAGTTTCTCTAAACGTGCTTAAAAACATATGCTATATTAACCTACTTCACACCACTGGGCTCAGTGCACCCAGCTACAATCTAAAAGTGGAAAGGGCACCAGCAAGGTGACGTTATTGGGACAGGGGTCTGAAAGCTCTATGGCAACCAGCAGAAGAATGATAACAGCACGATCAGTTAGTTATACCTGGGGAATTGCACTTCGTCACCGACTAAAAATGAAATTGGCCACGTTACAGAGGATGCTCTCCATGGAAAGTCTAGAGCAGGAGGATGGACGGGCATGTGGTTGTTTCTGTCCTTGAATCAGCCTTCTCACCAGCACGGCCAGGCCTGAGCTTGCATGTGTAAGAGCATCGTTGTGTGGAGAGAGGGCTAATCAATCCTCCAGACACAGGAGAGGAGCAACTTCACCCTCAGTGAAGACTTAAGACCGTGCAAGCATTACCAGCTGGTCCACGGAGGCCTTCTAGGTTGACACTTTTCTGCCTCTTCCTGTGCCTGGCTTAGACCACATGCCAGCATTACTTAGGGAAAAAGATGATGATTCTCTGTCATTGTTTTTGAGTAATGAATGGGCAATTACCAAACTTTTCTGGAAACTCCTGTCTTCTCAGAGCCCTAATGGAGCATTGGATTCCGAGTATTGGGAACATAAATAGCAGTGAGGGCGCCCACATATTTCAAAGGCTGTAGAAATTATATTGCACAACTTAAACCACCAGAAGTTAAATGGCTTTCTGAAAGGATACTGCTGGGATATTTTTCATCACTTTTATAATATTTTTTTCCTTGCTGTCATTTAAAATAGATCTTTGGAAACTTGAAACTTAAATCTGTTTCCTTACCGAAAGTTTTCTTTTCAGCATGCACACACACACACATATAACTGCTTTGTTATTTTAGGATCACTCTCGGACTGGTGGCACTGATGTTTTTTAATCAAAAAAACACATAAAAGCTTTCTCTCCACATATTTTCCCCACACACGCTGCATCTCACAATGGTAAATTAAAGCCACGTAGACAAAAGAAAAGAAAAGGAAAAAAGAGAGAAAAAGAGACACTGAGAATCTTGCTACATAGAAACAAGGGCGATGAGCATAGGTCTGTTTCCAAATAGTATCCATTATCATCATTTTTGATATTTCTTTCAATATTTAATTTTATAAGTGAAACATATCAAAAGTAATTGTATTAAGTGCAAGGTTTATTTAATGTTTACAGCCAGAGCTCATAGCAAAAACAACCTTCACACTGCATGTTCTCTGTATAAGAAGGCAGCCAGTAAACCTGATTTTCAAAAGAGCTTGCATTCACATATATTGTTGGTGAAAGTCTATGAAAATATGCTTTGTATTAGCTCTGCTAACTTTATATTCAGTTTTTCTTTAAAAAATTTTAATTGCATTTCCCATTGTTTCTATCTCATTCTTATAACACAATTTGTGTTCCCTTTGGTAGCTAAAATTACACCTGTAACTGTCCAAAACTATTAGTAAAGTCAGCTTAGCCTGTGGGATAAAGTATCTGTCTTGTATTTCAGACAGATTGTGTTCCAACACCATTGTGGTCGGATTTTTATTAAAAATTCTTCATATTTCTTTTCTCTCCATGCCAAACAGATCGCTACATTTTCAACACTTAATCATCTTCATCATCTAAAAATATTTCCACATTAAATGAAAATATTTAAACTTCTTTTTGATGCAGCAAAACTTAGCACACTGTATGAAGTCTGGTTTTCATAACGTTTTGCAAAAGGGTAGTGTGCCTATAGAAGTGATTCCATTGTAAACAACTGTCAGGGTCAAAGCCGAGAGAAATGCACCGGTTAGCAATGGGAGGGTTCTTCCTCTGAGACTTCGGATGGGCTATTTCGCCAGGGACGTTTGTTCCCTTTTCCCGAAAAAAGGTCTTTGGAAAGCCAGCCCTGCCAATGTAAAATGGTGGCTTCCCTCTGTGTTTCACGGAACCTTTCAAGCTTATTCATGCGAGGGAGGGGGCACACCAAGATTTGACCCCTTTCCCAAATGGCTCCAGGCAAAATCCTTAATTACTTGCTACTGTAAGACAGCGGGTCCAATCAGTAAGACGGAAACCTCTCTAAGTATTTAGAACAAAGATTAGAACAAAAATACAGGGGATTGGTTACACTGGTGCTGCTAGAGGGCTTTAAGCCAACGAGAGGCAGCTAGGAAATCCAGAGGTTAACAACGGTAGGATCAGGAACGCTCTGAGGTTGGGGTGACAGAAGAGGAGGTGAAGCCAACTAGAGCTGGGCAGGAGACAATCACTGGCTGTAGCAGAAAGGGAGGGAACAGAGTGGCCCTTAGAGCACAGCTGGAAGGGCGCTCTCCTGGCCTGCACTTGAGTGCTTTAGAGCCCACTGTACCCTCCTCCACTTGTGAGCTCCCCACCTTTGCCTTGGAGGAGGAGTGCTTGGGGCTACAGGGAGCTACCTCTGGCCTTAAAACCTGTGCACCTGCATCCAGGTCATGCTGGGACTCTTTGTCCTGATGGCCCGAGCCTAATCCCAGGGACTGTGCTGGCCTCTGGCCTCCATCTGCAGTGGGCCCCACCTCCAGTGTGCTCCCAAGGCCCTGGGGCGGCCAGGGGCAACTAGTGGGGATAAAGGCAATGCAGCTTGGACATTTGGATGGGGATATAATAGTAAAACAAAGACATAAAATATAAATATCAGCTCTGGGGAGCAAAAGATTTAAAGCTTAAGATTAGAACCAAGCTGGAGTTCCCTTCGTGGTGCAGCGGAAGTGAATCCGACTAGGAACCATGAGGTTGAGGGTTCGATCTCTGGCCTCGCTCAGTGTGTTAGGGATCCGGTGTTGCCGTGAGCTGTGGTGTGGGTCGCAGACGCAGCTCGGATCTGGTATTGCTGTGGCTGTGGTGTAGGCCAGCAGCTGTAGCACTGATTAGACCCCTAGCCTGGGAAACTCCATATGCCATGGGTGCAAAGCCCCCCCCCCCCCAAAAAAAAAAGATTAAAACCAAGCTGGGCTTGAGTCTGCGCTCTGATATGCCTGTGTGACTGAGCAAATGTATCTGATATCTCTGTGCCTCAGTGTTCTCATCTGTAAAATGGGGATGATAATAAAACAAACCTTTAGGGTTGGAGAGCAGTTAGGTGAAGTAAGTATGTGTGCAAGAATAGTCACAAGAAGTGAGTGGCAGGCCAGAGGCCAGGCCAAAGTGGGCTAATGCCAGGGAGAGGGTGGGGAAAGGGATCGGGGCCACTCTTCCTGTGTCACTATGTCCAGGCATGGAATCCATGGAGCCCAACCAGACTTCAAAGGTGACAGGCAGGAGTAGCTGATGGGGTAGGAGGACAGAGTGTGCTTTATTTAACAATTGGCTGGCTTGCTTTATATCTCTTAAATGTTCAGACATACAGATGCATGGTATGAGGGCCTCGACTTGACTTTTTACCCTTGACTCTGTAAAGGTTAGTGTTGGACTCAAGGAGGGAGGAGACACTTTTGGCTTCACCTTTCCTCTCCCCTTGCAATCTCCCACCAGTGCCTGTCACTGCCGAACCTGAGAATACAGGCTCCCTGTGAGCTAGAGCAGAGCAGGGGAGGGTGAAAAGGGAACCCAAGGGCCAACTGGCTCAGGGCTAGGGTACCTTCCCAGTGCAGAATGAGAGACTCTGAGACCCCAGCCCAAAAACGTGTCCCTTTTATGCTACGTTATGAATCTGTTACGTCAAGCAAGATTGAAATTGATGTTCCACTCAGTTTCTTCCTTTCCCAGATTGTTCTGTTCCTTCCTTCTTCCCAGCCTCCTTTCAAATGCAAAAACTCCTGTGAGGGGTGGGTGATGAAACCCTTGGCACTTGAATGTGAATAAATCTACTGGGTATTTTTCTGGATCTGGCAAGCCTGGGGACCAGGTTGTCTAGGAAGGGATAGTAGGAAGTAGAATGGCCACCTGGTGACTTTCTGTGAAAGTCATCTTATTAAAAACAGGCAGATTATAAAGTACAAATAATCAATGACAATATCAGCTCTGGGGAGCAAAAGGTTCAGTAGTTAAGATAAAAACCAGACTGGACTTGAGTCTGGGCTCCAATGTGCCTGTGTGACTGAGCAAATGTATTTGACATCTCTGTGCCTCAATGTCCTCATCTATAAAATAGGGATGAAAATAAAACAACCTTTTAGGGTTGGAGGGAAGTTAAGGGAGGTAGCTATGTGAAGTGCTTATCATAGTACCTGCCTAACAAATAGCAATCATTCAATTAATACCAGCAATTAAAATTCTATTGTAGGCTGAGTGATGGTCTCTTAATTATGTTCATGTCCTAATCCCCAGAACCTGTCAATGTTTACACAGTATGAAGAATTTTGCGGATATGATTAAGTTAAGATTTTGAGAAGGGGAGATTATCCTGGAATATCCGGGTAGACCCACTGTAATCACAAGTGTCCTTACAAGAGGGAGACAGAAGGCTCAGAGTTAGTAGTTGCAGATATGACAACGGAAGCAAGAAGCTGGAGTGATGCAAGGAAGGAGCCATGGGCCAAGAGATGCAAGCAGCTCCTAGAAACTGAAAAGAGCCAGAAGTCAGATTCTCTTCTGAAGCCCAGAGAAGAGATAGGCCCTGATGGTGCTTATATTTTAGACTTCCGATCTCTGAAGCTACAAGAGAACAAATTTGTGTTGTTTTAAGCTACACGGTATGTGCTAATTTGTTACAACAGCAAAGGATACTCATACAGGTGATTATCCAAGGTAGTCTGGACAGAGATGCATAAAGGACTTAGGCATGTGCCTGAGAAGAAGGAAAATTCAATTTATTTTATTTTAAACCTCTAAAACTAGGAACAAATTAAGGATGTCACAGAGAGAAATGCTTGCAGTTCAAGACCTGATGTTACAAGGCATTTCCCTATATAAGGGTGTTCAAGAAAAACCTGGATATTCTCTGGTAACAAAACTCAATTGAAGGAGATTTAGGATAAAGTCCACCTTTCTTTTCTCAGTTGATAATTTTTGGCATGAATGTCTTCTACCTTCCTGTGGGTCCTCTCTATGGAAAGATAAAGGAGCAGTAAGGAGCTGGAGACTGGCAGCTTTAGTGGGGGTGGGAGGGGCAGAGACCTCAGAAGGCTGCTCATCCACTCTGCCGACATAATATTTCACATATTTTGTGGTAGGAGATCAATACGTTTTTACAGATTTGGTTTTTTCCCCTTATTTTATTAAAGGTAAAGCTTCTTACCTTTAATTTAACATCCATTCAGCAATCACTTATCAAACACCCACTCTGAGCCTTGTGCTGGGCAAAGTACAGGGAGACAGAGGTGAATAAAAGAAATTGTGTGAAGAGAAAGCTTAAGGTCCAGGGGAAGAGGCAGATAAGTGACACGTAACTACAATAAAATGCAGTATGAACTGGAATCTGCAAACCAACAGTGGTCACATAGATAATTGAAGAAGTCAAGAAATAACTCTGACTCTAAGGAGGCCCTTTGTTCAGGACTTGAAGGAGGAATGGAAATTTACTAAGCAGAAAATGCTGGGGAGAAAACATGTGCAAAGTAATAAAGTCTCAAAGGGCATGATGTGTTCAGGGACCAGTTAGAACTAGAGGTGGGTCCGGGAAAGAAGGACGTTAAAAATGGAAAGCTCGTCAGGGTCAGATGCTGGAAGGTCTTACATGCCGTATCCCAGAGGGTAGATGGTGAGGGTAGAAACAGAAGAAGCTGAAGCGTGAATGGATTTATGTTTGGCTCTTAAATCTGATTTTGTCACCCATTAGTTGTGTATTACTGGGCAAGTTATTTAACTCAGTTTCCTCATTAACAAAATACAAGTGGCCAGTAAACATACCGAGAGATGTTCTTCCATGAAAATGCAATTTATTTATTTATTTTTTTTTGCCTTTTGTCATTTTATGGCCGCACCTGCGGCATGTGGAGGTTCCCAGGCTAGGGGTCTAATTGGAGCTGTGGCCACTGGCCTGCGCCGCAGCCACAGCAACGCAAGATCCGAGCCGCGTCTGCAACCTACACCACAGCTCACGGCAACGCCAGATCGTTAACCCACTGAGCAAGGGCAGGGATCGAACCCGCAACCTCATGGTTCCTAGTCGGATTCGTTAACCACTGCGCCACGACGGGAACTCCGAAAATGCAATTTAAACAATGAGATTTCTCTGCCCCCAACCCACTGGGTTGGCAAAAATTAAAATGATCAAACACATGGTGTGCTGGCATAAATAAAGGGAAATGGATGCTCTTTAATATTATTAGGAGGACTGTAAATCTATGCAACTTATTGGAGAAATATGTAGATTTTTAAAATATTCCTCTAAGGTTGCTATGTTCTCTCCCAGTTACTGTGGTTTCCTTTCCTATACCCACACTTCTGAAGCAGCACCTTTGTAGATGAACTCTCTTTCATTTACCCGGTGTGAGCATGCTATCTCTTTCCTGGTAGGACGCTGGATCTGGGCATAAAGCACTTGACCACCTGATAGGTTCTCAGATCCCCTCCCTCCCTCCTTCCTCTAAGGATCTCAGGCTGCATTTTGAATGTTACTGAGAACTCTTGGGCTTCACACAAGAGAATGGCTTGATCTGTTTTGCTCTCTAGAAAGATGAATCTGATATCATGTAAAAAGGGCTTTGCAGATGGGGGAAGGAGAAGAGAGAGTGACTTAACTATGCGGCCCTGATCCGAAGATCTTCTTGGGGATTCTCCTAGGACGTGACAGGTGGTAGATTATGGCATGGAGCAGTCAGGGGTGTCTTCTGTGGCTTGACAAAATAAGAGGTAACTTACTCTTAGTTGAAAACGGGATCCAGAAAGAGGAGGAAGAAGAGAGAAGTACGGGGGCAGGAAATCTGAAGAAATGGAAAGGGCTCACCTCCCATCTTTCACCTTCTATTACTTTGTGAGAAAAGGAAAATGAGGGTGAGGATGTGGGAATAAAACAAGTAGACAATACAAACTCAGAAAACTGCTGTGTGGAAACACAGAGAGGACCGATGAGGGGTCCAGCTTCCTGGGGCTGCATGGAAATGACTCCGCCTACTTCCACAGGCCGAGGATGATTACACTACCAACAGCCCTGTCTTTCTCCTTTCCTGGGACTCAGCTACATACTAAACATTTCCACTCGGATGTCTCAAAAGAATCTCAAACTCAAAATATCCCATTCTGAACTCATCACATACCCCTCTAATGTGGTGTGTCTTCTGTATTCCCAGCCTGGGCAACAGCACAAACAGCCACCCAGTTGCCCAGGCCAGAAACTCAGGAGCTCTTTTAGACACTTTCCCCATCCTATACCCCCTAGTCAATTACTAAGTCATCTAGGTTCTATCTCCTAAACATCTTTTAAAACTCATTTCTCTCTATCCCTCCCTTCATATCCTAGTTCATATCCAAAATCTCTCTGTTGGACCAGTGCAATAGCCTCTAACCAGTATTTTCACTTCTTCCTTTTGAGTCCATCCTCCACATTGTTGTCTGAATGATCCATCTAAAAGGCAAGTGGAAGTGTCTCATTCCTTAGCTGAGTGCGTCAATGGCTTCCCTTTGTTCTAGTCTAAAGACATAACTTTTTAGTGTCAATAATTGTTCTTCTCTGACCTTCTTAGGCAACTAAATTGGAGACCCTGCCACCAGATTGCTGGTTTCAGGTCTTGGCCCTGTCCTTCCTAGATGTGTGATCTTGTGACCTTGAGTTCCTTATCTCTAAAGTGGGGATAAAAACAGCAGCTACTTCATAGGGTTGTAGTGAGACACTGGCCCAGATGAGAAACTCAGCGTTAGCTGTTATGTCTCCAGCTTCATTTCTCACCATTTGCTTCCCTTTGCACAAGTCATACTGAACTCTTCTCTGATTTCTCAGTTGTGCATATAGTTTCCTCTACTACCTACATATCCACTGCTTCCTCCTAATCTTACATTCTTTACTAAGAGCTTGTGTGGCTTTCATACACCTGCCTATGCTTAGAGTTCTGCTAGAAGGTCCCCCCTTTCCTTCCTAGTACACACTAAGCACTTATTAAATAATCGATGGTGGGATAAGTGAATAGTATTTAGCACACTTTATGGAAATTGCTCTTTTTTTCTTTGGAAGTTCCTGGTTCAGGAATCAAACCTGAGCCACAGCAGTGACACCAGATCCTTAACCCATTAGGCCACCAGGGAACTCTGGAAATTGCTCTTTCATACTTTCCCCCACTGTAGAACACAATATGTATGAAAGTTATCTTGTTCACTGTTGAATTCTGATATCCAGTAGGAAGAATGGCACATAGTAGGGGTTAAATTCCTGTGTTGAAGGAATAAATACATTTACCATCCTAGAGGAATCCTGACTTTTGCAACCTACTTATACACTCAATGGTTCTATCATAAATCATAAAATTCTGCAAATTTTGCCAATTTACAATGAGTTCTTTTTTTTTTTAATTTCATGTTCTCTCCAAGTTTCTTACTCTTCCAATACTCATCCTTTAATTATCATACATGTTAAATGATTTTGAACTTCATGTAGCAAAATGTTTTTTGGTGAACTATAAACCTTCTCTCTGATCTTGCTAATTCAGTGGACGGTAACAAGTTTTTACAGGTATGCAAAAAGTTACAAGCTAAAAGCAAGCCATAGTTCAACCACTAATATATAACTTCAAGTGAACAAAAATATTTCAACTATTCCCTTTATCCTTCATAACTTTGTTTTTTTTGTTTGTTTGTTTTTGTTTGTTTTTTTAGGGCCACACCTGTGGTATATGGAAGTTCCCAGGCTAGGGGTCAAACTGGAGCTATAGCTGCTGGCCTACACCACAGCCCTAGCAACGCCAGATCCAAGCTGCGACTGTGACCTACACCACAGTTCACGGCAACACCAGATCCTTAACCCACTGAGTGAAGCCAGGGATCAAACCCACGTCTTCATGGATACTAGTCAGGTTTGTTTCCTCTGCGTCACAATGGGAACTCCTCATAACTTTCTTTTATTAATATTAGAGAAACTGCTTTACAAGGAAAGACTGTCTTCACCTAATAGACCACATGATATCTTCTATTTAAGCATATTAGAACACTGATTAATCCTAATCTAAACTTTCTATCATCCAGGGTTTACTTTTTGCTTTACACTTGAGGAAAAGACTCAAAAGACAATAAAACAGATTGGTTTTAGCTAAAGTACAAAACATTTGCAGCATGCATTCTGGGGCAAGTACATACTAATGCATTAAAGTGAACACTAATTTTTTAAGAATGATGATTTATCAATATGCCAAGTCACCAAAGATTTGATTCTTTCTCTCCCTCTACTTGAAAAGGAGAAGAACAGAATCATTTATTTTGACTCTTCAGTAAGCACTGAGGCAAAAGCGGTTACCAGTTTCATCTTCAATTACACAAAAAAATTTGATTTTACTCCATGTATCTTAGTGAGTGTGACCTTACTATATTTTTTTCTATTACTTTGAATGACATCTTCATTAAGAAATGCTTTTGATTTGCTCTAAAATACCACTCACTGAAGAAGCCCTTGCTACTCACTAAACAAATAAATGAATGAACACATAATATACATGATGTTGGATCTGGCCCCTCTAGTAAGACATTTGTTTGACTCAACCCAATTCTGTAAATTTCATAAATGATAGTGAAATAGGTGACACTACATCAAGATGTTTGGAAGGCTGATGGAGAGGAAAACAACTCAAAACCTTGAAAACAAAGCTGTTAAATATTATAAGCACAGCCATGCCGTGCTAAACTCATTTTTCAGGACAGAAAAGCAGATTGTGTAATTATTCACGCCAAAGTAATCCTTGCTTAATTTAATCATCGAACTAGGTTTCCTAATATGGATATTTTCTTAGACTTCAATTTGTTACATAGCTAACTTATTTTCTAATAGCCTATGTTGGTAATAAGAAAATGAATTACATGCTCTTGGCAGAGAGATGACAAGTTAGATCTGAATTTATCCCACACAAACTTGGTACCCTCTTTTAAATTCAATAAGCTTGGGGTACCTCTATAATGGATCAGATCTGAATGCCAATTATAAACAGATGGTAAGCCTCTGAACCCAGAACGCTGCAGAGAGCACAGGCCATACTGTACTTTTATGGGGAACTGTCCATGGGCATCCTCAGGAAGAAAACGTGGGCCAGCAAGTTTTGAACAAAGACCACTCAGCTTCCTATTTTAGGACCTTCTAAATGCATAAATCTAGTTGGCTTAGCCCAAGCAGAATTTACCACCCCAGTAAATTTAACACACTGTCCATTAGAGGATAGTGCCTCTCACAAGGAGCCAACATGTTACCTTGAGGCTCTGAATGATGAACTAAGAAAACAATGAAATGAGGTGTCTGATACTTGAAAGACCATTGGCCTTTCATTATCCACTGTCTCCAAATGTGAACCGGCGGGGAAAATTTCAACGCAAGGAAAGCAACAGTTACTATTTCATAAACTCTCCCTTCACAGCAGGGAGCTATTCAAAAATAATAATGCCTTTCAAGGATAGGAAACCTAATTATTAAGAGCATTAAACACAAAAAGATTGCCACCCTTCACACCAGCTGTCTCACTTGTCAAACATAAGTTCATTTTTGACACTGATTTCTTAAATTTCCGCTGACTTGGCAATCCACAGCCACTTCTCACAAGCTCTGTAATGTCTTAAAGACTTCACAGCTAAGCAGTTAGAAAGGATTTGGGGTTTAATTCAGCTCACCGACCTGTTTAAGAGAATAACGGAAATAAAACAATTTTCAGCTAAAGGCCTGAGAAGGCCTCTCTCCTTCTGAAAGACTCTTTGTATCAATGCCATGAATCAAATGGTTTGTCTAAGTGGTTATTCTGTACCACCAGTGAAGGCCCAGCAATGTGGCAGTGAATCACATTTAATAACTTGTGGTTAGCTGTCATGAACACTTAATTTGATGTTGAACACAAACCCTGCAGGGGCAGAAGGGGGCTGGGGCGGGGAGAGGTGGGTTAGGAATTGGGGTGAGGGGTGGGGCAGAGAAAGTTAAGGTTGTCTGAGATACCCTGGATCCTTTCTCCCCTGAATCAGAATCCGGGAAGGGTGGAGGTGGGTCCTGCTTGCTGGGGTTGCTGCTGCTGCTCTGCAGAGAGGCAGGAGAGCATTGGCTTTCCTGGCGTTCACTGTCCCCTTCAAGGTTTCCTGGGGTCCTATTCACCCCCCATAAGGAAGGCTCACCCGGCCCTACAGGAACATTGCAGTCTTTTCCAGAGTGCTCTTGGAGGGCTGTCAGGCTGGCTAAAAGAATTCAAAGCGTTCCGGGAACCCACAAAAGATTTCTTGCAGCTTTTTAGCTGTCTGGCAGGCAGTGGAAACCCCTCTTGTGTCAACTGCTAAACACTGCTGTCCCTGTGTCCTAGATGGAATGCGTCAAAACTCGGGAATATCACAACTTCACATGTTGGCCATGTGTGCTGGCGGCAGCGGGCTCCAGCCGCTTCAGACTTTCTAATTTGTCACCCGGGAAAAGCAGCTGTGTCAGGGAGTTGGAGGACTTGGGAGGTGACCACAGCAAACTCCCTGCGGGGCTTACCCACCGGGACCTGTGATAAGCCTCTCCCTTTGGGCAGACAGGGGTGGGGTCAGTGCGGGGACAGCAGTTGCATAGCTGTGACCTCCCACCTCAGCGGACCGCGACACGCTGCCCAGTGCCCACCACGGCAGCACCCTGCTGGAAGGCTCTGTGTCACAGTCTGTATCTCAAAAGCACTTTACATCCATGATCTCATTCGTCCTCAGTCTGCTCACAATAGCTCTTTGAGCTACACAACCGTTTCCTCTAGATTTCCTCACACTGGTGTGAGAATCTTTTTAATGCACCTCAGATGCTACTTTGCGATGACGTGAGTGCAGGAATACATCCTGATAACTCCAAATGGGTCTCTGCTCAGTACATCTGCCTCTGGGGAAAGGGGAATCTGACATCAACAATGACAACAAAAAAACTAAAACACAACAACAAAAAACCCAGTAGCCCTGATTTCAAAGTGTAAAGCAGCAAGTATGTTTTCAGGTAAGGCTGGTTTATTTTAAAGCAAGCAAACTTTAATACACTTAAATAAACACCAATTAAGTTGTAACACCTCTGAAGGCATCAAGCACACCCTTAATGCCTTCAGAGGCTTTTTATCTTTTTCCTTCATCCACCCTCACCACCTCCCCTCACCCACCATGGACACCGTGGGCATCACCGGGCTTTTGAATAAATTTGTTGGACAAAATTCCTCAAACTTAGCTGACAAGAAGATGTGAAAAATATGGTTCTCTATTTTATATGTTTTTAATTCTTTATATTGATAAGAGAAAAAATATTTTAAAAAATTGCCTAAATCCATGGAATAATAGTAGCAAGCCTATCACTAACACAGGAAACACACCTAAAAAAGAAGACATGATCCACGAAATAAACACACAGGAAACTTCTGTGTTCTAAACTGCAGCAGGTACATTCAAATAAAGAATTACCGCACCAAGTTCCTTGGAGCAAACCAGTCCCCACATTCAAGTAAGAAATGAACAAGAAAAATCAGCACTAAAAGGTATAATTGTTTGTGTTCCCTTTAGAAAAGACACTGAAGTTATAAGGAAATTAAAAGATTTTAAAGCTCAAAAAGTCCTGGAAAAGTTGTGTCGAGATTGGATTAAGATGGCGGAATAGAAGGACTGGAGCTAAACTTCTCTCCCGAAAAACAGCAAAACTACAACCAGATGCCGAGCAGCCTTCAACCAACTGGACTCTAAACTTCCAAAAAAGTTATTCTACTCCAGAAGACAAAGAGGAGACCACATCAAGAGGTAGGAGGGGCAATTACGCGATAGAAGCAACCCCATACCTCCCGGGTGGGAAGCCCCACAGACTGGAAAGTAACTGCATCACAGAGACTTAGCTACAGGACTGAGAGTTCTGAGCCCCACGTCAAAACCCCACGCCTGGGGATCGGGCACAGGGAGAAAGAGCCCCAGGAGCATATGGCATTGAAGGCCAGCGGGGCTTGTGTGCAGGAGCTCCACAGGACTGGGGGAAACAGAGACCCCATCCTTGAAAGGCACACACAGACTTTCACGTGCACTGGGTCCCAGGGCAAAGCAGTCTCCATAGGAATCTGGGTGGACCTTACTGCAATTCTTGGAGGATCTCCTGGGAAAATAGGGGTGACTGTGGCTTGTTG